>CM022298.1:120912417-121181481 GCA_011799875.1 Thinopyrum elongatum
TCGGACAGGAAAGGGGCCCACCTACCCGATCAGCGGCGGAGTGTGACGGGCGCGTCAAATACAACTACGCCGAGGGGATTATACGTCGGCCATCAGCATAACTATGCCGAGGTTAGGCGTTCGCATAGAATTGATGACATCACCGATCCGCGCCGTCGACCCGTACGATCCGAGAGGGAGTGAGGGCCGTGGTGTAGAAGAGATATGCGACGCATAGCCGTCGGAAAAGTCCTGCCCATCCATCTGCCACGTCATCGATCCGGTGCATGCCACGTCATCGATCCGTGTGGATAGTAGCTCCGTGTGCGAGCTATGCCGATGGCCTTGCCGTCGGCATGACCTATTTTTTTATTTTAGTTATATATTGATTATTTGGATTGTCAAAAACATAAAGGACCTTATCTTAAACAAAAAAATACCCCGATGGTGGTATATCGATTTCCCCCTCACGGAGTCACTGCCGCCGTGTCACGGAGGGAGGAGGGGAAGGGAGGAAGGAAAACGGTCGACATGGAAGGGAATCTGGTTAGAGGGGGGATCGAGGTGGGAATTCGGGGTGTTTGGAGCTATGCTACCGAACATTGATGGAGATCCAGATGCAATGTGTGAAGTGTTCTGGCATGCGTAGACGCCCGTTCTGGGGGCTCCAGGGTGGACCCCATCCACGGAAGGCAGAGCCGCCGTCACTGGAGGGGGGATGGGCGGGTGCGTGGAACAGAGAGAATCAGTGTTTGGGTTGGGTCCAGGCACCGTGTTCGGGGATGTGCTATGGGCTGACCTATCGAAACCAGGTGGAAGAGTCCACGGTCAAAAGCCCGTTGGCGAAAGTAAAAGGGTTCTAGCTAGATCTACTGGTCAAAATGGGATTCGGGGTGGCTGTCGGGGTGGGGGTAGTATGCCACGAAACATCGCACGGGTCCCGAGCATGTGTGAAAAAGTGTTCTCGCCATCGTAGCGCCCGTTTGGGCTCCGTGCGGGGCCCCCTCAACGGAAGGCAGAGCCGCCGGTCAATTGGAGGGGGGATGGTGCGGGTGCGGTGGAAACGGAAGGGAATATAGAGTGTTGGGTTGGGTCCAGGACCATGTCGGGATGGTGCTATGGGCGGACCTCGCAAAAAAAAGGTGGCGAGTCCACCGCGTCAAAAGACCGTCGGCGAAAGTCAAAGGCTAGATCTACTGGTTCAAACTGGCATTCGGGGGTGGCCTTCGGGGTGTAGCTATGCCAACGACACATCGAACGGGGTCCCGATGCAGTGTTGAAAGTGTTCCGCAAGCGTAGACGCCCATACCTTGGGGGCTAACGTTGGTGTTGGGCCCCCGCCACGGAAGGCAGAGCCGCCATCACTTGGAGGGGGATGGTGCGGGTGCGGGGAAACGGAGGGGATATAGTGTGGGTCTGGGTCCAGACCGTGTTCGGGGGATGTGCTAATGGGCTGACTATCGCAAACCAGGTGGAAGAGTCCACCGTTCAAAGGCCCGTCCGGCCCAAAAAGTCAAGCGGCTAGATCTAGGGTCAACTGGGATTCGGGGTGGCCTTCGGGTGTAGCTATGGCCACCGAAACTCGCACGGTCTCCGATGCATGGTGAAAGTGTTCTCGCGAGGGTAGACGCCCATCTTTTGGGGCTACGTGGGTGTTGGCCCCCCTACACGAACGGCCAGAAGCAGCCGTTCACTTAGAGGGGGGGGGATGGTGCGGGGCGGTGGAAACCGGAGGGAATTAGTGTGGGGGTAATGGGTCCAGACCGTGTGTCGGGATGTTGCTAGGGCGACCATCGCAACCAGGGAAAGAGTCCACCAGTCAAAGCACGTTCCGGCGAACGTCAACGGGCTAGATCTACTAGTCAACTGGGCTTCGGGGGTGGCCTTCGGCTGTAGCTCTGCCATCGCAACATCCGCAGGGTCCCGATGCCTGTGTGAAAGTGTTTCTCGCAGGTTAGACGCCGTCTGGGCTCCGTGTGGGCCCCCCTCCACGGGAAGGCAGAGCAGCCGTCATCGAGGGGGGGAGGGATGGTGCGGTGCGTGGAACCGGAGGGAATCACTGAGTTGGGGGGGTCCAGACCGGTTCGGGGACTGTGTGCTATGGGGACCTATCGCAACCGAGGTGGAAGAAGTCACCGGTTTCAAAGCCGATCCGGCGAAAGTCAAGGGCTAGATCTACTGGTCAACTGGGATCGGGGGGTGCCTTCGGTGGGTAGCTATGCCACCGAAACACGAATGGTCCCGATGCATGTGTGAATGAAAGTGTTTCCCGCATGCGTTCGACGCCCGTCTGGGGATCCGGGGTTGTGGCCCCTCCACGGAAGGCAGAAGCCGCCGGTCACTTGGAGGGGGGGACGGTTGCGGGTGCGTGGAACCGGAGGGAATCTAGTGTTGGGTTGGGGTTCCAGACCCGTGTTCGGCTATGTTGCTATGGGCTGACCGTATGGCAACCAGGTGGAAGAAGTCCCACCGTCAAAGCCCGTCCGTGGAAGGCAAAGGCTTAGACTAATGGGTAGCAAACAGGATTCGGGGTGGGCCTTCGGGGTGTTGTTAGGTATGCCAACCGAAAACATCGGCACGGGTCGCAATGCATGTGTGAAAGGGTTCTCGCATGCGGTAGACGCCCGTCTTGGGGCTCCCATGGTATGGCCCCTCCACGGAAGGCAGAGTCGCCGTCCTTGGAGGGGGTATGGTGCGGGTGCGGTGGAACCGGAGGGAATCTAGTGTTGGGTTGGGGTCAGGACCGTGTTGGGGATGTTAGCTAGGGCGACCTTCGCAAAACCCCGCTGGAAAGAGTCCACCGGTCAAGGGGCCCGTCCGCGAAAGCAAAGGGCTAGATTACTGGTCAACTGGGAGTCGGGGTGGCCTTCGTGGGTTGTAGCTATGCCACCGAAACATCGCACGTGTCCCGATGCATGGTGAAAGTGTTCTCGCATGCTAGACGCCCGTCTTGGGCTACGTGGTGTGGCCCCCTCCAGGAAGGAAGAGCCGCCCTCACTTGGAGGGGGGAGTGCGGGTGCGCGTGGAAACGGAGGGAATCTAGTGTTGGGTTGGGTCCGACCGTGTTCGGGGATGTTGCTATGGGCTGACCTATGCAAACCAGTGGAAGAGTCCACCGGTCAAAGCCCGTCCGGCAAAAGTCAAAGGCTAGATACTGGTCAAAATGATTCGGGGGGGGGTGGCCTTGGGGTTATGTAGTCATGCCACCGAAAATCGCCACGGGTCCCGAATGCATGTGTGAAAGTGGTTCCCGCGATTGCGTAGACGGCCCGTTCTTGGGGCTTCGTGGTGTGGCCCCCTCCACGGAAGCCAGAGCGCGGTCACTTGGAGGGGGGGAAGGGGGGATGGTGCGGGGCGGTGGAACCCCGGAGGGAATTAGTGGTGGGTTGGTCTAGACCCATGTTCGGCTATGTGTGCTATGGGCTTGACCTATCGCACACCAGGTGGAAGGTCCACGGTCAAAGCCCGTCCGGCGAAAGTCAAAGGGCTAGATCGTAATGGTAAACTGGATTTGGGGTGGCCTTCGGGTGTCTTGTTGTACAGCTTTGCCACCGAACATCGCACGGGTCCGATTGCAGTGTTGAAAGCGTTCTCGCATGCGTAGACGCCAGTCTTTGGGTGCTCCGTGGTATCTGCCCCCTCCACGGAGGAGAGCCGCCGTCACTTGGGCGGGGGGTGGTTGGCGGTGCGGTGACCCCGGGGGGAATCTAGTGTATTGGGTTGGGGGTCCAGACCGTGTATCGGGTGCTGTTTGCTATGGGCTGACCTATCGCAAACCAGGGAAGAGTCCACCGGTCAAAGCCCGTACGGCGAAAGTCAAAGGGGCTAGATCGACTGGTCAACTGGGGGATTCGGGTGGCCGTTCGGGGTTTTGTGTAAAGCATTTGCCACCGAAACAATCGCAGGGTACCGATGATGGTGAAGTGTTCTGTCAGCGTAGAGCCCGTATTGGGGGCTCCGTGGTGTGGCCCCGTCCACGGAAGGGCAGAGCAGACGTCACTTAGGGGGGGGGATGGTGCGGGTTGCGGTGGAAACCAGAGGGAATATAGTGTTGGGTGGGCCAACCGGGTTCGGGGACTGTTGCTACCTGGGCTGACCCATCGCAACCAGGTGGAAGAGTACACCAGTCAAAGCCCGTACGACGAAAGTCAAAGGGCTTAGATCTATGGTCAGCTGGGATCGGGGGTGGCCTTTCGGGGTTGGTGGAGCTATGCACCGAACATCGCACGGGTCCCGGATGCATGTGTGAAAGTGTTTCTCGCATGCGTAGACGGCCCGTCTTGAGGCTCCGTGGGTGGCCCACCTCACGGAAGGCAGAGCAGACGTCCCTTAGAGGGGGGGGATGGGCGGGTTGCGGTGGAACCGGAGGGAATCTAGTGTTGGTTTGGGTCAAGATCCGTGTGGGGATGTTGCTATGGGCTGACCTATCGCCACCAGGTGGAAGAGTCCACCGGGTCAAAGCCCGTTCCGGCGAAAGTCAAAAGGGACTTAGATCTACTGGTCAAATGGGATTCTGGGTGGCCTTAGGGTGTTGTAGCTAGTATGCCACCGAAAAATCGCACGGGTTCCCGATGCATGTGTGAAAGTGTTTCGCATGTAGACGCCGTCATTGGGGGCTCCGTGGTGTGGGCCCCCCTCCAAGGAAGGCAGAGCCGCCGTCATTGGAGGGGGGATGGTGAGGGTGCGGTGGTGAACCGGAGGAATCTAGTGTTGGGTTGGGTCCAGACTGTTCGGGGACTGTGTGCTAGGGTGACCTATCACAACAGGTGAGAAGAGTACACGGTCAAAGCCGTCCGGTTGATGATGTGAAAGTCAAAGGGCTAGATTTTTTTTTTTTTCTACTGGTTCAACTGGGATGCGGGGGTTTTGGGGTCTGGCATTCGGGGATTAGCTATGCGACCGAAAAATCGCACGGGTCCCAGATGCAGTGTGGAAAAGTGTCCGCATGCGTAGACGCCCGCTTAGGGTCCATGGGTGCCCTCCCGTGAAAAGTCAGAGAGAACCGTCACTTGGGGGGGGATGGTGCGCGGGTGGGTGGACCGGAGGGATCTTGTTGGATCAACGATATACCAAGGGGATATTTTTTGTTAGATAAGGCACAATTTATTTTTGAAAAAAAGAAAATAATAAATAACTATAAAAAAAATAAAATTTTGCTGAGAGGACCTTGCCGACGGCTTAGCCGTCGGATAGATTGCCAGGTGGCCTGTATTAATGCATGCCGAAGGGGCTAAGCCGTCGGGATAGGGAAACCTTATCCAATCGCGCCCCCCCCCCTCCATCATTATTCAGCCACTGACCCAGCACCGCAATCCAACTCCGCCGAGAGCCCCGCGACCAACCCATCCCCTCCCACAACTCCGGCGCCGACCACGCACCAACACCACGCCGCCCCCATCCTCCACCACCGCCGCCGGCACCGCCCCCACCCGCACGCGCCACCCCCATCCCCTTCCCCAACCTCCGGCAGCCGCCCCGCCCCCGCCCCAACACCACCCCGCACCCCATCCCCTCACCAACGCCGCCGCACGACCCCAACGCCCGCGCTTTGCCCCCATCCCCTTCCCAACCTCCGGCGCCGCCCCCGCCCCCGCCCCAACACACCGCCGCCCCCATCCCTCCCCCACGCCTCCGCATCCGCCCCCCACCGCCCGCGCCGCCCTATCCCCTCACCCACGCCGTGCACGCCCCCACTGCCCAGCGCGCGCGCGCCCCAAAAAACCGCGTCGGAGCCGGGCCGGCCCGTCCATCTTGGCCGCCCCGTCCCCCCCCGGCGGCCCCATCCCCGGCTGCGGCCGCCCCGTCCCCGACTGCGCCGGCGGCCGCCGCCACTGCCCCGCCCGTCGCCGCCCTTCTCCGCCCCACCCTGCTCCACCCCGCCTCTACCTCGCCGGTGAGCCCCCTGCTACTTGCTCTGCTGCTTTGCTGCCACTGCCGCTTGCTGCTTGCTGCCGCTGCTGCTTGCTGCTGCCGCTGGTTGCTGCTTCCTGCTGCTGCCGCTGCTTGCTACTTGCTGCTGCTATCATAGGTTAGTTAGTTTAGGGTTTAGATGGATAGATTAGTTAGATATATAAATAGTTAGATAGATGGATTATAAGATATAAAAATGTTGTTGATAGGTTAGTTGAGAAATAAAAATGTTGTTGATATATAGATGGATAGATGAGTGGATACTACATCATGATATATAGATGGATAGATATGAAAATGTTGTTGATAGCTTAGCTGCTGCTTTTTTTTATGTTTGATGTTAAAATGCTATATATGTGGTTCGATGAGATGCTATATATTGCATATCTTGCAAAAAAAATTGGTTCGATGAGATGAATCAATGATGATGATGAATAGATGATGATGATGAATATGTGATGATGATGATGAATATATTGTTAATGTTGTTAGTTTTTTTGCCTACATGATGCAAAAATAAATGAATGCATGTTTAAATGTTTTAAATATGCTCTATGAGTTGTGATGTTCTAATTTTTTTGTCGCGATGGAATTTGCAGGCTTTGTGGTGTTGCATTTCATCGGAGTGACCGTCGTCCGACGCGTTGGTCCCTGAGCATCCCTCTGTTGTTCGACTCCTTCCCGTACAGCCGAGGGTGAGCTACAAGTCCATCTCCTCCATTTTTTCATGTCACTAGATTTCATTCTCAAGTCAAGTCGCGTAACCTAGGCGTCTCCCGTCCAAAAGGGTTGCATCGATAAATATGCATTCAATTGCATATTTATCACCGCAGCTCTTTCGGATTGTCCAGCGTTTTCCACGGACAGCCCGAGGATGTGTAGATTGGGTACGTTGTCCATGCTCTACCCTGTTCCGAGACAGGATTTCGACGGCGCCTCCCCGTTGTTCTCCGGAGCACATTCTCTCGGCTATTTGCCGAGACGTGTATCTGGAGAACAGCGGGGAGGTGCTGCCAAAATTTTGTCTGGGAACGGGGTAGAATGGAGAACGTACTCAATCTACACATCTTCGGGTGGGATTAGGACCCATCTTTACCTATTAGAGATGTAGGTGGATTCAATGCGGTAGAAAATGAAAATTTGATGTGATTAATTTAAGTGAATCCTTAATTATGTTGTGTGGCTTGCAAAAAAGCAGAGGATGGCATATAATCAGTGGATGTACAGTGGTTTTATCCGTCGGAATCAAGTAACATCAGAGTGGATCGCGAAAACCAATGTGTATTTGAATGAGATATTTCGTCGTCCAATGAGAATTATCCCACCATGCCCCTGTGCGAGATGTGCCAGACGTCACCGTAGAAATCAGAAGGACATGACTGAGCACCTTCGCACGCACGGATATATGCCAAACTTTGACATGCCGCCGATAAACATAGCCGAGCAGGACCGTGGTAGAGAGGAGGTGATGCGACAATGCATCGATGGATATGAGGACGACGGGGTCAGGGACATGCTAGATGATGTCATTGTTGCAGAAACAGAAAATGCGACACCTTCAAAGAATGAACCGGAGGAGCCGGAGGCAACCGCAAAGGCCTTCTTGGAGGTCTTGGCCTCGTCGAAGAAACCTCTTTATGCGGGTGCGAAAATATCTCAGTTGGATGCCATCTCGCAACTGATTGCAGTGAAGGCTGAGTACGGCTGTAGCCAGAAATGCTTCGAAGCATTCCTGGGAGTATGGGCTAACAGCCTCCCTGAGGGTCATGAACTGCCGAAAAGCATGTACGATACAAAGAAAATCATGAAGGCACTCTCTATGGATTATGGGAAAATAGATGTTTGCCCAAAGAATTGCCTTTTGTTTAGGCACGAGTATGCGGATGACAAGTACTGTAGGCAGTGCGGTTCGTCTCGGTACATTGAGGTGGTCGGTGAGGATGGTGAGAAAAAGCAGCTAGCCATCCCCGTTAAGGTTCTTCGGTATCTTGATTTTATAAATAGACTGCAGCGCCTTTTCATCACGAAGGAGTCTGCCAAAATGATGAAGTGGCACAAGGAAGGTATAAGGTATAATCCAAAAAAAATCATACATCCATCGGAAGGCGAAGCATGGAAGTCGTTCGATGAAGAATACCCCGAGGAAACAGCCGTGGCTGGGAATGTCAGAATAGCCATATCAGGTGATGGGTTCAATCCATATGGTATGTCGTCCAATCCATACAGCTGCTGGCCCGTGTTTGTAATTCCGCTCAATCTTCCTCCCGGTGCCCTAATGCAACGCAAGACCATGTTCTTGTCGCTCATCATTCCGGGGCCTGAATACCCGGGGAAGCAATTGGGTGTGTTTATGCAGCCGCTGGTGGATGATTTGCACCATTCTTGGTACTTTCCGAGGTTGACATACGACCGGGATCTGCAGAGAAATTTATTGATGAAAGTTTGGTTGCACTATTGCATGCATGACTTTCCCGGCTATGCTCTATTCTGCGGATGGTGTACAAGTGGGAAGATGCCATGCCCAGTGTGCATGTAGGCTCTGCGAATGATTTGGCTGAGTAAGGGTGGCAAGTATGTAGCCTTTGACCTGCATCGACAAGACCATCCAGACAGGGAAGACAAGAAGAACTTCATGAAAGGCCGGATTGTTCATGAAGTAACCGAGATTCCAACATTTTCGGGGGCAGATGTTCTTGCTCAGCTAAAAGCTCTCAAGCCTAAAGTCAAAGGCAAAGGCAAGCCAAAGCCAAAGGCTTCGAGGGATATGGTGAGACGCACAACTGGACTCACATTACCCCCTTCTCGCAGCTTCCCTATTTCAAGGACCTCAAACTTCCTTACAACATAGATGTGATGCACACCGAAAAGAATGTGGCAGAGTCCCTTTTCCGCACGATCCTCAACATTCGTGATAAGACGAAGGATGACGTTAAAGCTAGAGCCGATCAACAGAGAATTTGTGATAGACCACGTCTGAACATGAAGCCTCCCACAGGCGGTCGAAAAAACTGGTTCAAGCCAGATGCTGACTTTGTCCTTAAACTGCCAAAAAAAAAAGGAAGTACTTATCTGGCTGAAACAAATTTTGAAGTTCACCGATGGTTATGCATCGAATATAAGTAAGGGAGTCAATCTTTCAACGGGCAAAGTGACCGGCCTGAAGAGTCATGACTACCATGTATGGATTGAGCGGATAATGCCGGTGATGGTTCGAGGCTATGTCCCCGAGCATGTCTGGCGAGTGCTTGCCGAGCTAAGCCATTTCTTCCGCACGCTCTGTGCTAAAGAAGTAAGTAAAGAGGTGATTGAAAAATTGCATAAGAAGGCACCGGAGTTGATAGTCAAGCTAGAGAAGATCTTTCCGCCAGGCTTCTTTACTCCGATGACACATCTCATTCTGCACCTCGCGAACGAGGTATTGTTGGGGGGGCCTGTGCAGAATCGCTGGCAGTACGGCCCTGAGAGACAGAACAAGCATCTCCGACGGAAATGTGGAAACAAAGCTAAGATTGAAGCTTCCATAGCTGAGGCAGTTATCCTAGAGGAGGTGTTAGACCTCAGGACATCATACTATCCAGACCACGTTCCCCATCTACATAACAAGGTGCCTCGATACAATATAGAAGAGCCCAAGTATCAACCCAGGCTCCATCTATTCAACGCGCAAGGTGGGAGGGCTGCGGCCTCGAAATCTTATAACATGCCACGACAAGAGTGGGAGGACCTCATGTTCTATATCTTGCACAACATCAAGGAAGTTGAGGAAGTGTGGATGAGGTAATACCACTACACCATTCCTTTATGTCTTCCACATCATCATGTTCTATGTTCACTTAGTCCCGGTCTAACACCGCTTTTCTTTTTTTAGTGATTTCGTTCAAGAGGAATGGACGGGAATGAATCCTCCTACTGAGGCGGAGGCACTTACTCTTCTCCGTCATGGAAACCCTGGACGTAAAAAATTTGTTGCTTGGTTCATGGAGAAAGTAATTTTCCACACTCCCCTATTAAATACCTAGTTCAACATTTATTAGTTAACCGAACTAATGCACGCAGCAATTTCAATTATACTTGTAGGGAAAAGATCCGAACATATCTATGGATGAGAATTGAGATGGGTTTCCATGGGTTTTGACCCTGCCGTCATGACAGTATAAAAGTATGATGTGAATGGGATCGCTTCCATACAGAGGAGCACCAGAACAGCCGGCCCGATCCCAAAACTATAAATACGGAGTGTACACCCCCGGTCAAAATTAGTTGAGTACATACGGAAGGGTACAAAATATATACGAGGTTAAATTCCGCCAGGGGCGGAGACCCTAAGTTGCCGTGTGTCAATGCGATGGTTCGATCCGCGGGAGGGGGGTAAAACATACGCCTTCCATTGGTTTGGTAGAAGTTAAACCATCAACCGTCTATGCCGGAGCCGATCTCTTCATTGCGGCTACCCAAGCTACACAAGTATATTATCTGCCTACCCATGCCAGAAAGAGTACCTAAAGGGTTGGGAAGTTGTGTTCAAGGTGTCGCCACATGGTAAGCTACCGGACCCGAATGAAGACGATTACTACAACATTAACCCCTGACTACGAGGGAGTGTTCTATCAAGAGCAAACCTGATGATGATGATGTGGTTAGAACCGATGACGCATAGACCATTGGTTGATGATGATGTGGATCCAAACGACGACGATGCACGGTGATGGTGAGACCATTGTCAATGAAAATGACATACTTATGCTAGAAAAGTTAAACGAAGACGCTGACGACGAGGAAGAGCCTCCACCTCCGTCAGACAACGAAGATGATATGATTGATAGTGATGATGAGACGGACCGAGAAAGAGGTTACAACAGTGATGATCATATGGGTTCTAGCAGATGTATGTTTCAAGTCTTTTTTTTCTATAGTTTAGGAATATGCCTTTTATGTTGTTTTTATTAATGTGTTTATATCATGCCTTTTCCTTCATTTCATTAATTACTAATTGCTTATTCTCTTTTCAATGCAGGTTGTTCTGGAACATGGGCAAGGGGAAGGCCGACGGGTGGGTTTCCTACGCAAGGTGTGGCCTACCTAGTCGGAGTGGTCGAGCACGTAATCCTCCCCCCCCCCCCGGTTACTTGACGATGACTCCTCACAGGAGGTCGAGGGAGAGGTGCCCCTAGAGGAGGAGGGGGGGGGGAGGGGGGAGAGCCCCTAGAGGGCAAGGTGCGTGGGGGGAGAGCCACTATAGGGGGTCGCGGCCAGAAAGAGCGCACCCTCACCGACTTAGGGGTGTTGTCTTCGAGGCCCTCCTCTAGTGAGGTACCCTCCTCTAGTGAGGTACCCTCTGGCGAGGAGGAGGAGGAGGAGGAGGAGGAGGTTCGGGATGGGGCCGAGGAGGAGGTGGAGGAGGAGGCAGGCGAGGAGGAGGAGGAGGAGGAGGTTGGGGAGGGAGAGGCAGGCGAGGAGGAGGGTGGTGGCGGGAATGGGGTTGACAACAAGGGGTGGCTGCATGGTAACGCAAAGCTACCAAAGCAGGTTCCTGCTACTGAGGAGCAGAAGTGGCTCATTGAGCCCATGGGAAAAGAGTAAGTGCCACTTTATAATAATTTCATTATTTTGCTTGTCACATGCTCATTCCGGTTGTTATTTATTTTGCTTGTCACATGCTAATAGTTCATTCTTTTGCAGCAACTGGATATATTCTAAAGGGGTCCGTATTCCCAACGGCCTCATCACCGTCTTGCTGAAGTTATACTGGCCGGGGTTGTACTGTCCGGATCCAGTCAGGCACCCGGACCGTCGGGTTTTGGCCACGAGCTGGGACCACTAGGAAGCGGCCCTCCACGCGGACCATGAGACCCATGCCAAGGCTGTGATCACTACTTTCTGGGTGAGTTCTCTTTAGAAGCACAAGTCCATTCTAGTTTCATGAATGATTTAACTCATGGCTTCTTCCATTCTTGTTTCATGCATGATTGTAGAAATTCTATCAAGTTCTTCCGGAGCACAGGGCCAGAGCGGACCAGATCGTGCTGCACCAATGCAAGAAGAAGGCCCGCCAGATGCAGTATGAGGTGCGCTATGTGGCCATCTCGACATACTACCACGACTATCTTGGTGTGAAGATGACCAAGGCAGAAGCGCGGAGGATGGGCATTACCTTGGAGAGGGACGAGTTCTTGGCGGTAAGTATAAAAGATTTTTCATTATGCTTTCATTACCTTGTGGTACATTTCACCGTTTCATGTTGACATGCCATTATGCTTTCATTATGTAGGTGTGTCCAAATTGGTGTTATGGAAAAGACGAGTCATGGGCGGCATTGGTGGATCTTTGGTGTGATGAGGCTGGAGCCTGGGCGGCTATGAGAATCAAAAACAAGGCTAACCGAGGGAAGGAGGGAGTACATGCTCAAGGAAACCGAAACCACTATCTCCACAAGGCAGTTAATGTATGACTAACCCCATTAAACATTCTTCTTCTTCTATTTACCATCACTTTCTTATGTATGACTAACCTCTGTTTGGTGGTGCAGGAGGAGAAACTGAAGCGGCCGCTCTCACACGTGCAGGCGTGGGAGATCGCCCATACGCGGAAGGACTCCAAGCCTGACGAGCCCAAGTACTACGGCAAGAAGACCGCGGGGAGGAAGAAGGCCTACTCCGAAGGGTATCTGAAGTTACATCCTGACACACCTGACCCCATTGCGGTGGATCTGGACGATAGGGTGGTGGTGGGCATGGGGCCGAAGGAGCACGGTCGGGCGGCGGTTCTCGATGCTGTGATCACTCCTACTATCTCCTACACACAGCTCCGTCGGATTGACCCGAGCCTGAGCCAGCGCACGAGCACGCCAGTGACCAGTGCACAGTCACAGTTCCTCTTTCAGGAGTGGCAATCTGTAAGTATTTTCCCTCTTATCTTCATTGCTCACTTTATTTTCCGCATTTAGTAGTTTTATGAGTTCCATCATGTCATACCGTAGGCCTACCTGGAGTACACAAGCCAGGAGACCATGGCGTGGCACGAGAGGCTTTATGCATACCATGAGCAGAGGGATCGCCAGATGCAGCACGCTTTTCAGGAAATGGCGGCCGGCAGGTGTCCTCAGTTGCAACCAGCACAATGTCCTCCAGCACAACCAAGGCTGCTGACCTTTGAGGAGTTTGTGGCACAGAACGCTGGCCCCTCGCCGGTTAGTTCATCCCCAATCTATTCACCCAAAGCATATCATGCCTTTCAACACAGTCATATATCCCATTAATATGTCTTTTCAACATCCAGGGAACCGATGGATCTACCGTTGGCGGTGGTCTTCGCAACACTCCCAAGTCATGGAGCCCAACCACTCCGATCCACAGAGGCGGAGGTGGAGGCGGTCTTGCCGGCAACGCTGCCGCCAGCAGTGACGACCTGGGCTTCGGCGGTCTTGGCGGTGACGACCTCCGCGGTGCTCGACGTCCTGGCACTTAAGCCTTTCGGTTACTTGTGTGCTTATGCTTATGTTTCTTTAGATGACTTGTGTGTGGTGATGATGATCCTTTAGACGACTTGTGTGTGGTGATGATGATCCTTTAGATGACTTGTGTGTGGTGATGATGATCCTTTCGGTTACTTTTGATGGTCCTTTGTGATGATGCTTATGCATATATTGTTGTGACGGTGCCGGATGATACTTAGATGTGTTTTATATGTGCATTTCCATCATATATATCTGTTGTATATTTGAATTGAATTGAATTGATCTGAAAACAAACAGAAAAAAGAAAAAAAATCAAATGCAAACTATGCCGACGGCTAGGCCGTCGGCATAGAGCTGGCGCGAGCACCCAGTTGCTGACACGTGGCAGATATGCCGACAGCCTAGCCGTCGGCATAGTTTCAAACTAGGTCGACAGCTAGGCCGTCGGCATAGCTGCCACGTGTCAGCAACTGGGCACTCCTGGGGCGGCGCTATGCCGACGGCCTAGCCGTCGACGTAGTTTCAAACTAGGCCGACAGCTAGGCCGTCGGCATAGCCCCGCCCCCAGGACCAACGGCTGCTCGCCACGTGGCGCGTCTATGCCGACAGTCTAGTCGTCGGCATAGTTTCAAACTAAGCCGACGGCCGCACCGTCGGCATAGATGGGCCACGTGGCGAGCAGCCGTTGGTCAGCACTTGACGGCGGCCGCCGTTAGGCGGGAACGTTGCCGACGGCCAGGGCCGTCGGCATAGATGTACGGACACCGTCGGGATAGGTCCTATGCCGACGGCCTTTCTATGCCGACGGCCTCCATGGCTACGCCGACGGATATGTTGCCGACGGCCCTATGCCGACGGGGGCCGTCGGCATAGGCCTGTGCCGACGGCCAATCAGGGCTGGCCGTCGGCATAGGGTGCGATTCCGGTGGTGCAAGTTTCTTCGTCTTCAAGCGATCAATGGGTTGAGTAGCCTCCACGAATCTCCGGACAATTTATGTGTGTTGCTGGTGCTGCAACAAGAGATATTGCTTGTAGTTGATCAACAAGGTCCAACAAAACATAGGGTCATTGACGCATCAAAATTGACAGTGTTGGGCTACTCGTCTGCCATATTCTCCAAACTTATTATTAGATCCATAACCGTTCAGGTACAACGGTCTTCTTATTCTTATTCTCCTTCTTCTTATGAAAATTAACATTTTTCTAATTTTCAAGATGGATATTCGTCTGTCATTCTGAGAATGATTCCGACAAGCTTGACTCCATCTGTGCACATAGTGAAGGGCTTGGCACTAGAATCTATCGGCCCCGACCTGGATCAAGTTGTTAGATTCTTTATATGCTTTCGTGCCTCGAGAAGCTATACATCGAGGTGATGCTCCTTTCCTGTTAAATGCTAACCACAACGAAGTTAAATTTCTCGTATTTTTTCCCAAGTTTACAAAGACAAATGTACTAGGATTTCTAAAGGAATTTTGAAGGATTTCAATACACAGAATTTTTTTTTCTATATTGGTTGTTTGGTTTGGCCTTTTGATAGGGCGCGTATTGCAGGTGCCACGCTGGCAGGGTGGACGATTACCGTGGTCAAACGTGTCTTATGAGAAGGCACTGTCACGTGAGTTTTAGCAACGAGATGATTAGGTGTGAAATCAAGGGGTACATTTTTAAATAATTTTATCAAGTGATATTGATCTCGTACGGCAAATGTTGATATTTTTTCTATAAGTTTGGTCAAATTTCATGGCTTCAAATAAATTTTATGAAGTTTGACTTCAAACAAATGTTATACGTAGAGTAAAAAGAAACAAAGGGTTTCAACCATGTGTGTGAGACTGCACTGCAGTCCATGTTTCTGCTGGTATGAAGTTTGCGCCTACCACTGGAGTCAGGCTTACACCACGTCCAAGCTGGCACACGTACATCGACCGTGCTTGTGCGCAACGCAACACACGGGTAATGCTACGGTCGATAGAAGCTAGTCAGTTTAGCTAGATTTCAGTCAGCTGACTTTTAGCTTTGTGGTCAGTCGATTTTTTAGCCGTTGAATTGTGCCTTAAGATTTGTGTAAAAAAAAATTCTGTCACGTTTTGCTGCTGGTGGGCTGTTTGGATTTGACTGACCCTATTTTGGGTCAGTCGATTTCCTTCTTGGACTGGATTTTAGTGTGTGCATGCTTTTTTTCATGATTTGCTTTTGTTTTCTGCACGTGTACGCTTTTTTTTTCTGTTTTTCAGTTGAGTTTTTTTTTACGTGTATTTCCGGTTATTGAGTGTGTGTAAATGTATACATGCAAGTACTACATGTACAAATTACATTAGAGTACGTAAACTACACTCTTATATATTTATTCTACATATTAAAAGTGCATCTTTGTGCTAACTGTGTGATTTTTTTTATTATTCTTTTAAGGGTAATGCCAATTCTAATTGTTTTATGCTAAATTTTTTGCTAATTAAATTCTTTTTTCTGTTATTTTGTGTATGTATGCACGAAAGTACTATACAATATATGTGCAAATTATACTAGACTGCTAAAGTTGCATTATTATATCTGTATTCGCTGCATATTATAAAAAGTGCAATTTCACAGTAAAGTTGTGTGCAAGTTTTTCTTTATTCTCTTTCTTCTTAAGAGTAATACCACTGACACACACACACGCGGCCGACACGTCGTGATTCGATCTTAGCTATCTTTTCACAATCTTCTTGCCCTTCTTTTTCGCAATTGGAGTTCTTCTCTTGAACGGACGTCCTTTAGGTAGGGTGGTCCTGCTTCTTCTTGTGGTGTATGGTACTTCATCGTCGTCGTCATCTTCCATCTTCGGGTCGCCGTACTTGTCGAAGTCTTGCTCATTGGCGACTCCATCCATTCCGATGATATTCCTTTTGCCTCTCCTCACGACAACACGACTGGGCTTCGACGGGTCGGTAATGAAGAAGCATTGGTCCACTTGGGAAGCCAGTACCCATGGCTCATTTTTCGCGGTGATGTTTGCGCCCGCGGTCTTGGATTTGGCTTCGGGTATAACCATGGTGGTGAAATACCGGTCTTCTTTTAGGACGCTCTTAGACCATCTGACACGGAACATCGGGACCTTCTCTCCAGCGTAGCTCAGCTCCCAGATCTCCTCGACCCTTCCGTAGTATCTGTCCTTGTCGTTACCGGTGTAGGATTCCATCGTTACCCCGGAGTTCTGATAATCGCTCTTCATGTCCTTTTCCTCGGTGTAGAATGTGTAGACCCTTGAAGTCGACATGCCTTTCGCGGCGACCCTCGCGGTGACCCCATCCAGCGAGCCTGCCGAGGTGCCTGTTGACGGGCAGACCAACGGGGTTCTCGATGCCTAGATAATTCGTGCAATAGGAGATGCACTCTTCGGTCAGAAAGCCCTTGGCTATGCTTCCATCTGGACGTGCCCTGTTGCGAACGTATCCTTTGATGACACCATTCATCCTTTCAAACGGCATCATGCTGTGCAGGAACATCGGCCCGAGTTGGATGATATCCTCCACGATATGGACCAGCAGATGCACCATAACGTCGAAGAATGCGGGCGGGAAGTAGATCTCAAGCTTGCATAGTATCGCCACGATCTCTTCCTGTAGCCTTCTGAGTTGCCTCACGTCAACCGACTTCCGAGAGATGACGTCGAAAAAGTTGCATAGGCCAAATAGCGTTTCACGGACGTGCGCGTCCATGATCCCACGGATTGCAACTGGAAGTATCTGCGTCATCAGCACGTGACAGTCGTGAGACTTCATCCCGCTGAACTTCTGCTTCGCTGAGTCTAGGTATCTGCTTATCTTCCCCGCGTAACCGTAAGGAAGTTTTACTCCTACGAGGCAGGTGAAAAACTGCTCGATCTCCTCCTGACTTAGAGTAAAGCACGCGGGAGGGCAGTCATATTCGATCTTCTTGGCCTTTTTGCCTTTGCGACGACTTTCCGTGTCCTTCGCCTCATCATCATCATCATTAGGGCGTTTTGCGTGAAGCTCCTCCCTGATGCCCATTGATTGCAAGTCTACCCTTGCTTTCGGCCCATCTTTGGTCCTCTCTGGCATGTTGAGCAGGGTACCAAGCAGACTCTCGCACACGTTCTTTGTGATATGCATGACATCAAGGCTGTGAGGCACACGGAGGATCTTCCAGCACGGCAAGTCCCAGAAAACAGACCTCGTTTTCCATACCTTCAGCAGCGGCTCTGGCGCCTTTCGCTTCTTTCCCGGCGGTGGGCACTCTTTCCAATTTTTCAACAGCTCGTCTATTTCCTCGCCGCTACTCGTACGCGGGCGTCTTCGGGGTTCGGTTTCACCATCGAATAGATCCTTGCGTTTTCTCCATGCGTCATCGTCGCGAAGCCACCTTTGATGTCCCATGAACACGGTTTTCGAAGACCCGGGATCTCTATCTAGTTGGCGATACGTTGGGTCATCCATGCACCTGACGCATGCACAAAATCCATGGACCACCTGCCCCGTGACATATCCATAACCGAGATAGTCATGCACCGTCGTGAGCAGTGCGGCTCTCATAGGGAAATATTCTTTCGTTGCGGCGTCCCACGTATTGGCTGGCGTTTTCCACAGCGTGTCTAGCTCCTCTTTCAGCAGCCCCAGATACAGATTGATGTCGTTCCCTGGTTGTTTCGGCCCTTCAATTAGCATACTCATGTGAATGTACTTCCTCTTCATGCACATCCAGGGGGGAAGGTTGTACATCCACACAAACACAGGTCAGGTGCTATGTGTGCTTCTCTGGCTGCCAAACGGATTGACTCCATCGGTGCTCGCTCCCAGCACGATGTTCCTTGGATCGTCCCCAAATTCTGGGTGTTCGAAGTTCAACGCTTGCCACTGGCTCGCATCCTTAGGGTGACTCAGCATCTTGTCTTTTTTATTTATCTCCGGATCATTTCCGTCATCTTCTCGCTTCTTCTCCTCCCTATCCGCGTGCCAACGCAGGAGCTTTGCTAGCTTAGGATCCGTGAAATACCGCTGCAGACGAGGAGTGATCGGAAAGTACCACACCACTTTTCGAGGAGCTTTCTTCCTCTTCTTGTATCAAGTGACGCCGCACACCGGACATATGGTAGACTCCGCGTGCTCGTCCCGATAAATGATGCAATTGTTCATGCACACATGGTATTTCACGTGCGGTAAATCCAGAGGACACACGATTTTCTTCGCCTCCTCGAAACTGGTCGGGCACTTGTTCCCCTTGGGAAGACGTTCGTGCCAGAATGACATGTTCTCGTCGAAGCATGCGTCGGTCATTTTGTGTTTTACCTTCATCTCCAGAGCCATGAGCGTTACTTTCAGGCGGGTATCCTCGGGCCTGCATCCTTCATACAATGGAGTAACCGCGTCTATCTCCTGTTGATCCAGCTTGGCTTTCTCTCGGGCGGCAACTCTTGCGTTACCCGTCTGCTTGAGATGCAGCTCTTGAATATGACGGTCCTGCACCCAGCCCATCGATGGTCCATCGTCGTCTGCTCCGGCATCTTCATCTTCATGATCATGCCCTTCGTCTTGATCTTCCTCATCATCATGTCCGGCATCTTCTACATGATGACTGTGTCCTGCATCTACTTCGTGATCATGTCCTGGAGATTCTTCGTCTTCTCGCCCGCCCTCGCCGCTATTGTCTTGCTGCCCTTCCTTATTTCTTGCCCGGCCCCCATGGACGACTTCATAATCATCTTCATCACCTTGCCACCGATAGCCATCCATGAAACCACGCAAGAGCAGGTGGTCCCGCACCTGTCTGGAATCCGGGTCCATAAGGCTCTTCAGCTTGCATCTTCGACACGGACATCTTATCTCCGTCTCGTTATTTTGAAGCATCTCGGCCTTCGCGGAGCTCAAAAACCTATTCACGATGCCTTCGGTCATCGTGCGGACCATGGTCGCCTGCGGGGTAGAGCAAAACGATATTTTAGAACAAAAAAAAATTTGGCATGACTTTGCCTAAAAATAGGACCAAAAAGAATGCATAGGACCAAAAAGAATGCATAGTACCAAATTCTCACCGAAACGGAAATGAATCAACATTCCGGCAAAATATTGGCAACTATCGCATTTCAAATACCGGTACCTGCAAACACAAACATATGCAACACCACAAACATACGTAGATCTAGGCCATAAAAAGTGTGTACGTTGTTGGAGGGAGAAAAAAGTAGATCTAAAACATAAAGAAAGCTTTCCCCTTACTTACCTATCAAAAAAAGGAAATTTAACCACTTAATTTGGGTGAATCTATGGTGCAAATGAGGTGAGGAGGAGGAGGCAGCCGAGACCAAGCTTGGTAGAGGTGGAGAGAATGAAGTGGGGAAAGTGAGTGTGGTAGGTGGCTGTCAAAAATATCTAGCTGCTCTCAGGTTACCAATGGCGCACCTCCTAAGAATGCGCCATTGGTAACCAGGGTTACTAATGGCGCACATGATGTGTGGTGCGCCATTACTAGTTTTGAAAAAAAAATTGAAAAAAAAAATTGTTAGTAGTGGCGCACCGTGGGTGTGGTGCGCCATTACTAGTCATTACTAGTTAAAACTAGTAATGGCGCACCAAACCATGGTGCGCCACTGGTAAATCTGGGGAGGGGGGTGTGCTCAGGAGAAACTTAGCGGTGGCGCACCACACACAAGGTGCGCCACAACATTAGTGGCGCACCCATGTGTGGTGCGCCACTGCTATTTGGCAGTGACGCACCACATACATAGTGCGCCACTAATGTCTATATTAGCTATAGCCCTTTTTCTAGTAGTGTCATGTTCATCTTAAGAGGTAATATGAACACCAATAATTCATTCATTCTTAGTCAACTTCATTTTTTATGCGAAAGTTCCACTATTATACCTTTATTCTTGCATATTATAAAAGATCGCAATTCATTTGTAAATTGTGTGCAAATTTTGTCTCTATTTAGTTTATCCTCATTTTCTACCTTCTTAAAGGGTAATACTAACGCCACTAATTCATTAATCCTTAGAAAACTTCATATTTTGATTTTGTTTATTTTTTATTTCATTTTCTTCTTCTTGAAGGACAATACCAATGATCTTAATTCATTCCTTCTTATAAAAAAATCTTGCAAAACTACACTAGTATATGCTTATTATTGCATATTATTAAAAACACAATTTATTTTAAATTATGTACAATTTCTGTATTTATTTTTTATTTTAGTTTTAATTTTATTTTCTTACCATTCCTTCTAATTTATTCCTATTTAGAAATCCTTTTGTTTTAGTTTTATTTTAGTACAATAGTATAGGACAGTCAAAACCAGGTGCGTGGCCTTCTGTCCAAGGCCCGACTTTGTTCTGATCCAGAAGAGTAATCTATCATGAGATCAAAACTTTCAATAGACTAAAATTCAGTGACAATGTTGCTTTTTTTTACTGTCAAAGGAAGGGACTGTAGTAAATAGCCCATGAACGTGCAGCCTTTGGTGCTGTTCGCTCTAGGCCCTGGCAGGTTTGCCAGCTGCTGTACGCATGAGTTTGGGGCTTTGGGCAGCACGTTTGGACGTTTGATGACCCTGAAAGTTAACAAAATGTTTTTTCTCTGGTCTAGGAAAAATTGACTGACCCCATTATAATTTCAGTCGACTGACTGTTAGTCGCTCCCGAAGCTAGTAGGGTCATCTGCTCCGCAACTGAAAAGGATGACGAGCGAGCATGCATGTGCACTACAGCAGGCGCCACCGCTCCCCTTCCCCTATCGAGTTTCCAAATCGGTGAAAGCATCCAGGACTGACGCGGCTAAGCTGTTTGTCAGCATTCGTGGAAACGCCATTGAATCAAAGGGGTGGGGGATGGGGGGATTCGTCCTCATCCATGACGACGTTTCTACTTTCTCTACCAGTGTAGGTGTAGCACACCACATCGATGCGATCGTTCCAGACAGACCCCCGGCCCCTCGCACGGCGCGCTCAAGGCGGTAGGCAGGATGCTGGAGCTCCTCGTCTTCTTCTCCACGGCCGGCAGCTTGCTTCTCGACTTGGCGGCGGTGTTCGTCTGTATCCTGGCCAGCCCATACTACCCGACGTTTAGGCTGCCCAACCAGTTGAGTCCCGCGGTTAATTTGATTGTTAATCCCATCCCTGCAAGCTTTCTCTGATGATATCACTTTTGTCCAGGTTGATGTGGTGGACTTCCTTCTGCGGTGCCGTCCCGTGGGTTGCCGTGCTGCTGATGTTACAGGTCAACTGCTGGTGTCACGGCTGGGAGGCCACCAACGTCGACCTCCTGGTCCTGAGCGCCGTGCAGTGGGTCGTCGCGTGTTCCACCTTCGGCTCAGCGTGTGCCGCCCTCGCCGTCGACCAGCTCGCCATCCAGCACAGCTACTGCGGCCCCAGGGCCGCCGTGTGCTCCATGTACCTTGTCGCCGCCGCGATCGCATGCGCCGCCGGGGCTCTCGCCGCCGTGTCGGCCTTGGGGATGCTGTGGATCCTCGCCTCCCGGTTCCGCCCGGCTCATGCGCCCTAGTCAATCCGGCAGGCTCCGCTGACGTGCCGCGTGTTCTTGTTAGAGCCTAGGGAAGCACTAGTGTCATGGTTAGATCGTTAGTAGTAATACAGAAAGCTACTACTGATTTCTTTCGAAGCAGTTCTCTTGCTTGTGAGACCTCGTGTTCAAATGTTCAATTACAAACGATCAGTAGTGATCAGTGGAGTACTAGCTTAATAATTACTCCCTCTGTAAATTAATATAAGAGTGTTTAGATCACTATTACTCCCTCCGTAAACTAATATAAAAACGTTTAGATCACTAAAATAGTGATCTAAACACTCTTATATTAGTTTACAGAGGGAGTACTACATAATTAGCACGTTCACACGGACGGAAACAGCACAATCTCTGAAGTGCACATCGAGTGGTGTGGACTAGGCTCTAGGCCGCGTGAGTGGAGTGAGCCAGAGCATGCCGAGAGCCGAGAACGCGGCGAGAGCCCCGGCGAGGCTCGCAATCATGGCAACGTAGTGGTACTTCTCCCATCCGTCCGCCCTGGCGAGATTTCGATTTCGACGTCACCAAACAACAGAAGCATAATCTACCGTACCACATGGAGATGATGGCACGCAATGGACCAATGGTCGATTTCGATTTCGACGTCACCAAACAGCAGAAACAGACAGTGCAGCACAACACAACACACGGGCGGCAGGCCGGCAGCTATGGTCGATACAAACTAGTGGTTGTATGCAAGCGCCCTTCATGTCACATACTCCGGCCGGGACTGGACGACGAGCGAGCTGCGAGCATGTGCTATCCGGTTTCCAAATCGGTGAAAGCACCTAGGACGACTGGCGCGGCAAAGGTGTTGGCAGGCACACATTTGTAGAAACGCCACCACATCAAAGGTGGAGGTGGGATGCATCAAATGCCATTCAGTACCATGCCGTCCAGCTCGCTCTGAGTCCTCCTTCACCACCCGCCTCAGCACATCCTCGCTGGTGTCGCGTCGAGAAATGTGTCGCGATGGCGTGTGGCGAGTTGGCGTTCACGCGCAGCCGGCCGCGCGCACCGCTACGATGGCGTGCGGCGAAATTGGTGTCGTGCCTTCTAAATTGATGTGCCACGTAGCATCTCACGCTGTCCATCTTATTCGGATGCAACGAAAACACGCATCAGGAGTCAGGACACAAATTACCTAACCGTCTGAAAAAACTGAAGAAGCATCTCGGAGAGTGTAGTACCACCTAAACGCAGCTCGTTCGGCTTGGTTTCGCTTTTCGATAGGGCGCGTATTGCAGGCAGGTGCCACGCTGGTAGGGCCGATAGCGACCGTGGTCAAACGTGTCTAATTGTGAGAAGGCATTGTCCCGTGTATTATAGCCACGAGATGATTAGGCGTGAAACCAAGGGGTTGGATTTTAAAATAAGATTTTCAAGGGGTCAGATATTAAATTTGTGAAAAGGCCATTTCTGGTATAAATTATACAAAATTATCCACCTTTGCTTGGTTGTAGATAAGGTATCACGGTCTCACATGTAATATTTGTATTCCCAGGTACTTCCTCGTCTTTTTTACTCCGTATATAAGATTTGTCTCTAAAGTCAAGTATAGTAAAGTTTGATCAAATTTATACGAAAAAATATCAACATCTACAATATCAAAATTCATTTCATGATTTATCAAATGATATTGATTTCGTATCATGGTTGTTGTTATTTTTAACTATAAATTTGGTCAAATTTTATGAGGTTTGATTTCAGACAAATTTTATATGTAGAGTAAAAAGAAACAGGGGGTTTGAAGCATGTCTGTCAGACTACACTGCAGTCCATATTTTGTAACACCCCTTTGTAATAAGCTCAGTGACACTCTGTTAAAACTGCCAAGTCATGATCATTTGCAGTGCCAAGTCATATGGGTTAACGATCCAATTCAAATTCACATCTGAAAAATCAACTCAAATTCAAAGGTGAATTATAAAGTTGATCAAACTCTGTTGGGAAAATATTCATTAAATGGCAAATAATCCAGGAACATTTGTAAAACCATTTTCAAAATATTTGGAGTTAGATAATTGGCTCAAACCATTTGGAATAGCACAAAAACAGAATATTTAAATCCATTTAAAATCATTTTTAATTCAAAAGAGTTCCAACATTTCCCAAACCAATTTTTGGTGAAAGGCAATGCTGCATGGTGTTATTTGGGTCAACTCCCAAATTTTACAAAATAGTAAAAGAGGCCTAACCATTAACAAAACAGAAAAGAAAAGAAAACAGAAAATAAGAAAAAGAAAAAGGCTAAAGCTGGACTGGACCAAGTGCACAGTGCACTGGCCCAGCCCAGCTGGCCCACCTCACCTCTCTCCGTCGCCGTGTCGCCACGCCCGTGGTCAGACGCGCGCTCGCCGCTCCGGCGCCGACAGCGCGACGCCGCCGACACTACAGTGAGGAGGAGGGGATAAGACCGACGCCCTCCACTCCTCCCTGGCCTCTCCGTCATTCTCCCCTCTCCTCTCGCTCGCCCCGCCTCTTTTCCTCCTCAGATCCGGGAGCAGCCGAACGCAGCCGCCGCCGCTCGACGCCGTGCTCGCGGCCACCGGCCTCGCCCTGCCTCGTCTAGGTGTCCCTCGTCTCCGCCGTCGTCTGCTCGATCGTCTGGCGCACTCAGGTGGAGCGGAGGAGCCCCGTTGGTGCCGCGCGACACCATCCCCTTCCGCCTCTGCTCCGACGATCTCCGTCGTCCCCGGCAGCTACTAAGCCTAACGAGGGCTTTTCTTAGCCGCACGGTGAGCCACTCTACCTTCCCCGTCTCTCTGTTTGGCCTCGCACGCTCCCTAGCCCTAGTCTCACCGGCGCCCGAACGCGCCTCCGCATGAGCTCGCCGCCGGCGCCCTTCGGGTGACCAAATGGTCACCGGGCCGAGCCCTTTGCGCTCAGCGCATCGAGTAGGTTCCCAACAGCCTCGCCATTTGGTCACTTGCGCGCTGCTGCCTCGATCCCGTCGATGACCGAACTCCGGCGCCCACCGCAAAGCTCGCCGTCGGCGACACACGTCGTTTCCGGCCACCTCACCGCCACCATTAGACGCGCCGACGAATGGCCATTCGAACGCACCCGGCCCCATCCCTTTTGGTGGCCTGTGGGCGAAGTCTGGCGAGCCCCGAGCCGCGCCGTCGCTGTTTTGGTCACCGGCGACCTACCGCCGGCCGTCCGCTGACCTGGCCGCCACGTAGACCCGTCTGAGTCGCTGGCCGGTGGGCCCCGCTGCTCCGTTGACCGCGTTGACCCGAGTCAACGCGGGCACTGTTCACCCCTGTAGCTGACATGTGGGCCCCATTCGATAATTAAACTAATTATGCATTTAATTAAATAAAGTTAATTAGATTAGCCTAATGTCTCACTGACAAGTGGGGCCCGTCCCCTAATTAACCCTGGAATTAAAATTAACCCACTATTAAAAGTAACAGAGGCTGACATGTGGGTCCCACTGGACCCACATGTCATATTTGACCAGTCAGCGTCACTGTTGCATGCTGACGTCATCCTCACGCAATGCTGACATCATCAGGCACTATTCTGGATAATGTTGATTTTATTAAATAAAAATAAATTCCAGAAAATCAATTAATCTTTATAAATTCATAACTTTTAAACCGTAGCTCAGATCGAAAAAGTTAAAACATGAAAGTTGCTCAGAACGACGAGACGAGTCTGATCGTGTCGTCTGTTTCTCCATCGGAACCCCCTACGTAGAAGAACTCGTAACTCCGGACCCGAATCCGGCAGATGAATAGTGCACACACGTCGGATGTTAAATCCCAGAATAATTCTAAAAATAACTAAAATGACCTAGATGCATAATTAGGCAACCCTGCACTGCATCATAGCATCACACGCACCGTATTGCATTTGTTTGTATTATGTTTACCTGTTTCTTCCCCCTCTTCTCTCTCGGTAGACCCCGACGTTGACGTAGCTCCCGAGGCAGACGCCGCACAGGAGTACGACTACGTCCCCGACGGTACCACTGAAGACCTTGTCCTTGCCCCAGAGCAAACAGGCAAGCACCCCCATTTTGAGCATGCCTATATCGCCTATTCTCTTCTCTCTTATGCTTGCATTAGAACTGCTACTGCTACTGTTTTCCTATAACTGCTGCATAGCCTGATTATTGTACCCTGCCTTGTTACCTTTCTGGTTATCCTAGACTGATTAGTATAGGCTGGGTAGAGACACGACAGAGACCCCCACTTGATCCCGACTGCCCTGCTGGATATCAGAAGACCCGATCATCGGGATTGAAGACTAGACCCTGGCACCGCACATCACTTCCCCCTTAGTTCCCGACACTGCTGGGTTACCGTCGAGTGCCGAGGGTGATACCTCGTCAGCACTTCTGATGTTAACCTTGTAGGTTAATTACTCGGTCGTGGTAAGCGAGGGTGATTCCTCCTACACCACCCCCGATAACGACATCGTCGCGCAACATCTCAAGTGTGGACCTTGAGGGTGATTCCTCCTTCGTTCACCTTGATGATAACATCGAGCGGGAATTCCATCGAGGGTGATTCCTCAGGGTTCCCTTCGGTGTCAGACACATAGTTACCTTGGATATTATGACCTGCACTAAACCATGTTACTAAAGACGGGTCGGCCCTGAGGGGTACCCGCGCGAGTTTATTGCGACGTGATGTGGAGTCGGGTTGACCTGGATGGTGCCCGCGAGATAACTACGAGGCGTGGCCGGGCATTCTTAGCCCTTGCCGCAAGTCCTCGAGACGGGGCGACGGGGTCACATCAATCGTGAGTCTCTGCTCGTTTCCGCGCGCTCCTAATCCACTACGGTTTGGATATTTGATCCGAGGGGCCTCTGGCCCGATAGCACTAACCATCACGTGGGCATAGTATGGGCGTTCTGCGTCGTATACTTCAGCCGGAGCTTAATGGACGTCAGCGACTGAGCAGCGCGCGCTGAATTGGACTGGGAATGCAATCGCGCTTGTATAAGGGGTTGCTAGGTCTGCTTTCAGCCGCGTACGCAACGTGCAGGAGTTCCCGGGGCGAAGGCCCAAGACCCCTGGGCGCATAGGTTTAGTCCGGCGTGCTGACCTCTCTGTTAAGTATTTGGTCGGGTTGCGGCGTGTTGCTTAGCCGAGGCCGGGCATGACCCAGAAAAGTGTGTCCGGCCGGAGTTAAGTGAGCGTGGTGGGTAAGTTGGTGCACCCCTGCAGGGAAGAAACTTCTATCGATAGCCTGTCCTACGGTAACGGACACTCGGAGTTGTATCCCGATCGGTACAACTAGAACATGTGATGAGAACTGGATAGTACGGCTCTGGGATTGCTTTCTCGCAGGGAGTCGAGAAAGGATCTCAGGTCGAGGTTGATGATACTACTACTACTACTTTACATTATGTTCATCTGATCTCTTCTATTGCTGCAAGACTGACGAAGATTGATGAAGATGCTAGTCTTTGATAGGACTAGACTTTCCCCTTCTATTCTGGCATTTCTGCAGCCCAGTCCACATATACAGCCCCCTTTGAAAATGATGCATATGTAGTGTAGATCCTTGCTTGCTGAGTACTTCGGATGAGTACTCACGTTTGCTTTATTTTCTTTTTCTCCCATATTCCATTTGATGCCACCAGACGACGGAGCCCCTGAGTTAGACGCCCCAGCCGACGACCAGTACTACTACCCGCCTGGCGAGTACTACTACTACGAGGAGCCGACTGACGACCAGGAGTAGGATCGGAGGGTCCAGGGTAGGAGGCCTACGCCTTTCGATCGTAGTATTTTATTTTACCCCGCCTCTGTGAAGGCCTATTTCTCTCTCTGTAATATATCTGTACCCAGATATCTAATGCTTCCGCTGACGCTTGTATGCCATCGAGCTATGTATTCGAGCCCTCGAGGCCCTGGCTTGTAATATAAAGCTTGTATGACTTTATTTATGTTTTAGAGTTGTGTTGTGATATCTTCAAGTGAGTCCTTAGGCTTGATCATGCGCATTTGCGTGTATGATTAGTGCACGATTAAGCCGGGGTCGTCACAGGTTGGTATCAGAGCCGACTGCCTCTAGGAATCCCCCTTCCCAATTCCTTGGCCGAAGTTGAGTCTAGTGGCCACAAACTGTTTTACTAACTTGGTTGTGTGGCTTACGGGCCCACGTCGCCAACTGGGTGGTATTAGGATCTTTTATTCCTCGTCTTTACTCTGGTATTCTAATCTCTCATCTATTCGGGTTTAATAAAATTTACTAACATCGACATTTAGGTTCTCGTTAATTCTATCCACCCGGAGAGCTGGATTCAGTGCGATTTCCCTGACGTTGATCTGATTAGTCTGATAATCATTTTTCTTTCCATTGTTTTGTTTAACCCTTCTCTCCGAGTTGAATTATACTCCGAGTTGTCATTCGATAAGACCAGATTCTGCATCAGAGTGCACACGGAGAGTAGGATCTTGCAAGTTGATCGATCTTCGGTGTTTTCTAAACTCGACTTGAGGTTGGGTTATCACCAGATCCGTGTCCGCGAAGAGGATATTCCGAAGACTGCATTCGTTACTCGTTATGGCTCTTACGAGTACACAGTCATGTCGTTTGGCTTAACAAACGCTCCAGCTACATTCTCCCGCCTAATGAATTACATGTTCATGGATTACCTCGACAAATTTGTCGTGGTATATCTGGATGATATTCTGGTTTATTCGAAGAACAAAGAAGAACATGCTGAGCATCTTCGCCTTGTTCTGGAGAGACTTCGAGAGCACCAATTATATGCCAAGTACTCTAAGTGTGAATTCTGGCTTTCTGAGGTAACCTACCTTGGACATGTCATCTCCAAGGATGGTATCGCAGTTAACCCGGAGCGAGTTCAGGCTATTCTTGACTGGACCCCTCCGAAGAATGTTAAGCAAGTCAGAAGTTTCCTCGGGCTTGCAAGTTATTGTCGCCGTTTCATCGAAAATTTCTCCAAGATTGCCAAGCCCCTGACTAATCTGCTCCACAAAGGCGTTAAGTTTGAGTGGACAGACAAATGTCAGGAAAGCTTCCAGACTCTCAAGGACAGGCTGACTTCTGCTCCAGTCCTTGCTCCTCCAGACTCTCGTAAAGATTTCGTGATCTTCTGCGACGCATCTCGCCAAGGACTAGGTTGTGTCCTAATGCAAGAGCGAAGAGTAATTGCTTATGCTTCGCGACAACTGCGTCCACATGAAGAGAATTACCCAGTGCATGACCTCGAACTTGCTGCTGTCATTTATGCTTTGAAGCAGTGGCGTCATTACCTCCTTGGTAATCGGTGTGAGATTTACACCGATCATCAGAGATTGAAGTACTTATTCACTCAACCGGAACTTAATATTCGTCAGCAGCGTTGGTTGGAAACTATCACCGATTATGATTGTGGAATTTCCTACACTCCTGGCAAAGCTAATGTGATGGCTGATGCCTTGAGCCGCAAGTCATATTGCAGTAACCTTATGGTAAAGCAAGCTCAACCCCAGCTATACGAAGAATTGCGCAAGCTGAATCTCTGCATCATCCCGCAAGGTCCTCTTAATAACCTTGTGATACAACCAGACCTTGAGAAAGCTGTCAAGATTGCGCAAGCTAAAGATGCCGAAATTGGTCTAATGAAGAAAGAGCTTCACCTTGAAAAGTACAGGGATTTCTCGATTGCTGAAGATGGAACCTTGTACTTCCGAGACCGCATTGTAGTACCTCGCTTCGAACTGATGACTTACAAAGTCATGAAGGAGGCCCATGATACACCGCTATCTATCCATCCGGGTAGTACCAAGATGTATTGAGATCTTCGTCAAAGGTACTGGTGGTCTAGAATGAAACAGGACATTGCTCGATACGTTGCCGAGTGTGACGTTTGTCGTCGCGTGAAGGCAGAACATCAGAAACCTGCTGGAATTCTGCAACCACTCCCTATTCCTCTATGGAAGTGGGATAAAGTGCAAATGGACTTCATTACTGGTCTTCCCAAGTCTCAGAAGGGTCACGATGCTATTCTTGTCGTCGTTGACCAACTTTCCAAGGTTGCACACTTTCTGCCAGTTAAGGAGACTATTACTGCTAGTCAGTTAGCAGAGCTATATATCTCCAGAATTGTTTCACTCGATGGTATTCCCAAGGAAATCAGTTCAGACCGTGGCAGCATTTTCACTGGCCATTTCTGGGAAAGTTTCCAGAAAGCAATGGGAACTCATATTACTTGGAGTTCAGCTTATCATCCCCAATCCCAAGGTCAAGTTGAGCGTGTTAATCAAGTGCTTGAAGATATGCTTCGAGCTTGTGTTATATCCTTCGGTAAGAAATGGGAGGAATCTCTCCCGTATGCCGAGTTCTCTTATAACAATAGCTATCAAGCCAGCTTGAAAATGGCCCCCTTTGAGGTTCTTTATGGTCGTAAATGTCGAACCCCTCTGAATTGGTCAGAAACTGGGGAACGACCTCTTGTTGGACCGGACATTATTCAGCATGCCGAAGAACAAGTCCGAATTGTCCGGGAGAATCTCAAAGCAGCTCAAGACCGTCAGAAGAGTAATTATGATCGCAAGCGATGGGGTGTGATCTATCAACCTGGTGATCAAGCTTATCTTCGTGTCACTCCAATGAAGGGCACCCGTCGTTTCGGAATCAAGGGCAAGTTAGCTCCTCGATATATTGGTCTTTTCCGCATCGTGGCTAGACGTGGACAGGTGGCATATAAATTGGAGTTGCCACCGCAATTCTCCCATATTCATGATGTCTTCCACATGTCGCAACTCCGAAAGTGCTTCAAGGAATCCCCGCACCGTGCAGTGGATCATAAGATGCTCAAGCTACAAGATGATCTTTCCTATAAGGAGCATCCGATCCGCATCCTCGATGAAGCTGAGCGTCGTACTCGTCAGAAGATGACCAAGTTCCTAAAGGTGCAGTGGTCAAATCACAATGAAGATGAAGCCACTTGGGAACGCGAGGATCATCTTCGGGAAGAATATCCCAGACTCTTTCCTTCTACCTCCTAAATTCTCGGGACGAGAATTTCTTTTAGAGGAGGAGAACTTGTAACACCCCCTTGTAATAAGCTCAGTGACACTCTGTTAAAACTGCCAAGTCATGATCATTTGCAGTGCCAAGTCATATGGGTTAACGATCCAATTCAAATTCACATCTGAAAAATCAACTCAAATTCAAAGGTGAATTATAAAGTTGATCAAACTCTGTTGGGAAAATGTTCATTAAATGGCAAATAATCCAGGAACATTTGTAAAACCATTTTCAAAATATTTGGAGTTAGATAATTGGCTCAAACCATTTGGAATAGCACCAAAACAGAATATTTAAATCCATTTAAAATCATTTTTAATTCAAAAGAGTTCCAACATTTCCCAAACCAATTTTTGGTGAAAGGCAATGCTGCATGGTGTTATTTGGGTCAACTCCCATATTTTACAAAATAGTAAAAGAGGCCTAACCATTAACAAAACAGAAAAGAAAAGAAAACAGAAAATAAGAAAAAGAAAAAGGCTAAAGCTGGACTGGACCAAGTGCACAGTGCACTGGCCCAGCCCAGCCGGCCAACCTCACCTCTCTCCGTCGCCGTGTCGCCACGCCCGTGGTCAGACGCGCACTGGCCGCTCTGGCGCCGACAGCGCGACGCCGCCGACACTACAGTGAGGAGGAGGGGATAAGACCGACGCCCTCCACTCCTCCCTGGCCTCTTCGTCATTCTCCCCTCTCCTCTCGCTCGCCCCGCCTCTTTTCCTCCTCAGATCCGGGGGCAGCCGAACGCAGCCGCTGCTGCTCGACGCCGTGCTCGCGGCCACCGGCCTCGCCTTGCCTCGTCTAGGTGTCCCTCGTCTCCGCCGTCGTCTGCTCGATCGTCTGGCGCACTCAGGTGGAGCGGAGGAGCCCCGTTGGTGCCGCGCGACGCCATCCCCTTCCGCCTCTGCTCCGACGATCTCCGTCGTCCCCGGCGAACTCCGGCAGCTACTAAGCCTAACGAGGGCTTTTCTTAGCCGCACGGTGAGCCACTCTACCTTCCCCGTCTCTCTGTTTGGCCTCACACGCTCCCTAGCCCTAGTCTCACCGGCGCCCGAACGCGCCTCCGCATGAGCTCGCCGCCGGCGCCCTTCCGGTGACCAAATGGTCACCGGGCCGAGCCCTTTGCGCTCAGCGCATCGAGTAGGTTCCCAACAGCCTCGCCATTTGGTCACTTGCGCGCTGCTGCCTCGATCCCGTCGATGACCGAACTCCGGCGCCCGCCGCAAAGCTCGCCGTCGGCGACACACGTCGTTTCCGGCCACCTCACCGCCACCATTAGACGCGCCGACGAATGGCCGTTCGAACGCACCCGGCCCCATCCCTTTTGGTGGCCTGTGGGCGAAGTCCGGCGAGCCCCGGGCCACGCCGCCGCTGTTTTGGTCACCGGCGACCTGCCGCCGGCCGTCCGCTGACCTGGCCGCCACATAGACCCGTCTGAGTCGCTGGCCGGTGGGCCCCGCTGCTCCATTGACCGCGTTGACCCGAGTCAACGCGGGCACTGTTCACCCATGTAGCTGACATGTGGGCCCCATTCGATAATTAAACTAATTAAGCATTTAATTAAATAAAGTTAATTAGATTAGCCTAATGTCTCACTGACAAGTGGGGCCCGTCCCCTAATTAACCCTGGAATTAAAATTAACCCACTGTTAAAAGTAACAGAGGCTGACATGTGGGTCCCACTGGACCCACATGTCATATTTGACCAGTCAGCGCCACTGTTGCATGCTGACGTCATCCTCACGCAATGCTGACATCATCAGGCACTATTCTGGATAATGTTGATTTTATTAAATAAAAATAAATTCCAGAAAATCAATTAATCTTTATAAATTCATAACTTTTAAACCGTAGCTCAGATCGAAAAAGTTAAAACATGAAAGTTGCTCAGAACGACGAGACGAGTCTGATCGTGCCGTCTGTTTCTCCATCGGAACCCCCTACGTAGAAGAACTCGTAACTCCGGACCCGAATCCGGCAGATGAATAGTGCACACACGTCGAATGTTAAATCCCAGAATAATTCTAAAAATAACCAAAATGACCTAGATGCATAATTAGGCAACCCTGCACTGCATCATAGCATCACACGCACCGTATTGCATTTGTTTGCATTATGTTTACCTGTTTCTTCCCCCTCTTCTCTCTCGGTAGACCCCGACGTTGACGTAGCTCCCGAGGCAGACGCCGCATAGGAGTACGACTACGTCCCCGACGGTACCACTTAAGACCTTGTCCTTGCCCTAGAGCAAACAGGCAAGCACCCCCATTTTGAGCATGCCTATATCGCCTATTCTCTTCTCTCCTATGCTTGCATTAGAACTGCTACAGCTACTGTTTTCCTATAACTGCTGCATAGCCTGATTATTGTACCCTGCCTTGTTACCTTTCTGGTTATCCTAGACTGATTAGTATAGGCTGGGTAGAGACACGACAGAGACCCCCACTTGATCCCGACTGCCCTGCTGGATATCAGAAGACCCGATCATCGGGATTGAAGACTAGACCCTGGCACCGCACATCACTTCCCCCTTAGTTCCCGACACTGCTGGGTTACCGTCGAGTGCCGAGGGTGATACCTCGTCAGCACTTCTGATGTTAACCTTGTAGGTAATTACTCGGTCATGGTAAGCGAGGGTGATTCCTCCTACACCACCCCCGATAACGACATCGTCGCGCAACATCTCAAGTGTGGACCTCGAGGGTGATTCCTCCTTCGTTCACCTTGATGATAACATCGAGCGGGAATTCCATCGAGGGTGATTCCTCAGGGTTCCCTTCGATGTCAGACACACAGTTACCTTGGATATTATGACCTGCACTAAACCATGTTACTAAAGACGGGTCGGCCCTGAGGGGTACCCGCGCGAGTTTATTGCGAAGTGATGTGGAGTCGGGTTGACCTGGATGGTGCCCGCGAGATAACTAAGAGGCGTGGCCGGGCATTCTTAGCCCTTGCCGCAAGTCCTCGAGACGGGGCGACGGGGTCACATCGATCGTGAGTCTCTGCTCGTTTCCGCGCACTCCTAATCCACTATGGTTTGGATATTTGATCCGAGAGGCCTCTGGCCCGATAGCACTAACCATCACGTGGGCATAGTATGGGCGTTCTGCGTCGTATACTTCAGCCGGAGCTTAATGGACGTCAGCGACTGAGCGGCGCGTGCTGAATTGGACTGGGAACGCAATCGCGCTTGTATAAGGGGTTGCTAGGTCTGCTTTCAGCCGCGTACGCAACGTGCAGGAGTTCCCGGGGCGAAGGCCCAAGACCCCTAGGCGCATAGGTTTAGTCCGGCGTGCTGACCTCTCTGTTAAGTATTTGGTCGGGTTGCGGCGTGTTGCTTAGCCGAGGCCAGGCATGACCCAGAAAAGTGTGTCTAGCCGGAGTTAAGCGAGCGTGGTGGGTAAGTTGGTGCACCCCTGCAGGGAAGAAACTTCTATCGATAGCCTGTCCTACGGTAATGGACACTCGGAGTTGTATCCCGATCGGTACAACTAGAACATGTGATGAGAACTGGATAGTACGGCTCTGGGATTGCTTTCTCGCAGGGAGTCGAGAAAGGATCTCAGGTCGAGGTTGATGATACTACTACTACTACTTTACATTATGTTTATCTGATCTCTTCTATTGCTGCAAGACTGACGAAGATTGATGAAGATGCTAGTCTTCGATAGGACTAGACTTTCCCCTTCTATTCTGGCATTTCTGCAGCCCAGTCCACATATACAGCCCCCTTTGAAAATGATGCATATGTAGTGTAGATCCTTGCTTGCTGAGTACTTCGGATGAGTACTCACGTTTGCTTTATTTTCTTTTTCTCCCATATTCCATTTGATGCCACCAGACGACGGAGCCCCTGAGTCAGACGCCCCAGCCGACGACCAGTACTACTACCCGCCTGGCGAGTACTACTACTACGAGGAGCCGACTGATGACCAGGAGTAGGATCGGAGGGTCCAGGGCAGGAGGCCTACGCCTTTCGATCGTAGTATTTTATTTTACCCCGCCTCTGTGAAGGCCTATTTCTCTCTCTGTAATATATCTGTACCCAGATATCTAATGCTTCCGCTGACGCTTGTATGCCATCGAGCTATGTATTCGAGCCCTCGAGGCCCTGGCTTGTAATATAAAGCTTGTATGACTTTATTTATGTTTTAGAGTTGTGTTGTGATATCTTCAAGTGAGTCCTTAGGCTTGATCGTGCGCATTTGCGTGTATGATTAGTGCATGATTAAGCCGGGGTCGTCACATATTTGTAGTATGAAGTTTGCGCCTACCGCTGAAGTCATGCCTACCATGTCGATCAGCACGTCCAAGCTGGCAAACATACATCGACCATGCAAGTGCGCAACACAAGACACGTGTAATGCAGGCTACGGTCGACAGTGGCGGAGCCAGGAAAATAGCATCAGGGGGGCCAAGTGCTGTGAAAACTAGTTGAGGAGGGCCAATCCAACAAGAAAAAGGCTTTTAACAGCAATTTATAACTAATTTTTGCATTGTTCATCAGCAAAGTACCACTAAATCCATGGTGTTAGGGGGGGCCAGGGCCCCTGCTGGTCCCCCCCTGTCTCCACCACTGACGGTCGATAGAAGCTACCAGTAGAATGCAAGAAAGGCCACTACTTGATGGTCATCTACTCCAGAAAAATGAATGACGAGCCAGCAATAGCATGCATGTGCAGCACGGCAGACGGCCCCTAGCTATCGAGTTTCCAAATCGGTGAAAGCATCCAGGACTGGCGCGGCAAAGCTTTTGCGAGCATTCGTGGAAATGCCATTGAACCAAAGTGGTGCACGGTGGGTGGGGGGATTCATCCTCATCCATGACCACGTTTCTGCTTTCTCTACACTGCGCGCGGATGCATGGCTGTAGGCACGAGGCTGGAGCTGCTCGTCCTCTCCTCCACGACCGGCAGCTTTCTTCTCGACCTGGTGGCGGTGGTCGTCTGTGGCCTGGCAGGCCCGTAGCCCGTACTACCCGACGTTCAGGTTGGCCAGCCAGTTGCCAGCTGAGTCCCTACGTAGCTACGTGAGTAAATTGCTGAAAGTCATCACATTTACGTCTAGGATACTGCAAAACTACCGCTTTTGCCGAAAATCACAAAAAACCACCAACTCTACAGCAAGTGAGTAACAAATCGCACTAATTCGGAAATGAGCCGCGTCTAACAGTGGATCTGACGTGTGGGACCCGTCTGTCAGGCTGATGTGGCGAAAGCTAGTCCTAGTCAAGGTGTTGACCTGCTGAGGTGGAGGGGTCCCACCTGCCAGCCTCACATATCCTCCTTCCTCCTCACATCTCTCTTCCCCTCTCTGTCTGCGCCTGACATGGGGGGAGCCAGTTGGTCGGCGGCGCCGGCGGTGGAGTTCGAGCAGAACCCGAAGACCTGGTCGAGCGCTTCCTCGTTGGAGTGGCCCGGGTCGTCGGGGACGACGAGCGAGGTGCTCGTGGCCTGGGGTTCCTGCCGCCGTTCCTGCTGGTGCTCCACCCGCCCCCTCCCCCTTCCTGCCGGTGTGGATGCGGACAGGGCGGACTCGCCGGTTCTCGACCGCCTCGCGCCAGGTCAAGCACGTCTTCGAAGGAGTGGCCGGGGTCGTCGGGGACGACGAGGGAGGCCCTCGTGGCCTGATGTCGCGGTGCTGCTGCGCGCTGCTGGAGATGGTGACCACAAGGCCATACTCCGCCCTGGGCTTCAGCCGGCGGGGGAGCAGGTCCCAGGCCTCGGCCCACATTAGCGGCTGCGACATGATGCGGCCCCGCTCGGCCGGTCCTGGCGGACGCCGACGAGCTGGCGTCCCCGGAGTGCGTCCCGGCATACTTCGTCTCCCTCGGCCACCCAGCTCGCGGGCAGGCTCGCGACCTCCCTCGATGGCGGACGGCAGGGCCAGGGCGGAACGCGCGGCGCTGGTTGGCAGCCTCCATCCCGACGGGGCCGCCTGTCGCCGGCAAAGAACGGGCCTAGGACTGCGCTCAGTTGAACACGGGGAAGGGGAGGGGCCTGATTGCGTTTTTTGTTTAATATTCAAGGGTGTCTACGACAAAGAAGATATGCCACATCGATGCATTGTCCACGTAGATATGCCACATCGACCCGACATGTGGGTCCAACTGATTAGTTTTGTGCTTAGTCACGGCAATTTCAGAATTAGTGGGATTTGTTATTCACTTGCCGTAGAGTTGGTGGTTTTTTTTTTTTTCAACAAAAACGGTGGTTTTGTAGTACCCTAGCCACAAATGTGGTGGCTTTTAGCAATTTACTCTACCTACGTAGCAGCAAGCTTATAAAGGTAGAGAACAAATGCTTGCATGGTTTGAGTAATGCATGATAAGGTGGACCAGGCGCGGTTATGATGCTCCTTCTCCTTCATCGATCGATGCTGCAAACTAACACACCCAGTCCTCCTTGGCGGCCTAATTTACTGGGCGAGGCGTTTTACTTAACCTTCCAAACTACTCCTATTACCAACCACAATTCATAAGAGCTACTCCCTCCGTCTTATAATATAAGAGCATTTTTGACACTACACTCTTATATTATGGGACGTTGGGAGTATTTTCGTTCTGTTTTCTCTATGTTTTTATACTTGATTGATCTCTTGAGGTTACAAGGCATTTGCCATGTTTCTAAGGTGCTAAAGACCTGAGATGTAAGTATAAAAAGTGGCATGCAACGCGTCATTGGTATGAAACTTAGGCTCCTGGAACTTCCCATTTCTACCACTATCTTACATAAAGCTGCCAATTTTATCATGAGATTTCCCTTTATCCTTATATAGTGTGGTCACATGAATTTCACAAATTTCAATCTTGATATTAAAGCAATTCAAATGCTTGCATATGCCCAGGTGTGCCTGGAGAATGTCCAGAGCTCGATTTGGCGCATCAAACATAAATCATAATTCTCTCTCTCTTCCCTCTGATTTTAAGTCGGGTGGGCCTCCTCATCCCCCTATTACCAATCACAATTCTACACATCAGTTTGAATGTAAAATCTTTAAGTAAACCTTTGTACATGTAACATTACTCATATAGCACGTACCACACCGCGTCCATGCATAGGCCAACCGTGCCACATGGCTCCTGCAAATAACCATTTCCATTTTCAGTTGTGATGCTTCTCCTCCTTCACCGATCACCACGCCATTAAGTTTTGTGGAGGCTTCCTAGTCCGCATCTCCATGATTGAACTAACAATGCTGATTTGATATAGTAGATGCTGATTTTTTTTCTTCTATCAGAATTATTCAAACCTAATGATGATCGACCTAAACAAAACTTTGGATATATGTTTTGTTGTTAAACATGCTTTTCTTCCTGTTTTGCTAAGTCTCAATTCGACTAGGACTTACTTATATCTCACACGATACTGTACTCCCGAGATCTTACACTAATATTTTAGTTTTCTCTTTCTTTTTTATAGGTGATGGTGAGTGTCGGTGTCAAAACTGGCGGATCTCGGGTAGGGGGTCCCGAGCTGTGGATCTAGGATCAATGGGGAACAAGGGACGAAGAACACGGTGTTTACCCAGGTTCAGGTCCTCTTGAAGAGGTAAAACCCTACGTCCTGCTTGATTGTATTTGATGTGTATGATATGGTTACAGAGTCGATCTACCTCGAGATCAGGCGAGCTAAACCCTAGGTTGATGGGGTAATGGATGTTGCTCTAGCCCTAAAGACTAAAACCGCCTGGTTTATATAGACACCAGTAGGGTTAGGGTTACAGGCGATCGGTTACAAAAAAGGAAAGATCATGCCTAATCTTGACTTGGAGGGCACACCACGACTCCGAAGATTTCCTATCCAGCCACGGATCCACACTCTAGCTTGGCCCCATAGTGGCCCATTAGTCCGGCCCATATGCAGTAGGCCGACAGCCCGAGGACCCCTTAATCCAGGACTCCCTCTGTAGCACCCGAACTAGCCTCCAACGCCAGGGCTTGTGTCCGGCATCCGCATACCTCATGGTCTTCGGCTTGCGAGGCGAGTTCTTCATCTTGTCCGGTGCGTGCTCGGAGTTGAGCGGTGTCCCGAATCCGAAGCGTCTACTTTATTTAGCCTCGAAGGCCAAAGCGCTTAAGTGTGAATAGTGCCCACGTCTGACAACTTTTAGCGAAGGGTCGTGGCTGGTCATAACGTCGAACGGCTGGCAGTTCTCGATGCGCGGCTCGAGGCCACCCCTCCATTGGCACGTCTCATCAAGGCAGAGATCGTGCCCCGTTTTTAGGGGATATGATCAATGATTTCGATTCCCCCACCCGCGCATAACGTCGTGAGCGTATCGGGAAGTGGAGAAGCACACGGCGTGAAAAGAGGAACCCTTGGCCCCTCCACGGCCTATAAAAAGGGGAACAACTATAGTTAACATCTTACGCCTTCTTCCACCTCCCGCTGTTCTCTTCCAATCTCCAGAGCTCCAGCGCCCTGCCTTGTCCCTCCATGGCGAATCCCTTCCAGCTCTTCCCAAGCTTCGACCATGGCCGGATCTGGCGCAAATGGCAAGTGGGACGCCTCCATCGTCACCAACAACGACATCGTGCAGTTGAAGCGGGCCGGCTACTTATCGGCCGACATCGCCCATCGGGCCCCCGAGGAGGGCCAGATCATCCCCACGTCCAAGCCGAGCAAGAGGGTAGTATTCCTCCCCCATTTTATCCGAGGGCTAGGATTTCCTCTGCACCCCTTCGTGTTGGGAAACGTTGCATGCAAAACAAATTTTTTTCTACGCACACGCAAGATCTATCAAGGAGATGCATAGCAACGAGAGGGGAGAGTGTGTCTACGTACCCTCGTAGACCGTAAGCGGAAGCGTTTGACAACGCGGTTGATGTAGTCGAACTTCTTCGCATTCCAACCGATCGAGCACCGAACGTACGGCACCTCCGCGTTCAGCACACGTCCAGCTCGATGACGTCCTCCGCCTTCTTGACCAAGCAAGACAGCGAGGTAGTGGATGAGTTCCGGCAGCACGACGGCATGGTGACGGTGATGGTGAAGCTATCTCCGCAGGGCTTCGCCTAAACACTACGAAAATATGACAGGGGGGTGTAAACGGTGGAGGGGGGCGCCGCATACGACTAAGATAATGTTGTGTTGTGCTAGGTGCCTCCGACGTATATATAGGTGGGAGGGAGGGAGGAGCAGCCAAGGAGGCGCCCCAAGTAGGCCGAATCCTACTTGGGGTCCTCCCCTAGATGCCCCCCCATCCATATATAGGTGCGGGGGGAAGGAAGGGGAGGGAGCCCCCCCCCCCCCCTTTCCTTTCTCCCATGAGAGGGGAAGGCAGGAGGGGCTAGCCCTCCCCCCTTTCCTTCCCTAGGGCTGGCCGGCCAGGGAGAGGGGCACACCAGCCCCCTGTGGGCTGGTCTGTCCCTCCCTTGGCCCATTAAGCCTATATACCTACCGAGGGGGTGTCCGGAACCCCTTCTGGTGACCCGATGGCTACCCGGTGCATCCTGAAACTCTTCCAGTGTCCGAATACCATCATCCAATATATCAACCTTTACCTCTCGACCATTTCGAGACTCCTCGTTATGTCCGTGATCTCATCCGGGACTCCGAACAACCTTCAGTCACCAAATCATATAACTCATATAACACTATATCCTCAACGAACGTTAAGCGTGCGGACCCTACGGGTTCGAGAACTATGTAGACATGACCGAGACACCTCTCCGGTCAATAACCAATAACAGAACCTGGATGCCCATATTGGCTCCTACATATTCTACGAAGATATTTATCGGTCAAACCGTTATGACAACATACATAATTCCCTTTGTCCATCGGTATGTTACTTGCCCGAGATTCGATCGTCGGTATCTTCATACCTAGTTCAATCTCATTACCGGCAAGTCTCTTTACTCGTTCCGTAATACATCATCATGTAACTAACTCATTAGTCACTTTGCTTGCAAGGCTTCTTATGATGTGTATTACCGAGAGGGCTCAGAGATACCTCTCCGATACTCGAAGTGACAAATCCTAATCTCGATCTATGCCAACTCAACAAACACCTTCAGAGATACCTATAGAGTATCTTTATGATCATCCAGTTACGTTGTGACGTTTGATAGCACACATGGTATTCCTCCGGTATCCGGGAGTTGCATAATCTCATAGTCGAAGGAATATGTATTTGACATGAAGAAAGCAATAGCAATAAAGTGAACAATCATTATGCTAAGCTAACGAATGGGTCTTATCCATCACATCATTCTCCTAATGATGTGATCCCGTTATCAAATGACAACACATGTCTATGGTTAGGAAAGCTTAACCATCTTTGATCAACGAGCTAGTCTAGTAGAGGCTTGCTAGGGACATGGTATTTGTTTATGTATTCACACATGTATTTAAGTTTCTGATCAGTACAATTCTTGCATGAATAATACACCTTTATCATGAATAAGGAAATATAAAATAACAACTTTATTATTGCCTCTAGGGCATATTTCCTTCAGTCTCCCACTTGCACTAGAGTCAATAATCTAGATTACATTGTAATGAATCTAACACCCATGGAGTCTTGGTGCTGATCATATTTTGCTTGCGGAAGAGGCTTAGTCAACGGGTCTGTCACATTCAGATCCGTATGTACTTTGCAAATTTCTATGTCTCCATCCTTGGACCTTTTCACGAATGGAGTTGAAGCGTCTCTTGATGTGTTTGGTTCTCTTGTGAAACCTGGATTCCTTCGCCAAGGCAATTGCTCCAGTGTTGTCACAAAAGATTTTCATTGGACCCGATACACTAGGTATTACACCTAGATCGGATATGAACTCATTCATCCAGACTCCTTCATGTGCTGCTTCCGAAGCAGCTATGTACTCCGCTTCACACGTAGATCCCGCCACGACGCTCTGCTTGGAACTGCACCAACTGACAGCTCCATGATGCGGCTTGAACTACGTCGGTATTTCCCCAAAGAGAAAGGGATGATGCAGCACATCTACGGTAGGTATTTCCCTCAGTGATGAGACCAAGGTTATCGAACCAGTAGGAGAACCAAGCAACACTACGTAAACGGTACTTGCACACAAAGAATAAATACTTGCAACCCGACGTAAAAGAGGGGTTGTCAATCCCTCCCGGGTAAAAAGATAGATAAATTTGTAGTAAATCAGATAAATAGATCTCGCGGGAACGCAAGATAAAATAAATAACAATAAATTGCAACAAGATATTTTTGGGTTTTTGGATTAATAGATCTGAAAATAAAAGATGCAAATAGCAATATAGATCTGAAAGTATATGATGGGAAAATAGACTCGGGGGCCGTAGATTTCACTAGTGGCTTCTCTCGAGAAAAATAGCATACGGTGGGTAAACAAATTACTGTTGGGCAATTGATGGAACTTCAAATAATTACGACGATATCCAGGCAATGATCATTATATAGGCATCACGTCCAAGATTAGTAGACCGACTCCTGCCTGCATCAACTACTATTACTCCACACATCGACCGCTATCCAGCATGCATCTAGTGTATTAAGTTCATGGAGAAACAGAGTAATGCAATGATGTCTACTACGCAACCTTCTTCTTGTAGACTCGTGTTGGGCCTCCAAGCGCAGAGTTTTGTAGGACAGTAGCAAATTTCTCTCAAGTGGATGACCTAAGATTTATCAATCCGTGGGAGGCATAGGATGAAGATGGTCTCTCTCAAACAACCCTGCAACCAAATAACAAAGAGTCTCTTGTGTCCCCAACACACCCAATACAATGGTAAATTGTATAGGTGCACTAGTTCGGCGAAGAGATGGTGATACAAGTGTAATATGGATATTAGATATAGGTTTTTGTAATCTGAAAAATATAAAAACAGCAAGGTAGCAAGCGATAAAAGTGAGCGAAAATGGTATTGCAATGCTTGGAAATAAGGCCTAGGGTTCATACTTTCACTAGTGCAAGTTCTCTCAACAATGATAACATAACTAGATCATATAACAATCCCTCAACGTGCAACAAAGAGTCACTCCAAAGTCACAACTAGCAGAGAATAAACGAAGAGATTATTGTAGAGGACGAAACCACCTCAAAGTTATTCTTTCTGATCGATCTATTGGGTTGTTCCTATAAGTGTCACAAACAGCCCTAGAGTTCATACTAAAATAACACCTTAAGACACACATCAACCAAAACCCTAATGTCACCTAGATACTCCAATGTCACCACAAGTATCCGCGGGTTTGATTATACGATATGCATCACATAATCTTAGATTCATCTATTCAAACCAACACAAAGAACTTCAAAGAGTGCCCCAAAGTTTCTACCAGAGAGTCAAGATGAAAACGTGTGCCAACCCCTATCCATAAGTTCACAAGGTCACAGAACCCGCAAATTGATCACCAAAACATACATCAAGTAGATCACGTGAATATCCCATTGTCACCACAGATAAACACATGCAAGACATACATCAAGTGTTCTCAAATCCTTAAAGACTCAATCCGATAAGATAACTTCAAAGGAAAACTCAATTCATTACAAGAAGGTAGAGGGGGAAGAACACCATAAGATCCAACTATAATAGCAAAGCTCGCGGTATATCAAGATCGTGCCAAATCAAGAACACGAGAGAGAGATCAAACATATAGCTACTGGTACATACCCTCAGCCCCGAGGGTGAACTACTCACTCCTCGTCATGGAGAGCGCCGGGATGATGAAGATGACCACCGGCACTACAAGAAATGTGTTAATCCATGACGGATTCGAACTGTCACATATGTGTGCAAATTCGTCATGGTCAGTCGTCCTTGACAGATTTGAAATCCGTCGTGTATATCGCGTCATAATTTGACCACCATGCACTCCATGACGGATCTCCAAAGCCGTCATGGATCCATGACGGTTCTTGACCGTCGCAATTTACTATCAGATAACGGCGTTAATCATGCATTCCACGTCATCATCTGACATGGCCAACATGGATCTGACATGGCAGCCCATGTAGTAGTCGGCCCAATCAGAGTGTTGGCCCACTAAATTTCAACTCTATCCAAGACCATCGGCCCATCATAAGAATTTTGGCCCATTAAATTTCCGATCCGTCCAAGGCCCACTAATTTTAATTGAGACATTAGCCGATCCATTTGTTTCTCTTGGTCCATGGAAACTTTGAGTCAGTAAGAATTTTTTTTTGATTATATATGCTCATTGCCTTATAGATAAAAAGGAAAATTGAATAAACATACCAGATAACTAAATTTTATTTTTACCAAAAGGAAGAAATACACAACCAAAAACTTGGAATTACATATTTTTCCCTAGATCTGGCCTACTATTTTGCCCGGAGATATTCTGCAGCCACCACATCAAGCGCCGCCCAGCCTTCGTGGGACGTCAATCAGAGTTCAACGCATAGCGAGCCGTTTTTCAGGCATAGATCTGGCAAACTTCTTTAAAACAATTTAAAAGAAAAAAACACCACCAGAGACGCCCTTAGCGAGGCGTTCGTTGCTGCTGCTCATGTGGGGAGGCGCCGATGTGGGGGCGTCTCCTCCAGGAGGAAGTGGCCAGCCAGCGGTGGCGCTGGATCCTGCGAGCGGTATGACATCGTCGAGGTGGCCGACTACCCAAGCGAGGCGGGGAGGTAGGAACGGGGTGCTGGCGTCCGGATCCAGCCGGATCCCGACGAATTCAAAGGAGAACAACTGCTGGGAGGTGAGCTCGGGCGATGCCATGGGCGGTCGGCCTCCATTGCTGCAAGGAGGAGAGAGATTAGAGAGGAGAACATAGGAGAGAGAGAGAGAGGCGGCGCAAGGCGCGGCTCACCGGCGTGCTGTGGTGGGAGGTGCGGGCGGCGGCCCTTCGCGCGGACGGCGGCGAGCTGTGGATTTCCTCAGGCGCGGCTGCTGCTGGCATGGTGCTCTCGTTCGTGTGGCTGTGTGAGAGGATAAGAATCAGGGAAAGCACATCTAGAGAGTAGAAGGAGCAGGGACCGTTGGATCAGGTAAGGATGGACGGTGGAGAGGCGTGATCCGTGGGAGGTCTGGTTCAGCCAATCAGAAGGCAGCAGGCTAGAAAATATCTTCTACTACTATAAAAAGGCCGGTGTGTGTTTAGATTAAAACTGTATCTTAATACAGTGGTTTTGTGGCGTTAGAAATGTAAACGAGGTCCTAGTTCAAATCCCACGTACGTACTACTATTTTTGTGGCTTTCTTTTTTTTCTTCCTTATTTTAGTTTTATTTTACTAAATTTAATTCGTTCTTGGACATGGATAAATGAAATGGAACCTATTTCTTTTGTACTTTATTTGAAGACAAACGTCTTAACATTTTTTCCAACATGAACTTTCATGCTTTTCGGAGTTCGTTTGCATTTCAAAATTAAAAAACAAAACTCCATGTTTGAGACGTATCAGATTTGGCGAGCAAAGAAATGTCCATGAATAATGCGAAAAATCATCCAATATGACAAGGTAATAATTATAACCGGAAAAGCTAACAACTGGCGATGTCCATAAATCGCAGTGGACTAATTGAAAAGGCGCGGTGGCGAAGGATGTAGAGGTGGGGAAGGGGAGGCGAGTATATTTGCCAAGTTGGCATGCAGTACAAAGCATGGAGTCATGGACATCTTTATTACATGAGTCTAAGAAATCAAGGGGAAAATGAGCTAAAGTAGATGAGCTGGGGTGGCCAAGTCTGCGACAACTTGGACGGCTGGACGGTGAGGACCATCGGAGAGGAGCGACCATTATTGCTTGAAAACGGATAGAGATCACCTCCACTATTGCACCTCAAGAGAAGGGCCTTGCTGACCAGATCCTTCACGGTGAGGACCATCGGAGAGGAGCGACCATTATTGCTTGAAAACGGATAGAGATCACCTCCACTATTGCACCTCAAGAGAAGGGCCTTGCTGACCAGATCCTTCACGGAAAAACCAGCAGGGTCAAATTTCACAGAAACAAGGTTTTCACGAGTAAATTGTCGGACTAAAATATGGTTCTTAACAATATTAGGCGAGAGAAGGATTTTGGAAAGATGAAACGGGCGAGAGGGGAGGAGAGCGCTACCGATGGCAACAACAGGAAGGCGGGCCCCATTACCGACTGTTATGGAACGAGAATCAGACGCTAATGGGGAACGAGACAAGGTGAGGCTACCTGAGTCCCCGGTGACGTGAGACGCAGCTCATGTGTCCATTATCCACTTTAGCGCCGGGGGAAACGCGACGTACGGAGGGGCGGCGTACGGAGCAGGCGGCGTGCCAGAGTACATGACCGGGTACGCCTGCGTCGGCGCACCAAGTCGGGACCCGAGGATGCCTGCAGAGTTTGGGGGCACCCAGGGCGCATGAGGGGGGGGGGAACGACGCACCCCATGGGGTCGAAGTACCCCACCCAAGGGTGCTAGCCACGACCGTCGGATGCCTCGTCGCGCCCGCCGCCGTTTCGGCCACGTCCGCCATGGCCACTGCCACCACGGCGACGGTGCGCATTGAGTTCGGGGTTGAGTCTTGGCACCCACGAAATTAAAAAAATAGAAAACTCCATGTTTTGGGTTGAGTCTGGGCACCCTCGTGTTTCGAATTCATTTCATTTTCTTGTATAAGGCCTAAACGTAGACTCGAGAACATGAGTATGTTTTTTCAACCCAATTTTGCCAACCTTTTACCACTTGAATTAAAATTTGAATTATATTTGTTAAATGTGTAGAAATGCACTTAATGGCTTAAATGTAGCAAACAGATTCGAAAAGATGCCAAATTTTGACATAGATTTAAAAAAATTAATAGAAAATAACCAAGTACAAAAATAGAGTGGAGAAAAGTTGACATGGATTTGTAGCTCCTGCCATTCTCACACTCTTCTACTATGCATTTCTGGCCATTATTTCACACATTTGCAGCTCAAAGTCAAGTTATATTCATTAAATGCCTAGAAATATAGCAAACAGACGTAAAAAAATATCAACTGAAATAATTTGTTAATATTTTGGTATTAAATTAATTTCTAGCTATAATAGTTAATTTCCTAATCTTACCGATAATTTGTATCTTTTTTATTTAAATCAATTTGTGCACTTTATTTATTGAAAAAGATTTCCCAGGCCAACCTCACGGTTTTTGTTTTGCTCCAGAAAAAACTCAAGGTTTTCTTTGTGTTTCTATTATTGGTTTTATGTGTTGCACAATTTTCATCATTTTTTTGGTTTTTGTTTTCTGTTCATTTTTTATTTTAAAATTTTATTTTTATTTCATTTTATTTTATAAAAATACATGTGTACTTTATCCAATAGACGTTGTACATTTTTTGTATGCACACACAACATTTTTATACACGTTGAACACTTTTTAAATACATGACGATTTTTTTTCAAAATAGATGTCTGAATTTATTTCTCAAAAAAATGTTAAACATTTTTTTAAATACAAGTTGCCAAGTTCGAAGGTGCTAACCGCTTAAAATTTATGTCTCAGGTTCGAGTTCCATTAATGTGGTGTTCTTTTTTTAATTAAAATATGCGGCATACCCCTATAAAATTGTCACATGTACTAGAATACATATATTTTCTTTTGTAGGAGTTTCAATAATTTTTTAGATGATTTAAATTTTCTATGGTTTAAATGAATTTATGTGTGCTTACTGGAGGTAGTGCAATTTGTTGTATATGTAAGTCAAATAAGGTTTAAACATTTCAAAAAATATATTTAAGGAATTATGTTTTATTTTAGCTCATATCCAAGAAATAGATGAAAATGTCAAAAGATACTTAGGGATAACTTCACTTCTAGTTGCAACCTATTATAAAAAATGATAATAATATCAAAATATGGTAGACAATTCTTCCAAATGGGCATGGAACAATGCTATTGATTCATAAGATGGGCACAATTTTTTTAGGAGATTTCGCGAATGTTTGCTATACATTGACGTTAAGTCGTACAGTACATAACTATTGTTGTCTTTTCGCAAAAGAAAAAAAACATATTGTTGCCTACACGTGAAAAGTACTGTAAAAATCTTGAAAAAAAAACTTGGCTCGTTGTATGTAAGAACTTGGCTTGTTGGAACGTAGAGATTAGTGCTACGTGGTTCAAATCCCCGTTCAATCACCTTTTTTTATACTAAACAACTTGGCTAGTTTTATCTGTAAGTAAGATCTTAAAAAGGCATTTAACAGAAACATAGATATACCCTAGCGGTAGCGACCTAGGTATATAAGCATGAGGTCCCCTAGTTCAATGCCTTCTGGCAGTTTTTCCTTTTTTTTTAAATTTAAAGATAAAGGTTTATTAAAGAAACCACACAGTTTTTCTCTCTGTAAAAATATACTTAGCGCGGCCCAACGTCGGGACGACACAGCAGCAGTAGTCCTTTCCCCTATAAAAAGAGAGCGCCAATTAAGAGAAGCGACGCTCGCTACAGCGCGACCTGGGCTAGCCCACGAAGGGGCACCGCACAAAATGGTGATAAAAAATGCGTGAAAAACATTCCAAAAATTACGTTACAGCGACAATTCAAACTCGCAACCTGCACTACCTACATTTGTTCAGCTAACCACTATGGCATGTCTTTGCAACTGACAAAATGCAGCGCTAACACTTGAAAAAACTTTCATAGCCGCTCATATATGATTTTCTTTAAGAAAAATGAAACTTCACAAATTTTGGAAAAGGTTCATGAACATGCAAAAAAACGTTGCCCTATTCAAGAAAATTTCAATGATTTTGAAAAAAGTTCATTAATTTTTTTTAAAAGAAGTGCACAAAAAATTGAAAAATGTTCATCAAAAATTTTAAAAAAAGTTCACCAATTTGAAAAAAGTGCATCATTTAAAAAAAATCACAAAACTTTAAAAAGTTCATCATTTTTTGAAAAAAAGGTCATCCATTTTAAGAAAAGTTCATCCAATTTGAAAAAAGTTCATTGAATTTGAAAACAATTCATAGATTTTGAAAAAAGTTCATCAAATTTGAAAAAAGGTCATCGAATTTGAAACAACATCATCAATTTTTTTAAATAGTTCAGGAAAAAAGAAAAAAGTTCATAGATTTTGAAAAGAAAAGTTCATCACACTTGAAAAAATACATCATCGATTTTGAAAATGTTCACGTATTTTAGAAAAAAAATGAAAATCGATGATGGAAGAAACCAGGAAGAAGAAGAAAAGAAAAAACCGATAACAAAAAATGGAAAAATGAAAAATGAAAATAGAAAAAGGAAAAGGAAATAATAATTGAAAGAAAAAGTTGAAGCTTATTATATCCTGTTGTGTGGCAGGATGGTTATACTATCGAACCTCAGTGCGGGAGGTCTTTGGTTCGAGTCGCGATGGCATGCTTATATTTTGTGGAATAAAGTACACAGTAATGGGACGGCCCAGTGCGGGGCGCTGCAGGCGCCCGTTTACAGAATACACATTAACGGGCACCTGCAACGCCAAATAGGATTTGCCAAAAAGAGCAACGTCAGGGCACGCATCAGCAGCATTCCGTTTTCGTAAATAAAGCACCAGAAGGCCCGTCACGTTTTTCTGTAAAAAAAAAGACTTAGAGCAGCCCAACCTCGAGACAACACTACAGTAGCAGTCCTTTTTTCCCCTAAAAAAAGCAACATCGGGACATGCAGCAACATCAGCTCTCCGTTTTCCTAAAAAAAACACCAGAAGGCCGCCCGTGATGATTCAACAACTTTAAAAAAACTAAGGCTTACAAATGTGGGTCGAACACGCGTGACACATCAGCATGAGCCATCCATGACGGTATGTTTGGTGTACTACTAGTCGACTCGTGACGGTATCCGTGACGGTTCATCATAAGGGCGCCATTGTTGCTGGGTTTGTTCTCGTCACATTAATCTGTGACGGATTTCATGACGAACAAGAAGAATCCGTCATCGATCATGACGGTTCCTGAGAACGTCATCAAAAATCCGTCATGGATTAACACATTTCTTGTAGTGCGGTGATGGTTCCCCCCTCCGGCAGGGTGCCAGAACGGGCTCCCGATTGGTTTTTCGTGGCTACAGAGGCTTGCGGCGGCGGAACTCCCGATCTAGGTTTCTATCTGGGGGTTTCTGGATTTATAGAAATTTTTGGCATCGGTTTCACGTCAGGGGGGTCCACGAGTCAGTGACAAGGCAGGGGGACGCGCCCTAGGGGGGTGGGTGCGCCCTCCACCCTTGTCGTTGACTCGGGACTCTTCTAGCCCAACTCTTTTGCATCGGGGGCTTCTTTTGGTCCATAAAAAATCACCGTAAATTTTCAGGTCATTTGGACTCCGTTTGATATTCATTTTCTGCAAAACTCAAAAACAAGGAAAAAACAGAAACTGGCACTGGGCTCTAGGTTAATAGGTTAGTCCCAAAAATAATATAAAATATCATATAAATGCATATAAAACATCCAAAACAGATAATATAATAGCATGGAACAATCAAAAACTATAGATACGTTGGAGACGTATCACGCAATAAGAACGATGACATGATGTAGACAAGATCTATTCATGTAGGAATAGACCCCATCTTGTTATCCTTAATAGCAATGATACATACGTGTCATTTCCCCTTCTGTCACTGGGATTGAGCACCGTAAGATCGAACCCATGACAAAGCATCTTTTCCCATGGCAAGAAAAATCGATCTAGTCGGCCTAACTAAACCAAAGATTCAAAGAAAAAATACGAGGCTATAAGTAATCATGCATATAAGAGATCAAAAGACTCAAATAACTTTCATGGATAAAAACATAGATCTGATCATAAACTCAAAGTTCATCGGATCCCAACAAACACACCGCAAAAAGAGTTACGTCAAATAGATCTCCAAGAGACCATTGTATTGAGAATCAAAAGAGATAGAGGAAGCCATCTAGCTACTAACTACTTACCCGTAGGTCTACAATGAACTACTCACACATCATCGAAGAGGCACCAATGAGGATGATGAACCCCTCCGTGATGGTGTCTAGATTGGATCTGTTTTTTCTGGAACTTGCGGCGGCTGGAATTGTATTTCGTCGACTCCCCTAGGGTTTCTGGAATATTGGGGTATTTATAGAGCAAAGAGGCGGTGCAGTAGGCCACCGAGGTGGGCACAACCCACCAGGTCGCACCTGGGCCTCCAGGCGCGCCCAGGTGGGTTGTCCCCCCCTCGGGACACCCCTCTGGTACTTCCTTAGCCCAACTTGTGTCTTCTGGTCCAGAAAAAATCACGAAAAAGTTTCGCTGCGTTTGGACTCCGTTTGGTACTGATTTTCTGCGAACTAAAAAACAAGCAAAAAACAGCAACTGGCACTGGGCACTATGTCAATAGGTTAGTCCCAAAAAATGATATAAAATTGCTATAAAATGATTGTAAAACATCCAAGATTGATAATATAACAGCATGGAACAATAAAAAATTATAGATACGTTGGAGACGTATCAGCATCCCCAAGCTTAATTCCTACTCGTCCTCGAGTAGGTAAATGATAAAAACATAATTTTTGATGTGGAATGCTGCCTAACATGTTCATCACATAATCTTTTCTTTGTAGCATGGACATTTGGACTTTTATATGATTCAAAGCAACAGTCTAGTTTTGACATGAAGATTTCAAAACTCAAGCATATCAATAAGCAACCATGTCTTTCAAAATATCAACACTAAAGCAAGTTATCCCTAGCCCATTATGCTCAATCATTGATCCATTCATGAAACACACTCGCATATTAGCTACACCCAATGCTCAAGTACGATCATAGTGCCCCTTAGTTGGTGCTTTATAAGAGAGGATGGAGACTCAAAATAAAAATAAAAATTGCATAAAGTAAATAGAAAGGCCCTTCGCAGAGGGAAGTAGGGATTTGTAGAGGTGACAGAGCTCAAAGCGAAAAAGATAGAGATAAAAAACATTTTGGGTGGCATGCTTTTCCTGTCAACGAAAACGATCGAGTAGTTCCCAATACTTTCCATGCTAGATATATCATAGGTGGTTCCCAAATAGAAAATAAAGTTTATTCCTTTTTCCACCATACTTTCACATTCCACGGCTAACTGAATCCACAGGTGCCGTCCATACCAACACTTTCCAAGGAATTTATTATTTGACAACATAAAGTAAATTCATTTTTCATTTCGGGACTGGGCATCCATAATACCTTTGCCGTACTCTCGTAGGGTACGAAACCACCTCAAAGTTACTCTTTCTTATCGATCTATTGGGCTATTCCTATAAGTGTCACAAACAGCCCTAGAGTTCGTACTAAAATAACACCTTAAGACACACATCAACCAAAACCCTAATGTCACCTAGATACTCCAATGTCACCACAAGTATCCGCGGGTTTGATTATACGATATGCATCACATAATCTCAGATTCATCTATTCAAACCAACACAAAGAACTTCAAAGAGTGCCCCAAAGTTTCTACCAAAGAGTCAAGACGAAAATGGGTGCCAACCCCTATGCATAAGTTCACAAGGTCACAGAACCCGCAAGTTGATCACCAAAACATACATCAAGTAGATCACGTGAATATCCCATTGTCACCACAGATAAACACATGCAAGACATACATCAAGTGTTCTCAAATCCTTAAAGACTCAATCCGATAAGATAACTTCAAAGGGAAAACTCAATTCATTACAAGAAGGTAGAGGGGGAAGAACACCATAAGATCCAACTATAATAGCAAAGCTCGCGGTACATCAAGATCGTGCCAAATCAAGAACACGCGCGAGAGAGAGAGTGATCAAACACATAGCTACTGGTACATACCCTCAGCCCCGAGGGTGAACTACTCCCTTCTCGTCATGGAGAGCGCCGGGATGATGAAGATGGCCACCGGTGATGGTTCCCACCTCCGGCAGGGTGCCGGAACGGGCTCCCGATAGGTTTTTCGTGGCTACAGAGGCTTGCGGCGGCGGAACTCCCGATCTAGGTTTCTTTCTGGGGGTTTCTGGATTTATAGGAATTTTTGGCGGCGGTTTCACGTCAGGGGGGGTCCACGAGTCAGTGACAAGGCAGGGGGACGCGCCCTAGGGGGGTGGGCGTGCCCTCCACCCTTGTCGTTGACTCGGGACTCTTCTGGCCCAACTCTTTTGCTTTGGGGGCTTCTTCTGGTCCATAAAAATTCACCGTAAATTTTCAGGTCATTTGGACTCCATTTGATATTCCTTTTCTGCAAAACTCAAAAACAAGGAAAAAACAGAAACTGGCACTGGCACTGGGCTATAGGTTAATAGGTTAGTCCCAAAAATAATATAAATGCATATAAAACATCCAAAACAGATAATATAATAGCATGGAACAATCAAAAATTATAGATACGTTGGAGACGTATCAAGCATCCCCAAGCTTAATTCCTACTCATCCTCGAGTAGGTAAATGATAAAAACAGAATTTTTGATGTGGAATGCTACCTAACATACTTATCCATGTAATTTTCTTTATTGTGGCATGAATATTCAGATCCATAAGATTCAAAACAAAAGTTTAATATTGACATAAAAACAATAATACTTCAAGCATACTAATAAGCAATCATGTCTTCTCAAAATAACATGGCCAAAGAAAGTTATCCCTACAAAATCATATAGTCTGGCTATGCTCCATCTTCATCACATAAAGTATTCAAATCATGCACAACCCCGATGATAAGCCAAGCAATTGTTTCATACTTTTGATGTTCTCAAACTTTTTCAACTTTCACGCAATACATGAGTGTGAGCCATGGACATAGCACTATAGGTGGAATAGAATATGGTGGTTGTGGAGAAGACAAAAAGAAGGAGATAGTCTCACACTAACTAGGCTTATCAACGGGCTATGGAGATGCCCATCAATAGATATCAATATGAGTGAGTAGGGATTGCCATGCAACGGATGCACTAGAGCTATAAGTGTATTAAAGCTCAAAAAGAAACTAAGTGGGTGTGCATCCAACTCGCTTGCTCACGAAGGCCTAGGGCAATTTGAGGAAGCCCATCATTGGAATATACAAGCCAAGTTCTATAATGAAAAATTCCCACTGGTATATGAAAATGACAACATAGGAGACTCTCTATCATGAAGATCATGGTGCTACTTTGAAGCACAAGTGTGGTAAAAGGATATTAGCATTGCCCCTTCTCTCTTTTTCTCTCATTTTTTTTGGGCTCTCTCTTTTTTTTGGCCTCTTTTTTTTATTTTTTGTCCGAAGTCTCATTCCGACTTGTGGGGGAATCATAGTCTCCATCATCCTTTCCTCACTGGGACAATGCTCTAATAATGCTCGATACTTAGAACAAAATATGACTCTATATGAATGCCTCCGGCGGTGTACCGGGATGTGCAAGTAGTGATCATACTTAGTGCAAATGAAGGCTAGCAAAAGATTGAGAAGCATCCAACCAAGAAACGAAAAATCTCATAAGCGAGCATTAAGCATAACTAACACCGAATAATGCCCCACAAGTAGGATGTAATTTCATTGCATAACTATTGACTTTCATGCTTGCATAGGGAATCACAAACCTTAACACCAATATTCTTACTAAGCCATAATTACTCATTAACATGACTCACATATTATATCATCATATCACAAAACTATTACAAGGAATCAAGTTTATTTTGTCCAATGATCTTCATGAAAGTTTTTATTATATCCCTCTTGAATATCTATCACTTTGGGACTAGTTTAATGTGTTGCTTTTGATAGCTCAAACAAATCTAAGTGAAGAACATGAGCATAAAAATTTCCTTCTCCCAAAATAATTTAAGTGAAGCATGAGAGAATTTCTTCAAAATTACTACTCTCAAATAAATCTAAGTGAAGCATGAGAGCATTTCTTCAAAAATATTAAAGCACACCATGCTCAAAAAGATATAAGGGAAGCACTAGAGCAATTCCATAGCTCATAAAGATTTAAGTGAAGCATAGAGAGCAATTCTAACAAAATAGCATAATTTTGGCTCTCTCAAATAGGTGTGTCCAGCAAGGATAGATGACTTAGAATAAAAAGCAAAACAAGCAAAGACTCATATCATACAAGATGCTCCAAGCAAAACTCATGATATGTGATGAATAAAAATATAGTTTCAAGTAAAATACCGATGGTCGTTAGAAGAAAGAGGGGATGCCACTCGGGCATCCCCAAGCTTAGTTGCTTGCTTCTCTTTGGATAATGGCTTGGGGTGACATGGGCTTCCCCAAGCTTTGGCTCTTCTTACTCCTTATTCCTTCATCCATCGTAATCTCACCCAAAACTTGAAAACTTCAATCACACAAAACTCAAGAAAACCTTCGTGAGATCCGTTAGTATAAGATAACCAATCTTTACTTTAAGTACTGTAGAAAACCCATTCAAATTTTTTTATTGCATTATATCTACTGTATTATAACTTTACCATGGCTTATAACCTCCAATACAAACCATAGATTCATCAAAATAAGCACACAATGCAAAGAAAACAGAATCTATCAAAAACAGAACAATCTGTAATGATGCAAATTGTTCTCATACTTCTGTAACTCCAAAAATTCTGAAAACTTAGGACAACAGAGGCAATTTGTATATAAGTCTTGTGTAAAAAATTCAGAAATTTTTATCGCTTCTTTGAATTTTCAAATTTTTTTTACTGGACGCAAAAGTTTCTGTTTTCCAACAAGATCAAATCAACTATCACCAAAGCTATCCCAAAGGCTTTACTTGGCACAAACACTAATTAAAACATAAAAAACACAATCATAACAGTAGCATAATTTTGCAAACACTCAAGAACAGAAATAAAAAGACAAAATTAAATTTTATTCATTGGGTTGCCTCCCAACAAGCGCTAACGTTTTACGCCTCTAGCTAGGCATAATAATTTTGATGATGCTCGCATGAAAGACAATAATTGAAACACAAAGAGAGCATCATAATACATGTGACAAACACATTTAAGTCTAACATACTTCCGATGCATAGGGATTTTATAAGCAAAAAAATTATCAAGACAAGAAATATATAGCATATGCAAGGAATAAGAAAGAAACAATAGCAATCTCAACATAACGAGAGGTAAATTAGTAACATGAAAATTTCTACAACCATATTTCCCTCTCTCATAATAATTACATGTAGGATCATAATCAAATTCAACAATATAGCTATCATATAAAATTTTCTCTTCATGATCCACATGCATAAAAGTTTTATAATCTTCCAAAATAGTGGGATTAACATCAACTAAAGTCATGACCTCTCCAAACCCACTTTCATCAAAAAATTCATAAGATTGAACACTCTCCAAATATGTGGGATTATTTTTACCTAAAGTTGACGCTCTTCCAAACCCACTTTCAATATTATTGCAAACATTATTATCAATATCATAATCATCATGAGGCTTAAATAAATTTTCAAGATCATAAGAAACATTATCACCCCAATCATGATCATTGCAATAAGTAGTAGACCTATCAAAACAAGCATCCCCAAGCTTGGGGTTTTGCATATCACTGACACAATTGACATTAATAGAATTTATAGTAAAATCATTGCAATCATGCTTTTCATTCAAGGAGCTATCATGAATCACTTCATAAATTTCTTCGTTTAACACTTCAACACAATTTTCAGATTCATAAATCTAAAGCAAAACTTCATAAAGATAATCTAGTGAATTCAATTCACTAATAATTGGATCTTTTAAAAAGATTAGCAAGTGGATGAGGATCCATATCAATAGATTTTTAGCAAGCAAAGATGCAAGCAAATAGAAGACACATGGCAACACAAGCAAACAAGAGATCTGACGAGAAAAAGGCAACGAAAAAGAGGGCGAATAAAACGGCAAATTTTTGTGAAGTGGGGGAGATGAAAATGAGAGGCAAATGGCAAATAATGTAAATTGCAAGGAGATGAGATTTATGATTAGGAACCTGATAGATGTTGATGATGTCTCCACAGCAATGGCGCCAGAAATTCCTTTTGATGCACCTTGAACTACGTCGGTATTTCCCCAAAGAGGAAGGGATGATGCAGCACAGCTACGGTAGGTATTTCCCTCAGTGATGAGACCAAGGTTATCGAACCAGTAGGAGAACCAAGCAACACTACATAAACGGTACCTGCACACAAAGAACAAATACTTGCAACCCGACGTAAAAGAGGGGTTGTCAATCCCTCCCGGGTAAAAAGATAGATAAATTTGTAGTAGATCAGATAAATAGATCTGAAAATAAAAGATGCAAATAAATAAAAAGGCAAATAGCAATATAGATCTGAAAGTATATGATGGGAAAATAGACCCGGGGGCCGTAGATTTCACTAGTGGCTTCTCTCGAGAAAAATAGCATACGGTGGGTAAACAAATTACTGTTGGGCAATTGATAGAACTTCAAATAATTATGACGATATCCAGGCAATGATCATTATATAGGCATCACGTCCAAGATTAGTAGACCGACTCCTGCCTGCATCTACTACTATTACTCCACACATCAACCGCTATCCAGCATGCATCTAGTGTATTAAGTTCATGGAGAAACGGAGTAACGCAATAAGAATGATGACATGATGTAGACAAGATCTATTCATGTAGGAATAGACCCCATCTTGTTATCCTTAATAGCAACGATACATACGTGTCATTTCCCCTTCTGTCACTGGGATTGAGCATCGTAAGATCGAACCCATCATAAAGCACCTTTTCCCATGGCAAGAAAAACCGATCTAGTCGGCCTAACTAAACCAAAGATTTGAAGAAGAAATACGAGGCTATAAGTAATCATGCATATAAGAGATCAAAAGACTCAAATAACTTTCATGGATAAAAACATAGATCTGATCATAAACTCAAAGTTCATCGGATCCCAACAAACACACCGCAAAAAGAGTTACATCAAATAGATCTCCAAGAGACCATTGTATTGAGAATCAAAAGAGAGAGAGGAAGCTATCTAGCTACTAACTACGGACCCATAGGTCTACAATGAACTACTCACACATCATCGGAGAGGCACCAATGAGGATGATGAACCCCTCTGTGATGGTATCTAGATTGGATCTGTGGTTTCTGGAACTTGCGCCGGCTGGAATTGTATTTCGTCGACTCCCCTAGGGTTTCTGGAATATTGGGGTATTTATAGAGCAAAGAGGCGGTGCGGGAGGCCACCGAGGTGGGCACAACCGACCAGGGCGCGCCTGGGCCTCCAGGCGCGCTCAGGTGGGTTGTGCCCCCCTCGGGGCACCCCTCTGGTACTTCCTTGGCCCAACTTGTGTCTTCTGGTCCAGAAAAAATCACCAAAAAGTTTCGCTGCATTTGGACTCCGTTTGGTATTGATTTTGTGCGTACTAAAAAATAAGCAAAAAATAGCAACTGGCACTGGGCACTATGTCAATAGGTTAGTCCCAAAAAATGATATAAAGTTGCTATAAAATGATTGTAAAACATCCAATATTGATAATATAACAGCACGGAACAATCAAAAATTATAGATACGTTGTAGACGTATCACTCCACCATTCAATATAAATACGTATCCGGTTTGTGACTTAGAGTCATCTGGATCAGTGTCGAAGCTAGCATCAACGTAACCATTTACGACGAGCTCTTCGTCACCTCCATAAACGAGAAACATATCCTTGGTCCTCTTCAGGCACTTCAGGATGTTCTTGACTGCTGTCCAGTGATCCACTACTGGATTACTTTGGTACCTCCCTACCAGACTTATGGCAAGGCACACATCAGGTCTGGTACACAACATAGCATACATGATAGAAACTACGGCTGAGGCATAGGGAATGACTTTCATTTTCTCTCTATCTTCTGCAGTGGTCGGGCTTTGAGTCTGACTCAACTTCACACCTTGTAACACAGGCAAGAACCCTTTCTTTGACTGATCCATTTTGAACTTCTTAAAAACTTTATCAAGGTATGTGCTTTGTGAAAGTCCTATTAAGCGTCTCGATCTATCTCTATAGATCTTGATGCCCAATATATAAGCAGCTTCACCGAGGTCTTTCATTGAAAAATACTTATTCAAGTATCCTTTTATGCTATCCAGAAATTCTATATCATTTCCAATCAATAATATGTCATCCACATATAATATCAGAAATGCTACAGAGCTCCCACTCACTTTCTTGTAAATACAGGCTTCACCGTAAGTCTGTATAAAACCATATGCTTTGATCACCTCATCAAAGCGTATATTCCAACTCCGAGATGCTTGCACCAGTCCATAGATGGATCACTGGATCTTGCACACTTTGTTAGCACCTTTAGGATCGACAAAACCTTCTGGTTGCATCATATACAACTCTTCTTTAAGATATCCATTAAGGAATGCAGTTTTGACGTCGATTTGCCAGATTTCGTAATTATAAAATGCGGCAATTGCTAACATGATTCGGACAGACTCAAGCATCGCTACAGGTGAGAAAGTCTCATCGTAGTCAACTCCTTGAACTTGTCAAAAACCTTTCGCGACAAGTCGAGCTTTGTAGACAGTAACATTACCATCAGCGTCAGTCTTTTTCTTGAAGATCCATTTATTCTCAATGGCTTGCCGATCATCGAGCAAGTCCACCAAAGTCCATACTTTGTTCTCATACATGGATCCTATCTCAGATTTCATGGCCTCAAGCCATTTATCGGAATTTGGGCTCATCATAGCTTCTTCATAGTTCGTAGGTTCGCCTTGGTCTAGTAACATGACTTCCAGGACAGGATTACCGTACCACTCTGGTGCAGATCATGCTCTGGTCAACCTACGAGGTTCAGTAGCAACTTGATCTGAAGTTTCATGATCATTATCATTTGCTTCCTCTCTAGTTGGTGTAGGCATCACGGGAACGGTTTTCTGTGATGTGCTACTTTCCAATTCGAGAGAAGGTACAATTACCTCATCAAGTTCTACTTTCCTCCCAATCACTTATTTCGAGAGAAACTCCTTCTCTAGAAAGGTTCCATTCTTGGCAACAAAGATCTTGCCTTCAGATCTGTGGTAGAAGGTGTACCCAATTGTTTCCTTAGGGTATCCTATGAAGACGCACTTCTCCGATTTGGGTTCGAGCTTATCAGGCTGAAGCCTTTTGACATAAGTGTCGCAACCCCAAACTTTAAGAAACGACAACTTATGTTTCTTGCCAAACCACAGTTCATACGGTGTCGTCTCAACGGATTTAGACGGTGCCTTATTTAACGTGAATGCGGCTGTCTCTAATGCATAACCCCAAAATGATAATGGTAAATCGGTAAGAGACATCATAGATCGCACCATATCTAATAAAGTACGGTTACAACGTTTGAACACACCATTACGATGTGGTGTTCCAGGTGGCGTGAGTTGTGAAACAATTCCACATTGTTTTAAATGAAGGCCAAACTCGTAACTCAAATATTCGCCTCCGCGATCGGATCGTAGAAACTTTATTTTCTTGTTACGATGATTCTCCACTTCACTCCGAAATTCTTTGAACTTTTCAAATGTTTCAGACTTGTGTTGCATTAAGTAGATATACCCGTACCTACTCAAATCATCTGTGAAGGTCAGAAAATAATGATACCCGCCGCGTGCTTCAACACTCATAGGACCGCATACATCGGTATGTATTATTTCCAATAAGTCATTAGCTCGCTCCATCGTTCCGGAGAACGGAGTTTTAGTCATCTTGCCCATGAGGCATGGTTCGCAAGTATCAAATGATTCATAATCAAGTGATTCCAAAAGTCCATCTGCATGGAGTTTCTTCATGCGCTTTACGCCAATATGACCTAAATGGCAGTGCCACAAGTATGTTGCACTATTATTATCAACTTTGCATCTTTTGGTATCAATATTATGAATATGTGTATCACTACGATCGAGATTCAACAAGAATAGACCACTCATCAAGGGTGCATGACCATAAAAGATATTACTCATATAAATAGAACAACCATTATTCTCCGATTTAAATGAATAACTGTCTCGCAATAAACAAGATCTAGATATAATGTTCATTCTCAACGCGGGCACCAAATAACAATTATTGAGGTCTAAAACTAATCCCGAAGGTAGATATAGAGGTAGCGTGCCGACGGTGATCACATCGACCTTGGAACCATTTCTCACGTGCATCGTCACCTTGTCCTTAGCCAATCTTCGTTTATTCCGCAGCTCGTGTTTCAAGTTAAAAATATGAGCAACCGAACCAGTATCAAATACCCAGGTGTTGCTACGAGCATTATTAAGGTACACATCAATAATATGTATGTCAAATATACCTTTGTTCACTTTGCCATCCTTCTTATCCGCCAAGTATTTGGGGGTAGTTCCGCTTCCAGCGACCATTCCCTTTGCAGTAGAAGCACTCAGTTTCAGGCTTGGGTCTAGCTTTGGGCTTCTTCCCGGGAGTGGCAACTTGCTTGCCATTCGTCTTGAAGTTCGCTTTCTTTCCCTTGCCCTTTTTCTTGAAACTAGTGGTCTTGTTAACCATCACCACTTGATGCTCCTTCTTGATTTCTACCTCCGCGGCCTTAAGCATTGCGAAGAGCTGAGGAATCATTTTATTCATCCCTTGCATATTATAGTTCATCACGAAGCCTTTGTAGCTTGGTGGCAGTGACTGAAGAACTCTGTCAATAACACTATCAACTGGAAGATCAACTCCCAGCTGAGTCAAGTGATTATGATACCCAGACATTTTGAGTATGTGTTCACTACAGAACTGTTCTCCTCCATCTTGCAGCTATAGAACTTGTTGGAGACTTCATATCTCTCAACCCGGGCATTTGCTTGAAATATTAACTTAAATTCTTGGAAAATCTCATATGCTCCATGACGTTCAAAACGTCTTTGAAGTCCCGGTTCTAAGCCGTAAAGCATGTCACACTGAACTATCGCGTAGTCATCAGATCGAGCTTGCCAGACGTTCATAACATCAGCTTCAGCTCCTGCAGCAGGCCTTTCACCTAGCGGTGCATCAAGGACATAATTCTCAAGTTACGAACCCAATCCGTGTAGTTGCTACCATCATCTTTCAACTTAGCTTTCTTTAGGAACGCATTAAAATTCAGGGGAATGGTAGCTCGGGCCATTGATCTACAACATAGATATTGAAAACTATAAGACTAAGTTCATGATAAATTAAGTTCAATTAATCAAATTACTAATGAGCTCCCACTTAAATAAACATCCCTCAAGTCATCTAAGTGATACGTGATCCAAATCAACTAACCCATGTCCGATCATCACGTGAGATGGCGTAGTCATCAATGGTGAACATCTCTATGTTGATCATATCTACTATATGACTCACGTTCGACCTTTCGGTCTCCAGTGTTCCGAGACCATGTCTGTACATGCTAGGCCCGTCAAGTTTAACCCAAGTATTCTGCATGTGTAAAACTGTCTTACACCCGTTGTATGTGAACGTAGAGTCTATCACACCCGATCATCACGTGGTGCTTCGAAACGATGAACTTTGGCAATGGTGCATACTCGGGGAGAACACTTTTATCTTCAAATTTAGTGAAGGGATCATATTATAATGCTACCACCGTTTTAAGCAAAATAAGATGCATAAAGGATAAACATCACATGCAATCAAAATATGTGACATGATATGGCCATCATTATCTTGTGCTTTTGATCTCCATCTCCAAAGCATCGTCATGATCTCCATTGTCACCGGCTCGACACCTTGATCTCCATCGTTGCGTCGGGGTCGTCTCGCCAACTATTGCTTCTACAACTATCGCTAACGCATAGTGATAAAGTAAAGCAATTACATGGCGCTTGCACTTCATACAATAAAGGGAAAACCCTAAGGCTCCTGCCGGTTGTCGATATTACAAAACATGATCATCTCATACATCAACATATATCACATCATATCTTGACCATATCACATCACAACATGCCCTACAAAAACAAGTTAGATGTCCTGTACTTTGTTGTCGCAAGTTTTACGTGGCTGCTACGGGATTCTAGCAAGAACCGTTCTTACCTATGGTAAAAACCACAACGGTGTTTCATCAAGTTTGTTGTTTTAACCTTCTTCAAGGACCGGCCATAGTCAAATTCGATTCAACTAAAGTAGGAGAAACAAACACCCGCCAGCCACCTTTATGCAAAGCTAGTTGCATGTCTGTTGGTGGAACCGGTCTCATGTGCGTGGACATGTAAGTTTGGTCAGGGCCGCTTCATCCCATAATACCGCCGAATCAAAATAAGACATTGGTGGTAAGCAGTATGACTATCACCGCCCACAACTCTTTGTGTTCTACTTGTGCATATAATCTACGCATAGACCTGGCATGGATGCCACTGTTGGGAAACATTGCATGGAAAAAAAAATTTCTACGCACACGCAAGATCTATCAAGGAGATGCATAGCAACGAGAGGGGAGAGTGTGTCTACGCACCCTCGTAGACCGTAAGCGGAAGCGTTTGACAACGCGGTTGATGTAGTCGAACTTCTTCGCGTTCGAACCGATCGAGCACCGAACGTATGGCACCTCCACGCTCAGCACACGTTCAGCTCGATGACGTCCTCCGCCTTCTTGATCCAGCAAGGCGGCAAGGTAGTGGATGAGTTTCGGCAGCACGACGGCGTGGTGATGGTGATGGTGAAGCTATCTCCGCAGGGCTTCGCCTAAGCACTACGAAAATATGAACGGGGGTGTAAACGGTGGAGGGGGGCACCGCACATAGCTAAGATAATGTTGTGTTGTGCTAGGCGCCCCCCACATATATATAGGTGGGAGGGAGGGAGGAGAAACCAAGAAAGCGCCCCAAGTAGGCCGAATCCTACTTGGGGTCCTCCCCTAGCCGCGCCCCCTTCCATATATAGGTGCGGCGGAAAGGCAAGGGAGGGAGGCGCCCCCCTTTCCTTTCTCCCATGAGAGGGGAAGGCAGGAGGGGCTAGCCCTGTCGTGGTGGGCGCATGACAGATGCCAAAGGATGGCTAAAGAGAGAGACCGGCTCGAGGGCACCGGTGGGCTCCAGAGGCTAGGTCGGCATGAGCGAGCGTGGGACACAAGACATACCCAGGTTCGGGGCTCTCCGGAGAGATAACACCCCTAGTCTTGCCGAGAGTGGTTTATATGTATCAGTACAGAGTTGCTCCTGGAGCTGTTTGGGGGAGGAAGGAAGGCAGGCCAAGGCTCTGGCTACTCCTTCTCCTTGTGCATGTGTGGGTGCTCCACTGGTGGATTATCTCGTGTGTTCGCCCGTGTACATGGAGGGCTCCTGGGGGGGGGGTTATAGGTCAACCCCCAGGGTTACAATGGTAAAGTTACATGGCCCGGGGGCCGGGATGTTAGTGTCTGGGAAGCCAGTGCTGGGACCCGCCGGGTACCAGGATTCGCCGAGTTCTCTGGGCGCGGGCCCCGTGCACCAGAGGGCACTGTTCCCTGTCTTGTCTTGCGTCACGGAGTGGTTGAGCCGGCTCAGCTATAGTGGCACATCGCCTGGTCGCCATCGGCTTACATTAGCAGAATGAGGGGCGCACTGTTGCCATGCCGGCCCTGGTCAGCGGGGTAGGTGGGGCACTGTTGCCATGCTCCTGCCTGTTAGAGTGGTTGGTGGGCCACTATAGCCGTTCTCATCTTCCTTACGGGGACTTGATCCGTCGTACGCCTTGGATGGGATGGGAGCTAGCCCAAGGCCGGGTTGAGGAGGTCTTGGTTTGGCGGGGCCGGCCGGCATGCGCCAGCGGACCCGGCCGTGTTGCGGGTTTTGGCCGGGTTGCGGGGCTTGGCCGGGTCGAGGAATCCGGCCAAGCGCAAGCCGGATTGAGGGGCGAGGCCGGCCCCGATGTTTTTGAAAAGGATCCGGGTTCCGTTGCCTGCCCGGGGTTCACCCCCCCGACAGTAGTCCCCGAAGCTGTGAAGTCTCGCCGGCTTCAAGCAGGGGGGCCTTCGCAGTTCACCCCCTGAGAAGGTGGTAGATGCTGATGAAGCTTGTGACCGCCGGGTCTGGCAACACCCACTGTGTGCCGACTTCCGGAAGCTGGATCGCGACATCCCGGCATGGGTGGGAAATCGAAGAGTCCGTCGAATCTTGAGGGGGAGGGACACGATCTCTTGGTTTTGGCGTGGATGCCATGTGGCGTCCAGAAGCTGAAGAGGCCCTGACAGGCCACGCGCGGGACGGGACGTAACGGCGGGCTGGGGCCCGCCACTCCGCGCCCTTAGCCCATGCGTGGGGATTTATTGCGGCGGCCACAGGCGGTTGCCCTTCTTGGCGCAGTTAATTGACGCGTAGATCATGCCCACTTAATGTGGAGAAGTGGGAGGGGTGGGCGCAACTGATCCCACTTCCCCACGTTCAGTTCATGGCTTATAAATCAGGGGAAGGGGGGGGGGGGCGGAAATCATTCACGCACGCGCCCCCATCTTCTTCTTTCTCCCTTGCTCTCGCCTCCGAGCCCGTTGCACGCCGCAACGCCCCGCTGCTCTCGAGCGAGGCACTGTCGCCGCTCCGCAGCACTCGGCGGACGATCTGCAACGCTCGACAGCTGACTCTTCTTCTTTTCTGAGCCCACGCGCCTCACGCCCACGTCGAGCGCCGCCGATGGCGCTGCCGAAAGGCTCGTGGGAGGGATCCACCGTCACCGCCGAGGATGTCCAGTACCTGCGCGACACGCGTTGGCTGCCGCCGGAGACGAAGGTGGCCGTACGCCTGCCCGACGACGAGCTGGCGCCATGGCCGGAGGGGACCGAACGCGTGGTCTTCTACTCCCACTTTAAGCGCGGGTTCGGTCTCCCCGCGAGCGACTTCTTCCGCGTGTTCCTAGAGTTCTTCGGGCTTCAGCCGCACCACCTCAGGGCGAATGCGGTGCTGCAGCTCTCAGGGTTCGTCACCCTGTGCGAGCGCTACCTGAGCGTCGAGCCCAGCGTCGATCTTTGGGTCCGCTTCTTCTTCTTGAAGCAGCAGGGGCCAGAGGCCGGCGTCATGTCTGCCTGCGGGGCCGCCGTCGTCTTGTCGCGGTCGCACGGGGTGTGCCCCAAGATGCCACTGGAGGATTCTGCCAAGAAGTGGCAGAACTCCTTCTTCTATGTCCGCAACCTCGGTGCGGACCGTATCAACTTGCCGCCCTTCCTTGACGTGACGCCGCACACCAAGACCAACTGGACCTACTGCCCCAAGAGCCCGGCGTAGGCGGTGCTGAACATGAGCAGCCGGGTCGCCGAGATGGTGGCGCGCGAGGGGCTCACCGGGACGGACCTCATCACGGACTTCATCGCGAGCCGGGTGCTGCTGCTGCAGCGCCGGACGCATATCATCGGCCAGATGTCTGGCCTTCAGGACCTATCATGGAATTGTCACGGCAGATGCCCTAGCATGCGGACTTAGGTGTGGAGCCATCGTCATGTAGTTAGCTTGAAGGGGTTAAACGGGACAAAGGACACGGAGAGTTTTACCCAGGTTCGGCCCCTCTCAACGAGGTAAAGGCCTACTCCTGCTTTAGGTTGTATTGCTTGGGTTTCGATTACTAGGGAGCGAATACGCTTGACCTAGTTCTCGACTTATGGTTTCTTGCCTCCACCTGCCGCCGGGTCACCCCTTTATATACATAGGTTGATGCCCGGCGGCTTACAGAGTCCCGGCCGGCTCATACACAATGTGTCCGGCTCGGTGACCAAACTAAACTTTCCTTAACATACAAGTTAAACATATGGCGGTTTATGCCCGTGGGCCTCAAGTCGCCTCCGGGTCTTGGGCCTTCAGTAAGCTTTGCTTCATGAACCGCCATCTTCAACATCTTCTTGGGCCTTCTCATTATGAACCGCCAGTGGTATGACCCGGCCCCTCCTAGGTGGGTTATCCCCAATAGTTATATCCCCAACATTAGGCCCCAGGTTGATGTGAACTTTGTTCATATCAATCTTCAATACTTGACTTTAGAAAAAATCCTTCATTGTCAGTCTTTATGAAATCTTATAACCCGCTATGATGTCAGCTCACAGAATTTGTGCTAACCCGCCATGACGTCATCTCGCATTAATATCGCACGAGGCCCAAATCTCAATATACCTTCACTTTTAATGAACCTCCGAAAATCGAGGCATCTGTGCTGTCACATAATCATTTTTCAGCCTCCTTGATTCCCGCGCATGCCATCTATCCACTACCTTATAAATAGGGATAGGGGTCCTTTTCATTTTCCCCCCTTGCCTCCTCGTCTTCATCCTCTTCCTTGCAACGCCACACGCGCCCGAGCTCCGCTGCCGTCGACCTCGCGAACTGCCTCAACTCCGGCCGCTGCATCGACCTGAACACACCAGAGCACCGCCGCACGCCTCCGCTGTCCAACAGCCCCGGTAAGCTCTCCTCTTTTCCTCACCGCAGATCTCCATTAGGGTTTGCTCGAGTTCATCAGAGTTCATCTCCGTCCATCTCTGTTCCTCCCTAGATCATGTAGTTTTTGATCTAAGTATAGTACCAATCTTGTGCGGTAGCAGTTTAGCACTCGTTTTTAATATCTGAATGCCTCCCCTCCATAGGAGATCTCATCTGAGCACGTGAACTGTCCTGCTGCCGCCACTTTAGGTTTAGAATTTTTCTTCATTATCTGAACTGCTGTAGATCCAAAATTATAACATCGATCTGTGAAAACTGTTTGTCCAACACTTGGCAATCCTTCACTCATAGATCTGAAAACTGATAGCTGTGTAGGCGGCTTAACTGATAAACCATAACCCGCCAGGTACCATTAGTCCCCTCTTGAGCCGCCAATAGATTGCTCTACATCTCAACACTATCCTCCGGCTTAACACATTGCATGTTTATAGTTTTTACCTTTGAACCAATGACCGTCTTAACAACATAATCTTAAACCGACAATATTTTCTTTTCAGACCTTCATCATCAACAATGACTAAGACCTTTACTTCATGCAACTGGGTCGCATCCCGGGTTACCGAGGAAGACTTGAACAATTTTGTTCAGACTGGCGTCTTAGCCAAAAAAGATGACATCCACTGGAGGGTCCCAGGCACTGAAAATCCTCCTGAGCCCAAGGAAGGCGAAATAATCATTTTTACTGATCATATGATCCGGGGGTTTACCCCGCCCGGTTCAAAATTCTTCCGAGACGTGCTACACTTTTTCCAGCTCCATCCTCAAGATATTGGGCCCAATTCTGTCTCCAACATCTGCAACTTCCAAGTTTTTACGAAGCTTATCTTCAACAAGAGCCCACTGTCGAACTGTTCAGGGAATTCTATTACTTGAACCGGCAGACCAAATTCATAGACGGACCTAGCTTGGAGCTAGGCGGAGTTTCAATTCAGAAGCGGAAAGAAGCCACCTTCCCATATGCCAAGCCGCCCAGTCATCCTAAAGACTGGAACCAGACTTGGTTTTATTGCCAAGATACATCTCCAGAGGGTGAAAATCCCCTGCCGGGTTACCATGAACACCGGCTTAGCAACACACATCCACTCCCAGAACGGATCAGCACAAAGGAACGGGCCAAGTATGCGCCCATTTTTTCAAAGATTAGAGCCTTCATGGCTAATGGCTTGACAAGCATCGACCTTGTTCGGTGCTGGGTTGCTTGGAGAATTCTGCCGTTAAGCCGCCGCCCCAGCTTAATGTGCGAGTACACCGGCGACTTAAAAGATCCGCAACGCCACTGCGAGATCCAATTGACTGATGAAGATATCAATGAATCGACCAAGGCTTTATTGAAAGAAAGCTTAGCAGCTTGCAGCAAAACCGGACTCAATCCTTTCTGCACTCTCAACAAGCCGCCAGCTGTAAGTTTTGTACATAATTTTTCAGTTGAATCATGTTTTCATAAAAACTGTCCTCTTATACTCATCTGACTTCCACAGGCCGATTCTCCTTTCTGGAAGAAGAAGCTGGAGGACAAACCGGCCAAGAAGATCCGGACAAAGACCAAGGCTAACAAAAAGCCTGCCAAGAAGAAGACCGACCCCTCCGAGTTACTTAACTTGGATGACGATGATGATGATGATGAGTCGGAGGTAGAACTTGATTCTCTTAGCTCATTTTTTGTACATCTCATTGACAACGATTATTATCAGGATGATGCGGAGGCCAGCCGTGCGGGTGATGAAGAGGTAACTGTTCTTTCCTCCGGCTCAGAACCTCTGCCAAAACAGAAATCTCGACAAGCAAGCCGGAAAGTAAGGTTTTCTCATGCTTTAGCTCATTTGGATCCCAACTTTATTTTGAAGAAGCAGCAACATGAAGCTCGCCGCACAACCCAGAACAGCGGAGGCGGGACCCTTTCCTCTGGCTTACCGAAGACACCAGCCCCTCGCAAACGTCGTCCAGAGGTCTCACCAATTTCCGACTTAGCTTATCCCAAGGCTGGTCTTTTTCGACAACCTCTTAATCCTTCTGACTCAAATTATCAGGGAACATCTCATTCCTCCTCTGGAGACTCAACAGGAACTCATGTCCCAGTCTTCAAGACTATGCCTGGGTAATGTTAAATCTCTGCTTTCAATCATATACTCAATTGCTGTGTTAACCTCGTCTTGTGCGGCATTTACAGAGCTATGGCAAAGCCCAGCAAGAAGTTGAAGGTGACAAAAACAATCGAAAATCCTTCTGAACCGGAGAAACAGTCAGCAGAAACTTCTCTCCATGCCACTGAGGCCACCATTGATGAACCGCCACTGGAAGAACACAACATCCCCATAGATCATATGGATGTTGACCCAGCCACCACCAAGCCGCCAAGTCCCATCAAGCCTACTGAAGAAAAGGCTGATGATGTTATCATTACTGGGCTTGGTTATACAGCGCCAGGCAATCCCACTGTCTTGTCAAAGCACAGTGCCAAGGAAGAAATATCTGTTGCTAAGAAAGGCAAGTGGTCAGTGAATTTAGATCCACTCTGGGTACTCACTATAGTGCTCAAGAGATCCACTCTGGGTACTTGAACCATCTGCACACAAGCCGTGCCTTCGAGGCCGGCTTAGTAAATCTCATGAAGGAACGTTTTGAGGTAAACGCTAGCCTTCTTCATATAAACATACTTTATCAGCCGCCAAGTTTACTGGACATGATAGAATTGAATGTACTGTAGACTTTAGATAGCCTTATAGATCAAATCAAGTAGCCCCCAAGGGCCGGCTTACAATTTCAAGATAAGCCGGGACTTCAAATAATAATGTTTCAACTTTGCACCTGTAGCCCCCAAGGGCCGGCTTAAACTGTTAAGATTAGCCGGGTCTCATTACCATAGTTGTCAATAAAATCCAAGTATATAGCCCCCATGAATCGGCTATAGCCACAATAGTGTAGCCGAGTCGTCATGAAATTGTCTTTGAAAGAGCAATGTGCATTAGCCCCCAAGTGCCAAGTGAAATACTTGTATTGTGCTTGGGACTTTAAACAAAATGATTGTAATAGCACCTGTCGTTTGCATACTACAGGCTGAACTCAATGCAAAAGAATCCCAAGTCGCCGATCTTCAAGAAAATATCAAGTCTCAACAATCTGAAACTTCCAAGGCCAAATCAGAACTGACAACCGCCTTGGAAGAAATGGAGAAGTTGAAAAGGACTTCAAGGCTGATAGGACAAACTGGAAGTCTGACAAAGTAGTTCTGTTGAAAAGAGCGGAAGAAGCAGAGGCAGCCCTTAAGCCGGTGGCTGAAGAGCTTTCCGGTTTAAAACATCAAATTAACACCATGACCGCCGCTGTCTTTGGTAAGTAACATTATTCCAATCTATTACCATACATGTAGTTGAATAATCATTCATCCGGCTTATCAATTTGTTTGGTAATGCAGGCTCCAGAATCGCCCATCTTGGTGCAGACATGCGCATGAAGCCGAAAGCCGCCTATTCTCTTATCGAGCAATTGTATACTAGCGCGCAACGAGCTATCTCTGCAGCTTCTCATAAAAAACAACCACCAACTCTTATCAAAGACACGCTAGAAAAGCTGTCTGTATTGCCCCAAAGAGTGGAGGACCTGAAGCTATCAGCTGCTAGAGCCGGTGCCATCACTGCGCTAACCCGGGCCAAGGCGTGGCAAGCAGATCTGGGCCCAGAAGACTTGGCCAATGGCTGCCCAAGTGTAAGGGAGGATGGGTCTCCCTTCAGTACTGAGGACTTTGCGGCGATAGCAAGAGAAATGCACCCTCAAGCAAGCAAACTGGCTGAAGACACGGACCTATCTCATTACCAGGCGGCTTATAATGCTGATAACAAGAAGGTGGAAGCGCCGGTTCACGACTCCCAGGAGCTTATTCCGCCAATCCGTAAGCACACCTTTGCTCCTGATATTGACCCGTCAACACTTATTGATGACGAAGCTATGTTCAAAGCTTTGACTGGGATCAATTGGGCCACCTCTGACTTCCAGTCAACGGGTGACGAAGAAGAAGATGAACCGGTGCAAGATGACCCGGAATCCTCTACTCGCCAAGGTCAAGATCATTAATCCAAGGGCCGGCTTATTATCTGCCAGTTGGACTACCTTATGCCTCAAAACACTTACTCTTTTGGGTCGTCCAGTGCCTTGTAATAGGCTAGTTTGAAAACAATGATCTGCCATGCCATCGTGCATGTTGATTTGCATAATACTTATGAGCCGTTTGATCTTATTTGACGATCCACCGTTTATGCTCATAATCATTGTCATCTTTGCTAATCATGTTGTCTTAAACTCTGCATACAAACAGAGAGCAAGTGCCTTGCCGATTTACCCCAAGGCGGGTCATAACGCCCCATATGAAAACCACTGGTGACTGCATCGTCCGTAACCAGGGCCGGTTTATCAAAACTTCATATAATCATAACAAAGCAAATATCATACCTGTGATATTTATTCATACTGCCGGCTTACAACGCCGCATTTAGTAAGGGTAACAGCCCAAAGCCTCAGAGCGCAGCGCTCTGTGTAATTTTATTCATACTGCCAGCTTACAACGCCATAGACAGCAAAGGGTAACATCCTCAAAATGTAAGAGTATAGAACTCCAAGCATATAATCATCACACACTGGCGACTTATCGTCCAAAGCCAGGCTGGGTTATCAAAGCACCGGATATTTTCAAATATGAATCATAAGATCAAGGCAACATGGCCCGAATCAACTTTCAACCATATATCAATATGGTATAAACAAAAATCACCAAAAAGATTCAAAGTCAATATAAACCAGAAAACCAAGGCATTCAAAGGCTACCAAGCCTCAACATCAAGTGTTATTCAAGGGCTGCACAGCCACTGAGTTACTCCTTAATTCAAACCTGTAAGCCGGGCCTCACATGACCAATCGCCGTTTTAACTTTGACAAGTTCAGGGTCTTTATAAGATTGACTGTCAAGAGTACGGCGAGTCACTCCAGGATTACCTGGTCAGAGTGGCAAGCATACAAAGGCAGGATAACCTGGATTTTTGGTGAATACACCTGGCGTCCAAGCCAATTACAAGGGTCAACAAAGCTCTGTTCATTTAACAAGGAGCCCCCAAGGAATATTCAGATCCAGGCGTACAAGCCGGACCAATAGGGTAGTCATAGCTATGCTCAATGAGCAGGAAGCCCCCAGTGACCTTATGAAGTGACAATAAAGACTCAGATTCTCAGAAATGAAACGACAGAGGCCCTGAATCATCAGGGATGTCGGCTTTATTATACTAATCATAATATATACATTAGTAAAAGTATGTACATCACAAGAGCTGGTGGCTCAGGTGTAATAAGGCCGAAGATGAGCAATATTCCACGGCCGGTGGGTCTCCTCCTCCGACGTGCGTGAGTCCTTGTGGTCTCGAACATCGATAAGGTAGTATGACCCATTGTTCAGATTTTTACTGACCACAAAGGGCCCTTCCCAAGGTGGGGATAGCTTGTGCATATCAGTTTGATCCTGGATGAGCTGGAGCACCAAATCTCCTTCTTGAAAGTCCTGGTTTTAACCTGGCGGCTGTGATAACGACGCAGATCTTGCTGGTAAATCACTGAACGAGCCACCGCAAGGTCACGCTCCTCATCCAAAAGGTCAATAGCATCCTGACGTGCTTTCTCATTATCAGCTTCAACATAAGCCGCCACGCGGGGTGAGTCATGACGTATGTCACTAGGGAGAACCACTTTTGCTTCGTAAACCATGAAGAAAGGCGTATAACCCGTAGATTTGTTGGGGGTGGTATTGATACTCCAAAGCACTGAGGGCAATTCTTCACCAATTGCCTTGCGCCTCTCTTCATTGAAACGACGAAGAAACTGCTTGACCGGTTTAAACTTTGGATCAACATTAAGAGTGTGCTCAATGAGTTCCCTCGGTACACCTGGCATGTTAGAAGGTTGCCATGCAAAGATGTCCCGGTTCTCACGGATGAGCTCGATGAGCGTGCTTTCCTATTTTGGATCCATATTAGCACTGATGCTGAACTGCTTGGATGAGTTGCCAGGAACAAAATCGACCAACTTAGTGTCGTCTGCCGACTTAAACTTCAACAGGAGGTCATTCTCTGTAGTTGCCTTCTTCAAAGGTGTCATATCCACCGGGTCAACATTATCTTTATAAAACTTCAACTCCTCGGCGGCACAGGCCGACTCAGCATATGCAGCATCACCCTCTTCACAATCTAGAGCAATCTTCCTATCACCGTGCACCGTGTGTGTGCCCTTATGACCCGGCATTTTAAGCTGCAAATAAACATAACAAGGCCGTGCCATGAATTTGGCGTAAGCCGGCCGCCCGAACAAAGCGTGATACGGGCTTTTGATCTTGACCACCTCAAAGGTCAATTTCTCAGCTCTGGAATCATGGTCATCTCCAAAGGCTACCTCCAGGGTTATCTTACCCACTGGATACACCGACTTACCAGGCACCACCCCATGGAAAACAGTAGAAGACGTCTTAAGATCTTTGTCAGTCAAATTCATATGACGAAAAAGTATCATAGTAAAGGATATTGATACTACTGCCCCCATCCATGAGCACTTTTGTAAGCTTATATCCTCCTACCTGAGGAGCCACCACCAATGCCAATTGTCCTGGATTGTCAACCCGGGGCGGGTGATCCTCACGGCTCCATACGATAGGCTGTTTAGACCACCTCAAATAACGAGGTACTACCGGCTCAACTGAGTTCACCGCCCGCTTATGGATTTTCTGATCTCGTTTGCACAGACTTGTGGTGAACACATGATATTGACCACTATTCAATTGCTTTGGATTGCTTTGATAACCAGCCTGCTGCTGCTGATTCCCTTGGCCAGGTTGTTGATTAAAACCTCCTTGATTGCCTTGGCCCTGAAAACCAGAACTTGAACCGTCACCTCCAAATCCAGGTCCATGAGAGCCGGATCCTGAACCGCCATGCGGGCCATGATTATTCTGGAAAAAATTAGAGTTTCTATACTCCCTCATGATGAAGCAATCCTTCCACAGATGACTGGCCGGCTTTTCCTGGGTTCCGTGCTTTGGGCAAGGCTGATTCATCATGGCCTCAAGGTTGAACTTCGGCCCTCCAAACCGGGGCGCTGACATTTTTCCCTTATGATGATGGTTATTACTCTGCGCATTGGTGTTAGCCACAAAGTCTAAATCGCCGTCAGCCTTGCGCTTACCATTGCCACCTTGACCCGCCGTGTTATGCTGTCCCTTTGTATTGCCACTCTTTTTCCCTTTACCAGCTTTCTCCTCATCAGACTCAGGGTCTTTAGTGCTATCAGATTCGGCATATTTAACGAGAGCCGCCATGAGCTCCCCCATATCATTGCAATTGCGCTTAAGCCGCCCCAATTTCTACTTAAGGGGAAGAAAACGGCAATTCTTCTTCAACATCAGGACTGCCGAACCGGCGTTGATACTGTCCGATGAGTGTATAACAGCCAAGATCCAGCGCGCCCAATTGGTTGTTGACTCACCTTCACCTTGGACGCAAGAGTCCAAATCCAGAATCGACATAGGCTGCTTGCACGTGTCTTTAAAATTTTGGATAAAACGCGCTTTCAACTCTGCCAATGATCTGATGGAGTTAGCGGGCAGCCCTTTTAACCAAGTACGAGCCGGCCCATCCAACATCATGGTGAAATACTTAGCACATGCAACATCACTAACATCCAACATCTCCATAGCCATCTCATAGCTTTCAATCCAAGCCTCCGGGGGTTGATCCGCCGTGTAGTTAGGCACCTTATGGGGACCCTTGAAATCCTTAGGCAAGCGCTCGTTGCGTAGAGCCGGCACTAAACATGGCACGCCCAAGGTTCTAGAAGTCACCCCTGTCTCCACAGACACTGACGGATAAACCGGAGGTTGCTGTTGAGCCACCAACTGAGCCGCCAGCTCCGCCTCACGCCACGCCCTACCCTGGTCCACTAAAGCCTGAGCATCATTACCAGCACGCAGCGGGTCAGGCCTACGCGGCTGATTGCGGTGCCGCTCACTGCTCAATACAGCTGGTTCATCAATGTGTCTGCTATAACTCCGGCTTGGATGTGGGGTCGAGTGAATCCGTTCACGACTGTATGAATAAGCCGCCTATTGAGCCACAGCCGTCTGAAGAAGTTCTCCAGCTCGCCGTATTTCCATCGCCGCTGGCGACTCATCCTGAACTGGGAGAGCCGCCAATCGAGTAGCCGCAGCTATCATGTTATCCAAAGGATTAGAATAATGACCCGGGGGCGTCGGAACATGCTGAGGAGGGGTCAAATTCAAACGTGGGGGGTCTGCAGCACATGGCTGAACCGGTGCTCCAGCCGCCGGCGCCTCAACGGCCCGATCCACCACAGGCGAGTTACTGGTTCCTGCCCCAGGCATGTTGAAAAGGTTTCTCGCATCGTAAACCGGGGGTAAACGACTCACATGCCTTCTGTTAAAGACAGCGTTTGATGCGTCCCGGTCCAAGCTCAAGCGAAAATTTTCTGCTTGAAGCCATTCTGCCTCCCTCTCCAAGGCGGCTCGCTCCGTCGCCATCCGGGTGTTCTCAGCGTTTAGATCCTCCTTTGCTTGAGCTATCTCATCACGTAACTTTGCAACGTCCACATTATGTTGCGTTTGGTTCGCCGGGGTCACCTCCGCCGTCAACAACGTTGCCAGAGCCTCCAATAGTTCAGATAAGACTTGAGCTGGCGGGCGCACAGGGCCTCCTGCCCCAGCTGCCGTTGCTGTCGCTGAACCGGAGATCATTGCCACCGCAGTTGAAGAATTCTGCCTGGCTGTGTACCGGCCATGAAGATTGTAACCCGGTTTGGCGGCTCATAGGGGTCCGGAATACAGTCGCCATTGGAACAGTCCCCAAGCCCACCATCCTGAACTTGATACATGGAGTTGGTCTCACCGGTTGAGGACTCATCACCTGAATAGACGGCCGTCTCACCACCAGACTCAGATCCTCCTTCCAGATCTACTCCTTGAGTAAAGCCAACAAAGACATGCTTCGGAGCGGCTTGAACCTTGGCGGGTCGTGCGCGCTGAGCCGTCTCGACGATGTCGTCGCAGGTGTCCGGCTTAGCTTCTGACTCACCAATCTTGCCGATGAAGACATGAATTCCGCCGAAGGGGACCCGGTACCCGTACTCGATTGAGCCGGCCTCGGGGCCCCAGCCCGCGTCGTCGATGTAGAGCTTGCCGCGATGACTTTTAGTCATCCGGCCCACAGCGTATCCCTTGAGCCCTGCGAAGCTGCCCTTCAAGAACTCGAAACCACCGTGCGCTGGCCCCACGGTGGGCGCCAACTATCATGGAATTGTCACGGCAGATGCCCTAGCATGCGGACTTAGGTGCGGAGCCATCGTCACGTAGTTAGCTTGAAGGGGTTAAATGGGATAAAGGACACGGAGAGTTTTACCCGGGTTCGGCCCCTCTCAACGAGGTAAAGGCCTACTCCTGCTTTAGGTTGTATTGCTTGGGTTTCGATTACTAGGGAGCGAATACGCTTGACCTAGTTCTCGACTTATGGTTTCTTGCCTCAACCTGCCGCCGGGTCACCCCTTTATATACACAGGTTGATGCCCAGCGGCTTACAGAGTCCCGGTCGGCTCATACACAATGTGTCCGGCTCGGTGACCAAACTAAACTTTCCTTAACATACAAGTTAAACATATGGCGGTTTATGCCCGTGGGCCTCAAGTCGCCTCCGGGTCTTGGGCCTTCAGTAAGCTTTGCTTCATGAACCGCCATCTTCAACATCTTCTTGGGCCTTCTCATTATGAACTGCCAGTGGTATGACCCGGCCCCTCCTGGGCAGGTTATACCCAATAATTATATCCCCAACAGGACCCCAACCGGATGTTGTCCCGGCGGTTGACGCAAGAGCAGATTGCCGGCCGGGTCAATGACATCTCAAAGGCCGGGATGAAGGAGGAGTGGCAGTTCGGGAAGGCCTCCTACAGCCACGGGAAGCCGGCGCCTGCGGTGAGTCCTTGGTCTCCATTCTTTACTATGTCCCAACTTTTTCTCCGCCCTGACGCGACGAGGGAGGCGCTGCTGAATGCCATTCGGCATTCATATGATGGGACGATGACGCAGGTGTATGCTGACGATGCAGTGCCATCGAGGGGAGGAGACGGCGGCGCGTCCGGGGCCGGGTCGTCCCGCGTACCGGCCGCAGCCAGCCGGCCGCACGGGAAGGGGGACGTGGCGCCGAGGAAACCGGCCGCCAAACGCACGGCGGACCCGGCCGCGGGCAGCAAGCCGGGTGCTAAGAAGAGGCGCCACGCCATCCTTGCGGCGCCGGTGAGGCCGGCCGTCCCGATTGTGACCGGGTAAGATCGCCTTGCAGGCTTTGGCGTGCTGCCGAGCTGTTTCTTTCTTATACTTCTCTTGCTGGGATCCAGGTAGCCGTTGGCGTTGGCGCTGGCCGCGACAGACGCCGCATCCCGGGGCGGCTTTGCGTTCCGGAAGACCCGGACCAGCGCCATCGACTTGCCCGAGGACTCGGCCGGGGAGGATCTCAGCCTGGACCCGGCGGACACAAAGCGCTGCGCCTGGAGGGATCGGAACAAGGCCCTCGAGGAGCTGGAGGCGGAGGCCCAAGCCTGGCTGGCGTGGCCGGAGACGACGGTGGGCACGGACCCGGTGGTCGTCGTGCCACCGATGGAGGAGGAGCGCGACCCGGGCGGCCGGGCAGAGATGGCGGTGGACGACCGGGAGGTCATGGTGATCGGTGATGACACCTCACCGCGGACCGACGCGGTCGAGCGGGTGGAGGCGGCTGGAGGCGGAGGAGGATCCGGCCTAGAGGGGGCACCGCAGGCGACGCCGGACGCGGCGCCGCAGGTGACGGCAGACGCGACACCGCCGGCAACGCCGGTCGCGGTGCCGCAAGTCACGCCGGCCATCGTGCCAGAGTCAAGGCCGGTCGCGGATGAGATGGCGGGCGACGGTCGCGCCCTGGTGGTCAGGCAGCCGCAGGCGGCGTCGGGAGGCCGTCCTGCTGTCGGGTCACAGCAGGTGTGGGCCGGGTCGAGCGCGGCGGTCGCCTTCGGGCCGTAGACGCAGGAGGAGGCGGCCATGGCCACCGTGAGCCCGCGGGCGTGCGGAGCGGGTTCAGGCCTTCGCTCAAGCCGAAGCGGAGCGGGCACGGGAGCTGGAGCGCTCCGTGTTGGTGAGTCTTTTCTTCCACTGGCTTCTCCTTTGCAGTTGGTCAGTGGGGGCGTGCCAGCGCACCCACAGGGTGTAGCCCCCGAGGTTCGAGCCAACCATGTAGTTGTTGGGTCGAATCTTCATATGCTCTGTCTCATGTTGGTTTTTGCTTCCTCATAGCAACTGGACACCTTCCGGGTCGGCGTCTACAACCGGCTTCTAGACGAGCACCAGCAGCTCACGGCGCGGCTTGCCGCTAGGGAGGAGGCGCTCCGCCTCGCTGAAGGTATGTTTCGCATGCTCTTAGTGGGGGCGCGCTAGCGCACCCACTGGATGTAGCCCCCGAGATTCAGGCCAACTACGTAGTAGTTGGGTCGAATCTTAAAGTGTTCTTGTTCTTTCTTTGTCTTGACTCCGAATCTTTGCTGTGCAGCCGCTGTGGCTGAGATGCCAGTCTGGCGAACCCGGCTGATCAGGGCCGGTCATCAGCGCGACCTGGCTGTTGCCTACGCTGGCCGGCTCCGGGTCGAGGTGGGGGAGCTGACGGCGGAGGCGACCAAGGCGGTGGAGGCCCAGCGGGCGCTCGTCGAAGCCGGCCAGTAGTGTGATCAGCTGGCCGACGACAAGGGCCAGCTCCAGATCGAGATCGAGCGTCTGAAGGTGGAGGCGACCAAGGCGGCGGAGGCCCACCAGGTGGAAATCCTCCGCCTCAAGGAGGAGCACGGGAAAGCGGCCACCGCCAAGGACGCCGAGTTGAAGGCGGCTGTTGACAAGGGCGCCAAGCTGGAGAGGGTGCTAGAGGCGCGCGACCGTGCCGGCAACCTGGAGCGGCATGGTACGTTGCTCGAGGTGCAGCACCTGGACGAGACCTTCGCCAGTAAGTGCTTTTTTGTTGGTTTCGCCGGGTTGTGAAGCCGGCTTTGCTTTTTTGTTGCTGACTGTCTTGCTTTTCCTCTTGACAGGGCACTTCCCAGAGACGCAGAGGACGGCGGAGGAGGCCGTTCATGCTCAACGGTCGCCCCAGGGGATCGTTGGCACTCCACTCGATCTGAACATCGCCTGGAGCTTCTCAGAGATCATGAATGCCGCCGAGGCCCGCGTGCAGGTCTTGGATGAGCAGATGGGGCAGGTCTCCGCAGGTGGCACGGGGATGGCGGCGGCCCCATGGCCCGGCGCCGTCGTGCCTACCAGCTTTACGCGGCTGGCGCGGTGGCTGGAAGTCGGGCCGGAGCGGCTTCACGCGTAGCGCGTCTTTGCCGCCCGTGCCGGCGCCGACGTGGCACTAAGGTTTGTCATGTCCTGGTACCCGGACCTGGAGCTGGACCATCTGGTGGCCCAACGAGCCGGCGCGGAGCCCCAGCTGTAGGCGGGGGCAGGCCAGATCGCCACTAGGGCCAGCTACCTGGCCTCGTTCGTGCTTCACGATGAGTTCCAGGTGGAGCTAACTGACGATGGTGGGGTGGTGCCGCCTGACAACTTTGGCTTGCTGCTGGATGACCCGGAAGGCAGCTCTGAGGAGACGGGCATCTACGCGGACGATGAGGACGCTGGGTTGGCTGATACTGGCACCTCGATGAACCCAGAGGCCACCGAGGAGGAGCCGGCGATTGCGCAACCCGGCGCGGGAGCCGCCTGAAGCCGTCCTATTTTATCTTTATCGCACTTTTGTTAAGTAGTAGGTCCACCCACCCACCGGGGTGTTGTTGGTGAATGTAATGAACTTCTGGCCTTGGTCCCATATTCTCGTAATGTAAATATTTTTGCGAATGTTTGCGCTTTTGCTCTTTGTTTTCTAAGCCTTTTTCCTTGCTTGACCCTTCCTTGGACCTCCCCCCCACGAGTCGAACAGCCGGGTTCCGGTCTATGACAAGGAGATCGGTCCTTGGGAGGAGCGCGCAATACTTAGGCCCTTCGAACATTGAGCGCGAGCGAAACACCCACTGGGTCGGCTGGCGAGCAGCCGGTCGTGCAGCAACTGAGTGCAAATGTTTTCGTGAATGTTTACGCCTTTGCTCTCTGTCCTCTAGGCTTTTTTCTTGTTTGCTCCTTCTTTGGCCTACCCCCACCCCCCGTGAGTCGAACAGCTGGGTTCCGGTCTGTGACAAGAGGTTCGGTCCTTGGAAAAGAGCGCGCAGTACTTAGGCCCTTCGAATGTTGAGTGCGAGCGAAACACCCACTGGGCCGGCTGGCGGCAGCCGACGGAGTCGGCTGGCAAGCAGCCGGTCGTGCAGCAACTTAGTGCAGTGAGGCCGGGTCGGCTAATCCGGCGGATCCAACTTAGTGTTTCGCGGCGTGCAGGTGCTTTGGCCCATAGTTCTTGCCGGCCAACAGCCGAAGCCGGACTGTGGCGTAGGGCGAAGTGGAGGGCCTTGGCAACCCGAACACGCCGGGATGTGCTAAGGTGGATGGCGGGTTGTGGCCAAGCCAGCCAGCCCCCGAGCCCACGGGTTGGTCAGACCAACCCGGCGGTGGAGGTTTTAAGAAAAATCACAAGGATGTGTAGAACATCATAACTTGGTACGAAAAGGCAGCCCCCGAGTGTCGTTCGGGGGTCCCATAGTCTTTTACAGAATTACAAAAGGCAGCGATACATACATGCATACAGCTAACTGTAAAAAGGGCGGAGGAGCTCTGCATTCCAGGGCCGGCTTGTTTCTTCCCAGGCGGTGTCTCTCTTGCGCTTGTTCATCTTGCGGGCGTCAATGAGATAGTACGCGTTGCGGTCGCACAGGGCCTTGCTGACGATGAAGGGGCCCTCCCATGGGGAGGCCATCTTGTGCTGGCCGGCTTGCCGCCGGACAAGCCAGAGGACAAGGTCTCCTTCGCGGAATGCGAGGGGCTTGATCTTTCTGCTGTGGTAGTGCCTTAGGCCTTGCTGATAGATGGTCGATCGGCTAAGGGCCAGAAGGCGTGTTTCTTCGAGTAGGTCGACGCCGTCTACACAGGCTTCCTTGGCTTGTGCTTCTGTGTACATTGCGACTCGTGGCGAGTCAAACTTGATGTCGGTCGGGATGACGGCTTCTGCTCCGTAGACGAGGAAGAACGGGGTGGACCCGGTCGACCGATTTGGCGTTGTGCGGAGACTCCAGAGGACGGCCGGCAGCTCGTCAAGCCAGCTACCAGGTGAATGGATGAGGGGCTCGATGAGCCGTGGCTTGATGCTGGATAGGATGAGGCCATTGGCCCGCTCGACCTGGCCGTTGGATTGAGGATGAGGTACGGAGGCCAGGTCAAGCCGGATGCCGGAGACAGAGCAATACTGTGCCAAAGCGCCCTTGGCAAAGTTGGTGCCGTTGTCTGTGATAATGCTGTGCGGGATGCCGTAGCGCACCACTACGTCTTTGACGAATCGGACGGCCGTTGGTCCGTCCAGTTTCTTGATCGGCCGCGCCTCGATCCACTTGGTAAACTTGTCGACTGCCACCAGCAAGTGTGTCATGCCGCCCCGGGCTGTCTTGAAGGGTCCTACCATGTCGAGCCCCCAGACCGCAAAGGGCCAGGTGATCGGTATGGTTTGCAGGGCCGAGGCCGGCTGGTGGCTGCGCTTGCTGAAGCGTTGGCATCCCTCCACTTGAGGACGAGCGACTCGGCGTCTTTGAGGGCCGTGGGCCAGTAGAAACCATGGCGAAAGGCCTTGGCCACCAGGGACCTGGAGGCGGCGTGGTGCCCGCACTCGCCCTGATGTATGTCAAGGAGGATTTCTATACCCTGGTCTTGCTCAACGCAGCGCTGGAACATGCCCGTCGCGCTGCTCTTGACGAGCTCGTTGTTGATGATGCTGTAGGCGGACGCCCGGGTTGCACTTGCCGAGCCTTGGTTTCATCCATGGGGAGTGCTCCATTCTCTAGGAATGCTGAGATTGGCTGGGCCCATGAAGGAGCCGTCACCACAGTGAAGACGGCCACCATGGCGGGTTCTGGGGTGGCAGCCCTCAAGCCGGAGGCGGCAGCCCCCGGGTTGGGGATGACGGCGGCTGGGTTGAGCACGGCAGTCCCAGGGTCAGGTTCGGCAGCCCCCGGGCCGGGATGAGCAGTCCCCGGGTAGGGTTGAGCAGCCCCCGAGCTGGGTTGAGCAGTCCCCGGGTCCGGGTTGGGGACGGCAGCCCCCGGGCTTGGACCGGCAGCCCCCGAGTCCGGGTTAGGGAGGGGCGCTGCAGGGTCGTCCGGGATGAAGATGGACTCGGAATCCGGAGATGGCTTGCGCAGGTACTCGAGGGAGACGCCGGATGGTATGGCCTACCGGGATGAGCCAATCTTGGCTAGCGTGTCGGTGGCTTCATTTTCTGCACGTGGAACGTGGAGGAACTCGCAGCCGTCGAAGGCGCCGAAGAGTTGCTGGATCAGGATGCGGTAGCTGGCCATGTTGGAATCCCGGGCGTCCCACTCGCCGGAACACTGCTGCACCACCAGGTCCGAGTCGCCGTAGCACAGGATGCACCAGACACCGAGTTCCTTGGCAAGCCGGAGGCCATGCACAAGGGCTTCGTACTCGGCGACATTGTTGGAGGCGGTGAAGTGGATCTAGAGTGCGTACCGCAGTCGGTCACCCTTTGGGGAAGACAGCACGATGCCGGCTCCCAGGCCGGAGCGCATCTTGGAGCCGTCAAAGTGCATGCGCCAATGCGCTGAATCCGGCGGCGACGGCAGGTACTGGGTCTCCGTCCAGTCGACGAGGAAGTCGGCCAGGGCCTGGGACTTGATCGTGGTGCGGGGCTCGTAGAGGATGGTGTGGCCGGCCAGCTCGATGGCCCACTTGGCAACCCGGCCAGAGGCTTCCCGGCAGCCCATGATCTCGCCGATGGGGGCCGTGCTGACCACGGTGATGACATGCTTTTGGAAGTACTACATCAGCTTCTTGGCGGTGAAGTACACGCCGTAACACATCTTCTGGTAGTGTGGGTAGTTCTGCTTGGAGGCGGATAGCACCTCGCTCAAGTAGTAGACTGGGCGCTGAACAGACTGGATCTTGCCCTTCTCTAGTCGCTCGACCACCAGCACCATGCTGCCCGACCGCGAGGTGGCGGCAATGTATAGCAATAGCGGCTCCTTGTCTGCCGGCGCGGCCAGGACGGGTGCGGTGGAGAGCATGCGCTTGAGATCCCGGAAAGCTTCGTTCGCCTGGTCGTTCCACTCAAACGGCGACGTCTTCTTCATCAGCTGATATAGGGGCAGGGCCCTCTCGCCCAGCCGGCTGAGGAACGGCTGACCGATGCCAAGCAGCCGGTGAACTTCTGGACATCCCGCAGCCGGGTTGGCTTGCGCATGCGCTCGATGGACTTGATCTTCTCTGGGTTGGCCTCAATGCCGCGCTCCGAGAAGAGGAAGCCGAGCAGCTTCCCAGCTGGCACGCCGAAAACGCACTTCTCTGGGTTGAGCTTGATCTGGTACTCGCGCAGATTGGCAAAGGTCTCCCTCAGGTTGTCAAGGAGCGTGAGGTGCTGCTTGGTCTTCACCACGATGTCGTCCACATAGACGTGGATGTTGCGGCCGAGTTGCGTCAGCAAGCATTTTTGCATGCAGCACTGGAAGGTGGCGCCAGCGTTCTTCAAGCCGAACGACATGGTGATGTAGCAATACACCCCGAAGGGCGTGATGAAGGACGTCTTCAGGGCATCGGCCGGGTCCAGCTTGATCTGATGATAGCCGGAGTAAGCATCCAGGAAGGACAGGAGCTCGCAGCCGGCGGTGGAGTCGATGACTTGATCGATCCGCGGGAGGGCGAAAGGATCCTTGGGGCAACCCTTGTTCAGGCTGGTGTAGTCTATGCACATGCACCAGGTGTTGTTCTTCTTCAGGACGAGGACCGGGTTGGCCAGCCACTCGGGATGAAACACTTACATGATGAAGCCAGCCGTGAGTAGCTTGGCGACCTCTTCACCGATGGTTCTTCTCTTCTCTTCTGAAAAGCGACGTAGGGGTTGATGGACAGGCTTGGCGTCCTTGCAGACGTGTAGTTTGTGCTCGGTGTACTTCCTCGGAATTCCCGGCATGTCGTTTGGGGTCCATGCAAAGATATCCCTATTCTCACGAAGGAAGTCGACGAGCTCGCCTTCCTATTCAGCTGGGGTCTTCTGGGTTCAGCTTGACCTTCTTGGTCTCCTTGGACGGCTGGAATGAGGCCTCGCCGGTAGGCTCCTTGGCTGAAGCCGGCACGGCCGGCGTCTCGTTGGCCAGCGCGACGATTCGGTCGAGCTGGCGCCGCTCCTCGGCTATGACCAGTGACTCGGCCAGGGACTTGCGGTAGTCGCCGACGACGGTGTTAAGGCCCTTGGGACTCGGCAGCTTCATCTTTAGGTAGGCGTAGTGGGGGACCGCCATGAATTTAGCGAGTGCAGGCCAGCCCAGCAGCGCATGGTACGCGATGGACAGGTCCACCACCTCGAACCAGATCGGTTCGCGCCGGAAATGGTCACTCATGCCAAAAAGGACGTCAAGCCGAACCCGGCCGATGGGGGAGCAGGAGAAACCCGTACGATGTCGTGGAATGCCGTCCGGGTTGGCTCCAGTTCCTTGGCCTCGAGGCCGAGCTTGGTCATGGTGTCGCAGTAGAGGATGTTAATGCTGCTACCGCCATCTATGAGAACCCGCGAAAACTTGCAAGTGCGCCGGGTTGCGACTATGGTGTTGTCGAGGACGAGGGCGTAGCCACCCGGGTTTGGCATGACGGCCGGGTGGTCTTCCCGGGTCTAGCTGATCGGGCGTTCCGATCAGTGCATGTACTCCGGTACGGCTCAGACGATGGTGTTCACCTCCTGCCGGAGCAGGCGCTCACTACGCTTGTCGTCGCCAAGGCTGGTGAAGACGATGTAGCTCGCATTCTGGTTGGGGAAGACATCATTGCGCATCGCGCCGTTTGCCGGGGGCAGAGGAGGAGGAGGCGGAGCCAGCTGCCCCGCGCCCGAAGCCGGTGGCGGCGGGATGTCGCCCCTCATGATGCGCTTGGTGATGGCGCACTGCTAGAGCATGTGCGTGGATGGCCTCGCGCCGCTGTGGTGTTTGCAGGGAGCGTCGAGCATCTCCTCGAAGCCCATGGCGGGCTGCCATGCCGTCTTGCCAGCTTGCCGGCATTTGCCGGCCGGGTCAGCCGCGGGTGCCTGCTCGGTGCCCGCGACGAGGTGGCTGTCGTAGCGTGGAGCCTGCTGATCGGCCTTGCGCTTGTTGTTCTGCTGGTTGTTCTGTTGGCGGCCGCTCTCGCCAGGCTGCTTGGGGGGTGGCACCGGCATCGACTTGCCGGCTTTGTCCAGCACCACCTGGATCTTCATGGCGGAGTCGGCGTTGGCGTACTTGTCCGCGATGACCATGAGTGCGGCCATGGTGGTTGGCTCGGAGCGCAGGAGCTTGTGCTTGAGGAGGGTGCCATCCCGGCAACCGCTCATGAAGTACTGAATGGCTTGGACCACATGGACGCCCTCGTAGCTGTTTTAGAGCTCGGTCCAGTGTGCGAGGTACTCGTGGCCGGTTTCAGTCGGCCCCTGCACGCACATGGCAAGCTGGCTGGGATGGCCGGGATGCTTGTAGGTGCCAGTGAAGTTGCGCACGAAGGCCTGCTCGAAATCGACCCACGCATTGATGCTGCTGACCGACAGGCTGTTCATCCACGTGCGGGCCAAACCCTGGAGCATGAGCGGGGCGTAGCGCACGGCAAGGCGGTGATTGCCGCCCGCGATGCCGATGGCGGTGGTGTAGTCGATGAGCCAGTCCTCCGGCTTGACGGTGCCATTGTACTTGGGGGTGTCGCAGGGCAGCGTGAACTCTTTGTGCAAGGGCTCGTCTCGGATACGCGGGCCGAAACAAGTCAGACCGATGGCGTTGTCTTCCTCCAGCTCGAGGAAGAGGGCGAGCTAGTCGAGGCGATGGCGAGCGTCGGCGTCGTCGATGGCGCACGGGCCCAGCCGGCTTGCGACGGGACCGCGAGGCGCCGGGTTGGCCGAAGCCGGGTTGCCACACCGGTCAGACGACCGGGGGGGGGGGGGTCCTTGCTGGTGCCGGACTCCGGCAGCCGGCTCGTTGCCCAGGCCGTCTCCAGCCGTCGGGGCATGGTTGCGCCGGGTTCGGGTCTGACCGGACTGAGCTTCGTCCGGGCGCGGGGAAGACGCCATGTTCTGTCGCTCACACTCGGAATCCTTGGTGCGCCTCGAAGCGGACGCGGCGGGATGGTCGAGGTGATCTTGCTACACGTTCGCGGCACCAAGAAGCTCGTTCAGGCGCTGCAGGCGCTCCTGCAGCACCTCGCCCTGCAGCTACTCCAGGCCAATAGCGGCCGCCTCCGCGGCGCGTATGTTCTTGACCGGGGTGTCGTAGACGGTTGGGAACGCGCCGAGGGCACGGCCAATGGTGCCGCCACGGGCCCGCACCTCAGCGACCCATCCGGGCTTGGCAGTGGTCGGAGTGAAGCCGTACGCAGCTTCGTGCTCCCGCTGGGTGGCCTCCAGCCGGCGCTGCGTAGCGGCGAGCGTCTCGGCCCTGTCCAACAGGTGCTTGCGCTTCTCCTCGAGCTGGGCCCGGGCCTCCGCGGCGTCGGCGGCGTCGATGTCGGTGGCGACGGGGATGCTGAGGTTTTGCATTGTGGGGCGCAGCGGGTCGGCCATGCTAGCACGCTCCGCTGCGGCCCTAGTGGCAGCGGCCTTCTTGCTAGACGAAGAAGAGCCGAAGCCTGTGACGAATACCTCTACCCGGACACAGAGGTCCGCCACCACGGTGGAGATGTCGTCACCGAGGGGGATGGGCGAGTCAGAGACATCGAGCACCCCGCTGGGGTACTCATCGGCCGCAGACGCGTCGGAAATGTGCAGCGCGGTGAAGGAGGCGGTGAGCGCATCGATGACGTCGGCTGCCAGCACGACGGGCTTGGGGGATGCGCCGCACGCGATGTGCTCGCTAGAATTGATGAGGGGCCCCCTCTGGAACATGTCTCCGGCCGGGACCTCTAGCTGCCCCACGGTGGGCGCCAACTATTGGGGTGGGCGCACGGCAGATGCCAAAGGATGGCTAAAGAGAGGGACAGGCTCGAGGGCACCGGTGGGCTCCAGAGGCGAGGTCGGCATGAGCGAGTGTGGGACGCAAGACATACCTAGGTTCGGGGCTCTCCGGAGAGATAACACCCCTAGTCCTGTCGAGAGTGGTTTATATGTATCAGTACAAAGTTGCTCCTGGAGCTGTTTGGGGGAGGAAGGAAGGCAGGCCAAGGCTCTGGCTGCTCCTTCTCCTTGTGTGTGTGTGGGTGCCCCACTGGTGGATTATCTCGTGTGTTCGCCCGTGTACATGGAGGGCTCCTGGGGGATTTTATAGGTCAATCCCCCAGGGTTACAATGGTAAAGTTACATGGCCGCGGGGCCGGGATGTCAGTGTTTGGGAAGCTAGTGCTGGGACCCGCCAGGTACCAGGATTCGCTGGGTTCTTCGGGCACGGGCCCCGTGCGCCAGAGGGCACTGTTCCCTGTCTTGTCTTGCGCCATGGAGTGGTTGAGCCGGCTCAGCTATAGTGGCACGTAGCCTGGTCGCCATCGGCTTGCGTCAGCAGGATGAGGGGCGCACTGTTGCCATGCCGGCCCTGGTCAGTGGGGTAGGTGGGGCACTGTTGCCATGCTCCTGCTGGTCAGAGGGGTTGGTGGGACACTGTAGCCGTGCTCATCTCCCTTACGGGGACTTGATCCATTGTACGCCTTGGATGGGACGGGAGCTGACCCGAGGCCGGGTTGAGGAGGTCCTGGTTTGGCGGGGCCGGCTGGCATGCGCGAGCAGGCCCGGCTGCATTGCAGGTTTTGGCCGGGTTGCGAGGCTTGGCCGGGTCGAGGAATCCGGCCAAGTGCAAGCCGGATTGAGGGGCGAGGCCGGCCCCAATGTTTTTGAAAATGATCCGGGTTCTGTTGCCTGCCCGGGGTTCATCCCCCCGACAAGCCCTCCCCCCCCCCTTTCCTTCCCTAGGGCTGGCCGGCTAGGGAGAGGGGCGCACCAACCCCCTGTGGGCTGGTCTGTCCCTCCCTTGGCCCATTAAGCCCATATACCTACCGGGGGGTGTTCGGAACCCCTTCCGGTGACCCGATGGCTACCCGGTGCATCCCGAAACTCTTCCGGTGTCCGAATACCATCGTCCTATATATCAATCTTTACCTCTCGACCATTTCGAGAATCCTCGTCATGTCTGTGATCTCATCCGGGACTTCGAACAACCTTCGGTCACCAAATCATATAACTCATATAACACTATATCCTCAACGAATGTTAAGCGTGCGGACCCTACGGGTTCGAGAACTATGTAGACATGACCGAGACACCTCTCCGATCAGTAACGAATAGAGGAACCTGGATGCCCATATTGGCTCCTACATATTCTACGAAGATCTATATCGGTCGAACCGTTATGACAACATACGTAATTCCCTTTGTCCATCGGTATGTTACTTGCCCGAGATTCGATCGTCGGTATCTTCATACCTAGTTCAATCTCGTTATTGGCAAGTCTCTTTACTCATTCTGTAATACATCATCCTGTAACTAACTCATTAGTCACTTTGCTTGCAAGGCTTCTTATGATGTGTATTACCGAGAGGGCTCAGAGATACCTCTCCGATACTCAGAGTGACAAATACTAATCTCGATCTATGCCAACTCAACAAACACCTTCAGAGATACATGTAGAGCATCTTTATGATCACCCAGTTACATTGTGACGTTTGATAGCACACAAGGTATTCCTCCGGTATCTGGGAGTTGCATAATCTCATATTCAAAGGAATATGTATTTGACATGAAGAAAGCAATAGCAATAAACTGAACGATCATTATGCTAAGCTAACGGATGGGTCTTGTCCATCACATCATTCTCCTAATGATGCGATCCCATTATCAAAGGACAACACATGTCTATGGTTAGGAAACCTTAACCATCTTTGATCAACGAGCTAGTCTAGTAGAGGCTTGCTAGGGACACGATATTTGTTTATGTATTCACACATGTATTTAAGTTTCCGATCAATAAAATTCTATCATGAATAATAAACCTTTATCATGAATAAGGAAATATAAAATAACAACTTTATTATTGCCTCTAGGGCATATTTCCTTCACTTCGTGAGGGGGCTGATGTTCTTTTACGGGCTAGATTTCCATGATCTAGCCCCCAACTCCCTCCTACATATCTCGGCCTTCATCATTGTTTGTGAGGCCCACTTGCGAGTCCAGCAACACTTCGGCATGTGGCTGGAAGTGTTCAATGTCAAGCCGAAGGTGGTTAGTGGCGCCCAGGTGGATTGTGGCGGAGCAAGGATCAGCAAGCTGACTCAAGTCCAATGGCCGGAGGGCCGGTTTATTGACATCGTCAAGGTGTGGCAGAAGGAGTGGTTCTACATTACAGAACCAAGGGATGCGGCCTGGATGGCTGCTCTCGAATTCAGATCCGGCCCCGAAGCAAGATCGACTTCGTGGACCAAAAAAGGTCCTAACTGGGGGTCCGTCGGTGAGGTGAAGATGCTGCAGAAGCGCGATCTCAACGTGATGGAGACCGGCGCCAAGCTGACCAATGTGGTCCAGATAATGCTCAGGCGCCGGCTCCTTCCTTGCCAGCTAAGGGCCAGCCCGATGTGGGCTTAAAAGCCTGACGACCCGGCCACCGTGCAGCACCTCTTCGGCACGACCCACAACAAGGTGTGGGGTCAGTTGTTCAAGCCCCAGGAGGACTGGCCGGTCGAGAATGAAGACATCGGTCTCGACGCCGCAAATCCCCCGAAGAAGGTAACTAATCTCTCGCCTCGTATATATTTGGGTGGTCATACTTCCCAAAATTCGTTCTAAGCTTCATCTTGTGGCCTTTACAGGGCTGGCTCGAGAAAGCCGAGAAGATCAGCCGTCCGGCTCCGTTGCCCGAAGAGCCCAGATCGGCTCAACTGGAGGAGCTGCTGGTCGTGGCGCCTTACAAGGTGCCAGAAAAGAAGGGGAAGAAGAAGAAGGATTTACCGGAGGCCAGGGAAGGCCTCCGCTAAAGAGGTCATCCGGACACCAAGTCCGGAGGCGCTGCTACCCCATTTGCCCAAGACGGGGATGAGGAGGAGGACGAGAGGAGAGCGCCTCCTCCCACTCCAAGAAGAGGGCGGCATCTGGGGACGTCGAAGAGGAGCAGCCTCTTCGGCCCCCGAAGAGGCAGTGCAGGCCCAAGCTGGTCCTGCCCAACAGCTCAGACTCCGATGAGGAGTCCGTGGCGTCTGAGAAGGTTCCGGAGAAGGAACCCAGGGTCAAGCCCCCTGCCATGAGGTGTGAACCCAGATATTTCTTGTTTACTTTATTTTACCAACCTCTTTACTGATGGGAACCGGTTAATATCATAGCCCGCCGTGCGGCCACCCTGTCGAGTAGACCTCGGAGGGGACCTCTCCGCCCACCGAATTGGCGGACAGTGGATCTATGTCGCGCTCCGCGCCTTCCCTGGTCCCCGAAGAGACTGGGGAAGTGCTGTCCCGAAGGACCCCTTCCCGTCCGAACACGGGGGAGGGGGGCGACGCCGTCATGGCCGAGGCTGATGCCTCGGTCACCGAAGACCAGGAGGGTGCATCTCTCCTAGCTAATGCGTGAGGAGAGTTCGGACCGTCCGGACCCTCCCAGCAGGCCGTACTTGAGCCCCCAGGGCCCTCGCAGGTGTCGGTTCTGCCTTCCGGTGAGGAAGGAGCTGAGGTCCCGCTGCCCACGCCGAACACCAACAACCAGGCGGCGGCGGGCTGGCCGGACACGATGGAGGAGTTGGTGAACAACTCCGTCATCGTCGATGGACACCGCACCCTTATGGGTGCGATTCTACAGGGTGTTCGGTCCGTCCATACCGGACTGAACGACGCCGTCCAGGGCCTTTTGACAGGCTTCGAGGTAAGTCAAGTAATTTTCTTTCCCCAAGAAAATGGTCTTTACATTTTTAGTCAAAGTTTGAGCAGGCCGTGTATATAACAGCCCCCGAGCCTCTGTGAGGGTTGCAAAAGAAAAACCTTACAGAGGGTCAAGTATTAAGATTGATTTGATATCACATGCATCGTCCTTGGCCGCGGCTGCTAATGTCGCTACCCTAGAGGAGATGGATCGGAAGCTGAAATGCTCCGATGAAGAGCTTGACCTTGTCAACAAATGACTTGATGAGGCGCAAGGTAAGCTTCTTGTCAAAGTACATAGTTAACGCCGCCGGACACTCATGTTCTGGATTGTATGCTGAGCATATGTTGTTTGGTGAGTGCAGCTGCCGTTGCGGAGGTTGAGGGCCTGAAGGCGACGCTAAAGAAGGCCGAGGCCAAGGTGGCCAAAAAGAAAGCGGCTGCCGAAAAGGCGATGACCGAACTTGAGAAGGCGAAGACCGCCGGCGAAAAGCATGAGGCTCGAGTGGCCGAAGTGTAGGTGGAACTCAAGGATGCCATCACAAAATGTGAGGCCCTTGAGAAGAAACAGAAAGAGTAGTCCTCCAAGCTGTCCAAGGTGGACAAAGAGCTCGAGGAGGCAAGGACGGAGGTGCGGGGTGTCCGAGAGGTGCTCTGCCAAGTAGGGCAAATCGCAGATGGTAAGAAATGCTTACTGCAGAGTGTTTTTGGCGGCAACAAGTTTGCCTTGCTGACATGGGTCTGGCGCTCCGCAGGCATGTTCGCCGAGCTTCCGAAGAGTGCGGCGGCTGTGACGGAGCACTACGCTACGCGGGAGGAGGACTCCGAACGGCGGCTTTTCTGGTCGCAGTTCCAGGCGCCCGCGCACCCTCCCCTCCTCAGCAACCAGATGGAGCTGCATCGGATGGCCGAGCCAGCTCTGAAGGATCTTTGTGTCTGACTGTGCTCCACCGAGCCCATTCTGGGTAGCTACTTTGGCCTGGTGCAGAGGCTGCATGATGCGTCGCCGCGGATTGATACCATGAAGCGTTTTGCGTGCCTTGAAGGAGCCAGGCTGGCCTTTGCGAAGACCATGGTTCATTGGTCTAAGATCAAGCCGATGGACATGGCCACTGGTCCCCCGCCGGTTGGAAAGGTGCATCGCCATCCCAAACTGTATTTCGCACAAGTTATGGATGGTGCTCGGGCAATAGAGGGCCAGTGTTCCAAAGATGTAATCATTGAGTGATTGTATGAAATTGTCAACTGAGCCTTTTGCTTTATAATGCGGCTCGTTTAGGTATTATGGTGTTTTTATTTTGACTCCTGTGCGGCCGTTTATTATTCTGAAAGCTACTAGTCATCGGCTTCAGCCCCCAAGTGAATGAGATGAGGGGTGTTTCGTCTCCGTACTGTTACCCTTAGCCGACATCCCGGTGCCTGAAGGCGGTAGTGCAAGAGAGAGACTAGGCAATCAGACTATACGGCTCTATTGCTTTCACTTAGCCATAGGAGCTTGACGGTGGGAGCTAATGATTAGTGCTACTTCTTGAGCTTGCGTTGGTTTTTTCCTTGAAGGGAAAGGGTGATGTAGCAAAGTAGAGATAAGTATTTCCCTTAGTTTGAGAACCAAGGTATCAATCCAGTAGGATGTACAAGCAAGTCTCCAATCTATGCACCTGCAGAAACAATCAAACACTTGCACCCAACGCGAAAAAGGGGTTGTCAATCCCTTCATGGTCACTTGCAAGGATGAGATTTGATAGAGATAGATATAAAAGATTACTAAAATGTAAAACAAAGTAAAAACAAATAAATTGTAGCAAGGTATTTTTGTGTTTTTTGGTTTATAGATCTGAAGATATATGATGGAAAATAGACCCGGGGGCCATAGGTTTCACTAGAGGCTTCTCTCTTGAAAGAAAATAATACGGTGGGTGAACAAATTACTGTCGAGCAATTGATAGAAAAGCGCAAGGTTATGACGATATCCAAGGAAATGATTATGAATATAGGCATCACGTCCGTGTCAAGTAGACCGACTCCTGCCTGCATCTACTACTATTACTCCACACATCGACCGCTATCCAGCATGCATCTAGAGTATTAAGTTCATAAGAATGGAGTAACGCCTTAAGTAAGATGACATGATGTAGTGGGATAAACTCAAGCAATATGATGAAAACCCCATCCTTTTACCCTTGATGGCAACAATACAATACGTGCCTCGCTACCCCTACTTTGTCATGGGTGAGGACACCGCAAGATTGAACCCAAAACTAAGCACCTCTCCCATTGCAAGAAGAACCAATCTAGTTGGCCAAACCAAACCGATAATTCAAAGAGAAATACAAAGATATCAAATCATGCATATAAGAATTCAAAGAAGATTCAAATAATATTCATAGATAAAATGATCATAAATCCATAATTCATCGGATCTCGACAAACACACCGTAAAAGAATATTACATTGGATAGATCTCCAAGAACATCAAGGAGAACATTGTATTGAAGATTAAAGAGAGAGAAGAAGCCATCTAGCTACTAGCTATGGACCCGTAGGTCTGTGGTAAACTACTCACGCTTCATCGGAAGGGCAATAGAGTTGATGTAGAAGCCCTCCGTGATCGAATCCCCCTCCGGCAGGATGCCAAAAAAGGCCCCAAGATGGGATCTCACGGGTACAGAAGGTTGCGGTGGCGAAAAAGTATTTTGGTGGACGCCTATGGTCTTTTGGGAATATTTCTGAATTTATAGGCCAAGAATTAGGATTGGAGGAGCTCCGAGGGGCCCACAAGCATCAGTGTGCCCCTCTAGGGCGCGCCCCTGAGGCTTGTGGCCACCTCGGGACTCCTCTGACTTCTTCTCCAAGTCCTACGTGTGTCTTCTGGTACAAGAAAAATCACCCCGAAAGTTTTATTCCGTTTGGACAATGTTTGGTATTCCTTTTCTGTAAAACTCAAAACAAGGAAAAAACAGAAACTGGCACTGGGCTCTAGGTTAAGAAGTTAGTCCCAAAAATAATATAAAATAGAATAGTAATGCATATAAAACATCCAAAAAAGATAATATAATAGCATGGAACAATAAAAAATTATAGATACGTTAGAGACGTATCAATTAGCCCCTAGTGTTTGTGATATACGTGGGAGCCGAGGCGTGCCTTTGTAATCACTTGGTTTGTTCTAGGATGAACCCTGCGTATGACACGGATAAATCACCAACGATTTCTTAGTTTAACACTTGCCATCGGTTCGCTGTTCAGTTCTCGCTTACTATGACGGTCAGTTTTTGGCTTTCTCCCCTGAGGTGCTTAACAGGACTAGCCAAAAGTACAATAGCAGGGGTACTCCTTTTACCTTCTTAGCCGAACATGCGGAACGTAAGAAGGAAAGCACAGGAGCCGAACAACCCAACTATTGACCCAAGACATAGTTCGGAACTAATGCATATAATGCAATATCTGAGACGCCGAACACACGTCGAAAAGTGGTGCCGCACTTAGTACATAGAGCTGATGGGGAGATCATGCCTTTGGCCAATTAATCCGATTTGTATTTGTTACACCAGGTGTGCATGCCCAGCTGTTCGAAGAGCTGGAGAAAAGAAAGAGAAAACAGGGCTAGATAATGCGGATGCCCGAACACCATAAAAGATGTTTTTATTTTCCCTAAGCTCTGGACGTCTATCCGTACAATTCGAACTGCTGAGGCGTTTATGATAAGTAAGTAAAAAAGAAAATTTTACAGAGAAAGGTTTACACAGGGCCTTGATGCATGGGTCGAAGCCTCAACTGTGCCCTGCTGCACGTCTGCGCCTTTTCTTCTGTGAGGTGGAGGGGAGTGAATTGGACGTCCGTGAACACCGCATGCTGGCGAGGGGGTGCCTTCAATAGGGACCTTGAGATGTAGCCTTACCATCGTAGGTTGATGCTGAGCGGCTTTGGAGTCGTACCCGTTGACATCCGAGGACGTGGTGATGCCATAGTTTGGTTGAGCCGAACACATGGTGTTGTGTGTTTAACATAAGCCCCCACGGCCACCCATGGTATCTAGAGCGCAAAGTTGTGCTGATGAGGCACGTAGAGTGCCACTGGGTTGGGCGTGCCGTGGGGCGTGTATCCCTATTTGCGACGAACGCAGGCGAGCTACCATGACGGGGATCGGGCTCGAGTGGCCGAAGTGCAGGTGGAGCTCAAGGATGCCATCATGAAATGTGAAGCCCTTGAGAAGAAGCAGAAAGAGCAGTCCTCCAAGCTGTCCAAGGTGGACAAAGAGCTCCAGGAGGCCAGGACGAAGGTGCGGGGTGTCCGAGAGGAGCTCCGCCAAGTAGGGCAAATTGCAGATGGTAAGAAATACTTACTGCAGAGTGTTTTTGGCGGCAACAGGTTCGCCTTGCTGACGCGGGTCTGGTGCTCAGCAGGCGTGTTCGCCGAGCCTCCAAAGAGTGCAGCGGCTGCGACGGAGCACTACGCTACGCGGGAGGAGGATTCTGGATGGCGGCTTTTCTGGTCGTAGTTCCAGGCGCCCGAGCACCCTCACCTCCTCAGCAACCAGATGAAGTAGCTCATGGAACTGCATCGGATGGCTGAGCCAGCTCTGAAGGATCTTTGTGTCCGGCTGTGGTCCACCGAGCCCATTCCGTATAGCTACTTTGGCCTGGTGCAGAGGCTGCGTGATGCGTCGCCACGGATTGATACCATGAAGCGTTCTGCGTGCCTGGAAGGAGCCAGGCTGGCCCTTGTGAAGACCATGGTTCATTGGCCTAAGATCAAGCCGATGGACATGGCCACTGGTCCCCCGCCGGTTGGAAAGGAGCATCGTCATCCCGAACTGTATTTCGCACAAGTTATGGATGGTGCTCGGGCGATAAAGGGCTTGTGTTCCAAAGATGTAATCATTGAGTGATTGTATGAAATTGTCAAATGAGCCTTTTGCTTTATAATGCGGCTCGTTTAGATATTATGGTGTTTCAATTTTGACTCCTGTGCGGCCGTTTATTATTCTGAAAGCTACCAGTCGTCGGCTTCAGCCCCCAAGTGAATAAGACAAGGGGTGTTTCATCTCCGCACTGTTACCCTTAGCCAACGTCTCGGTGCCCGAAGGCGGTAGTGCAAGAGAGAGACGAGGCAATCAGACTATACGGATTTATTGCTTTCACTTAGCCATAGGAACTTGACGGTGGGAGCTAATGATTAGCCCCCAGTGTTTGAGATATACGTGGGAGCCGAAGGTGTGCCTTTGTAATCACATGGTTTGTGCTAGGACGAACCCTGCATATGACACGGATAAATCGCCAACGATTTCTTAGTTTAACACTTGTCATCGGATCGCTGATCAGTTCTCGCTTACTATGACGGTCAGTTTTTGGCTTTCTTCCCTGAGGTGCTTAACTGGACTAGCCAGAAGTACAATTGCAGGGGATCTCCTTTTACCTTCTTAGCCGAACGTGCGGAATGTAAGAAGGCAAGCACAGGAACCGGGCAACCCAACTATTGACCCAAGACATAGTTCGGAACTAATGCATATAATGCAATATCCGAGACGCCGAACACACATCAAAAAGTGGTGCCGGACTTAGTACATCAAAAAGTCATGCCTTTGGCCAATTAATCCGATTTGTATTTGTTACACCAGGTGTGCATGCCCAGCTGTTCGAAGAGCTGGAGAAAAGAAAGAGAAAAGAGGGCTAGATAATGCGGATGCCCGAACACCGTAAAAGATGTTTTTATTTTCCATAAGCTGTGGACGTCTATCCGTACAATTCGAACTGCTGAGGCGTTTATGATAAGTAAATAAAAAAGAAAATTTTACAGAGAAATGTTTACACCGGGCCTTGATGCGTGGGTTGAAGCCTTAACTGTGCCCTGCTGCACGTCTGCGCCTTTTCTTCTGTGAGGTGGAGAGGAGTGAATTGGACGTCCGTGAACACCGCATGCTTGCGAGGGGTGCCTTCAATAGGGACCTTGAGATGTAGCCCTACCATCATAGCTTGATGCTGAGCGGGTCTGGAGTCATACCCGTTGTCGTCCGAGGACGTGGTGATGCCATAGTTCAGTTGAGCCGACACATGGTGTTCTGTGTTTAACATAAGCCCCCACGGCCGCCCATGGTATCTTGAGCGCAAAGTTGTGCTGATGAGGCACTTAGAGTGCCACTGGGTTGGGCGTGCTGTGGGGCGTGTATCCCTATTTGCGACGAACATAGGCGGGCTCCCATGACGGGGACCGGGCTCTAGTGGCTGAAGTGCAGGTGGAGCTCAAGGATGCCGTCACGAATTGTGAGGCCCTGGAGAAGAAGCAGAAAGACCAGTCCTCCAAGCTGTCCAAGGTGGACAAAGAGCTCCAGGAGGCCAGGACGGAGGTGCGGGGTGTCCGAGAGGAGCTCCGCCAAGTAGGGCAAATCGCAGATGGTAAGTGCTACTTCTTGAGCTTGCGTTGGTTTTTCCCTTGAAGAGGAAAGGGTGATGCAGCTAAGTAGAGATAAATATTTCCCTCAGTTTGAGAACCAAGGTATCAACCCAGTAGGAGACAACACACAAATCACCGAATACCTACACAAACAATCAAACAACTTGCACCCAACGCGATAAAGGGGTTGTCAATCCCTTCACGGTTATTTGCAAAAGTGAGATCTGATAGAGATAGGTAAAACTAAACAAAAGATAAAGTAAATATTTTTGGGTTTTTTGGTTTATAGATCTAAAAATAAAAGATTGCAAAATAGTAGATCGGAAAGTAATATGACGGGGGCCATAGGTTTCACTAGAGGCTTCTCTCAAGATAGAAAATAATATGGTGGGTGAACAAATTACTGCCGAGCAATTGATAGAAAAGCGCAAAGTTATGACGATATCTAAGGCAATGATCATGAATATAGGCATCACGTCCATGTCAAGTAGACCGAAACGATTCTGCATCTACTACTATTACTCCACACATCGACCGCTATCCAGCATGCATCTAGAGTATTAAGTTCATAAAGAGAACGGAGTAACGCATTAAGTAAGATGACATGATGTAGAGGAATTAACTCAAGCAATATGATGAAAACCCCATCTTTTTATCCTCGATGGCAACAATACAATACGTGCCTTGCTGCCCCTACTGTCACTGGGAAAGGACACCGCAAGATTGAACCCAAAGCTAAGCACTTCTCCCATTGCAAGAAAACCCAATCTAGTTGGCCAAACCAAGCCGATAGTTCGAAGAGAATTACAAAGATATCAAATCATGCATAAAAGAATTCAGAGAAGATTCAAATAATATTCATAGATAAGCTAATCATAAATCCACAATTCATCGGATCTCGGCAAACACACCACAAAAAAAAGTATTACATCGAATAGATCTCCAAGAACATCGAGGAGAACATGGTATTGAGAATCAAAGAGAGAGAAGAAGCCATCTAGCTACTAGCTATGGACCCGTAGGTCTGAGGTAAACTACTCACGCTTCATCGGAAGGGCAATGGTGTTGATGTAGAAGCCCTCCGTGATCGAATCCCCCTCTGGCAGGACGGCGGAAAAGGCCCCTAGATGGGATCTCATGGGTACAGAAGGTTGCGGTGGTTGAAAAGTATTTTCGTGGATGCCTCTGGTGGTTTGGGCATATAAGAGTATATATAGGCGAAAGAATTAGGTCAGGAGGTGCACGAGGGGCCCACAAGGGTGGGGGGGCGCCCTACCCCCCAAGGCGCGCCCTCCGTCCTTGTGGCCGCCTCGTGGCTCCTCCGACTTCATCTCCAAGTCTCCTGGTTTCCTTTTGGTCCAAGAAAGATCATCGCGAAAGTTTTATTCCGTTTGGACTCCGTTTGGTATTCCTTTTCTGCGAAACTCAAAAATAGGAACTGGCACTGGGCTCTAGGTTAATAGGTTAGTCCCAAAAATAATATAAAATAGCATATTAATGCATATAAAACATCCAAAATAGATAATATAATAGCATGGAACAATCAAAAATTATAGATACGTTGGAGTCGTATCAAGCATCCCCAAGCTTAATTCCTGCTCGTCCTCGAGTAGGTAAATGATAAAAACAGAATTTTTGATGTGGAATGCTACCTAACATATTTATCCATGTAATTTCTTTATTGTGGCATGAATGTTCAGATCCGTATGATTCAAAACAAAAGTTTAATATTGACATAAAAACAATAATAGTTCAAGCATACTAACAAGATAATTATGTCTTCTCAAAATAACATGGCCAAAGAAAGCATATCCCTACAAAATCATATAGTCTGGCTATGCTCCATCTTCATCACACAAATTATTTAAATCATGCACAACCCCGATGACAAGCCAAGCAATTGTTTCATACTTTTGATGTTCTCAAACTTTTTCAACTTTCACGCAATACATGAGCGTGAGCCATGGACATAGCACTATAGGTGGAATAGAAGGTGGTTGTGGAGAAGACAAAAAGAGGAAGATAGTCTCACATCAACTAGGCGTATCAACGGGCTATGGAGATGCCCATCAATAGATATCAATGTGAGTGAGTAGGGATTGCCATGCAACGGATGCACTAGAGCTATAAGTTTATGAAAGCTCAAAAAAGAAACTAAGTGGGTGTGCATCCAACTCGCTTGCTCACGAAGACCTAGGGCAATTTGAGGAAGCCCATCATTGGAATATACAAGCCAAGTTCTATAATGAAAATTCCCACTAGTATATGAAAGTGACAACATAGGAGACTCTCTATCATGAAGATCATGGTGCTACTTTGAAGCACAAGTGTGGTAAAAGGATAGTAACATTGCCCCTTCTCTCTTTTCTCTCATTTTTTTCTTTTTTTCTTTTTTTATTTGGGCCTTCTCTCATTTTTTTTGGCCTCTTTTTTTTTCGTCCGGAGTCTCATCCCGACTTGTGGGGGAATCATAGTCTCTATCATCCTTCTCCTCACATGGAACAATGCTCTAATAATGAAGATCATCACACTTTTATTAACTTACAACTCAAGAATTACAACTCAATACTTAGAACAAAATATGACTCTATATGAATGCCTCCGGCAGTGTACCGGGATGTGCAATGAATCAAGAGTGACATGCATGAAAGAATTATGAACGGTGGCTTTGCCACAAATACGATGTCAACTACATGATCATGCAAAGCAATATGATAATGATGAAACGTGTCATAATAAACGGAATGGTGGAGAGTTGCATGGCAATATATCTCGGAATGGCTATGGAAATGCCATAATAGGTAGATATGGTGGCTGTTTTGAGGAAGGTATATGGTGGGTGTATGGTACCGGCAAAAGTTGCGCGTCACTAGAGAGGCTAGCAATGGTGGAAGGGTGAGAGTGCGTATAATCCATGGACTCAACATTAGTCATAAAGAAATCACATACTTATTGCAAAAATCTGTTAGTTATCGAAACGAAGTATTATGCGCATGCTCCTAGGGGGATAGATTGGTAGGAAAATACCATCGCTCGTCCCCGATTGCCACTCATAAGGAAGACAATCAATAAATAAATCATGCTCCGACTTCATCACATAACGGTTCACCATACATGCATGCTACGGGAATCACAAACCTTAACACAAGTATTTCTCCAATTCACAATTACTCACTAGCACCATCTCTATATCTCAAAACAATCATAAGGAATCAAACTTCTCATAGTGTTCAATGCACTTTATATTAAAGTTTTTATTATATCCCTCTTGGATGCCTATCATATTAGCACTAAATTCATAACCAAAGCAAATTACCACGCTGTTTAGAGACTCTCAAAATAATATAAGTGAAGCATGAGAGTTCAATAATTTCTACAAAATAAAGCCACCGTCGTGCTCTAAAAAGATATAAGTGAAGCACTAGAGCAAAATTGCCTAGCTCAAAAGATATAAGTGAAGCACATAGAGTATTCTAATAAATCACGATTGATGCGTGTCCCTCTCAAAAGGTGTGTACAGCAAGGATGATTGTGGCAAACTAAAAAAACAAAGACTCAAATCATACAAGACGCTCCAAGCAAAACACATATCATGTGGTGAATAAAAATATAGCCTCAAGTAAAGTTACCGATAGACGAAGACGAAAGAGGGGATGCCTTCCGGGGCATCCCCAAGCTTAGGCTCTTGGTTGTCCTTGAATATTACCTTGGGGTGCCTTGGGCATCCCCAAGCTTAGGCTCTTGCCACTCCTTATTCCATAGTCCATCAAATCCTTACCCAAAACTTGAAAACTTCACAACACAAAACTCAACAGAAAATCTCATAAGCTCCGTTAGTATAAGAAAATAAATCACCACTTTGGTACTGTTGTGAACTCATTATTTATTTATATTGTTGTAATATCTACTGTATTCCAACTTTTCCATGGTTCATACCCCCCGATACTACCCATAGATTCGTTAAAATAAGCAAACAACACAAAGAAAACAGAATCTGTCAAAAACAGATTAGGCTGCGAAGATTCGAATTGTTATAATACTTATGTAACTCCAAAAATTCTGAAAAATTTGTAAATCATAGTAAATTTTGATATAAATCTCGTATAAAAAATTTAGACTTTTTCAACGCTCCAGTGAATTATTAAAATTCTGATACTGGAAGCAAAAGTTTCTGTTTTTCAGCAAGATCAAATCAACTATCACCATATGCCATCCCAAAGGTTTTACTTGGCAAAAACACTAATTAAAACATAAAAACACATCTAACCATAGGCTATATGAATTATTTATTGCAAAACAGGACCAAAAATCAAGGAACAAAAATAAAGTTGGGTTGCCTCCCAACAAGCGCTATTGTTTAACGCCCTTAGCTAGGCATAAAAACACAAATAGATCTAGGTATTGTCATCTTTGGTATGCAATCCATAAGTGGCTCTCATAATAGATTCATATGGTAATTTAATTTTATTTCTAGGAAAGTGTTCCATTCCCTTCCTTAACGGAAATTGAAATCTTATGTTTCCTTCTTTCGTATCAATAATTGCACCAATTGTTCTTAGGAAAGGTCTACCAAGAATAATAGGACATGTAGGATTACAATCTATATCAAGAACAATGAAATCTATGGGCACATAATTCCTATTTGCAACAATAAGAACATTATTAATCCTTCCCATAGGTTTCTTAATGGTGGAATCCGCAAGATGCAAATTTAAAGAACCATCATCAAATTCACGGAAACCTAACACATCACATAAAGTTTTTGGAATCGTGGAAACACTAGCACCCAAATCACACAAAGCATGGTATTCATAATCTTTAATCTTAATCTTAATAGTAGGTTTCCACTCATCATAAAGTTTTCTAGGGATAGAAACTTCCAATTCAAGCTTTTCTTCAAAAGATTGCATCATAGCATCAACGATATGTTTAGTAAAAGCTTTGTTTTGTTTATAAGCATGAGGAGAATTCAACACGGATTGCAACAAGGAAATACAATCTATTAAAGAACAATTATCATAATTAAATTCCTTGAAATCCAAAAGAGTGGGTTCATTGCTACTTAAAGTTTTGACCTCTCCAATCCCACTTTTATCAATTTTTGCATCAAGATCTAAAAACTCCAAATCATTGGGACGCCTTTTAACTAAAGTTGACTCATCTCCAGTCCCATATTTATCAAAAATTATATTGGAAAAAAAAGATTCAATAGGAGTCACATCAATCACTTTAAGATCTTCATCATTATTTTCACGGAAACTAGAAGAACATGTTTTTACAAACCAATCTTTTTTAGCACGCATCTTAGCGGTTCTTTCTTTGCACTCATCAATGGAAATTCTCATAGCTTTGAGAGACTCATTGATATCATGCTTGGGTGGAATAGATCTTAGTTTCAAAGAATCAACATCAAGAGAAACTCTATCCACGTTCCTAGCCAAATCATCAATCTTAAGCAATTTTTCTTCAATCAAAGCATTGAAATTCTTTTGCGAATTCATAAATTCTTTAACACTATTCTCAAATTCAGAGGGCATCTTATTATAATTTCCATAAGAATTGTTGTAGGAATTACCATAATTATTAGAGGAATTATTAGGAAACAACCTAGGATTAAAATTACCTCTATACGCGTTATTACCAAAATTGTTCCTACCAACAAAATTCACATCCAAAGAATCATTAATATTTTCAATCAAGGTAGACAAAGGCATATCATTAGGATCCAAAGAAGCACTCTTGCTAGCAAATAATTTCATAAGTTCATCCATCTTTCCACTCAAAACATTAATCTCTTCAATTGCATGCACTTTTTTTACTAGTGGAAGATCTTTCGGTATGCCATTGAGAATAATTAACCATAATATTATCTAGAAGTTTAGTAGCTTCTCCTAGAGTAATTTCCATAAAATTGCCTCCCGTGGCCGAATCTAAAAGATTTCTAGAAGCAAAATTCAATCCGGCATAAAAAATTTGTATAATCATCCACAAATTCAAACCATGAGTAGGGCAATTTCGTATCATCAATTTCATTCTCTCCCAAGATTGTGCAACATGCTCATGATCAAGTTGCTTAAAATTCATAATATCGTTCCTAAGGGAGATGATCTTAGCGGGAGGAAAATACTTGGAAATAAAAGCATCTTTACACTTATTCCATGAATCAATACTATTTTTAGGTAAAGATGAAAACCAAGTTTTAGCACGGTCTCGAAGTGAGAACGGAAATAGATTCAATTTAACAATATCATTATCCACATCTTTTTTCTTTCGCATATCACACAAATCAACGAAATTGTTTAGATGGGATGCGGCATCTTCAGTAGGAAGGCCAGAAAATTGATCTTTCATAACAAGATTCAGCAAAGCGGCATTAATTTCACAAGATTCCGCATTAGTAGCGGGAGCAATCGAAGTACTAATAAAATCATTGTTATTGGTATTGGAAAAATCACACAATTTGGTATTCTCTTGAGCCAGCGTGATAAAGCAAACAATCCAACACACGAGCACACAAAAATCAAACGAAGAAGATGAATAGAAGAGGGGCGAAGAAAAGGCAAAGAGAGGGGCAAAGAAAAAAGGCAAATCTTTTTGAAAATCGTTTTAGAAGTGGGGGAGAAGAAAATGAGAGGCGAATGGCGAATAATGTAATGCGAGAGATGCGAGTTTATGATGGGTACTTGGTATGGCTTGAATTGGCGTAGATCTCCCCGGCAACGGCGCCAGAAATTCTTCCTGCTACTTCTTGAGCTTGCGTTGGTTTTCCCATGAAGAGGAAAGGGTGATGCAGCAAAGTTGAGGTAAGTATTTCCCTTAGTTTGAGAACCAAGGTATCAATCCAGTAGGAGACAACGCACAAATCACCGAATACCTGCACAAACAATCAAACAACTTGCACCCAATGCGATAAAGGGGTTGTCAATCCCTTCACGGTTATTTGCAAAAGTGAGATCTGATAGAGATAGGTAAAACTAAACAAAAGATAAAGTAAATATTTTTTGGTTTTTTGGTTTATAGATCTGAAAATAAAAGATTGCAAAATAGTAGATCAGAAAGTAATATGATGGAAAATAGACCCGGGGGCCATAGGTTTCACTAGAGGCTTCTCTCAACATAGAAAATAATATGGTGGGTGAACAAATTACTGCCGAGAAAATAATAGAAAAGCGCAAAGTTATGATGATATCTAAGGAAATGATCATGAATATAGGCATCACGTCCGTGTCAAGTAGACCGAAATGATTCTGCATCTACTACTATTACTCCACACATCGACCGCTATCCAGCATGCATCTAGAGTATTAAGTTCATAAAGAGAACGGAGTAACGCGTTAAGTAAGATGACATGATGTAGAGGAATTAACTCAAGCAATATGATGAAAACCCCATCTTTTTATCCTCGATGGCAACAATACAATACGTGCCTTGCTGCCCCTACTGTCACTGGGAAAGGACACCGCAAGATTGAACCCAAAGCTAAGCACTTCTCCCATTGCAAGAAAAACCAATCTAGTTGGCCAAACCAAGCCGATAGTTCGAAGAGAATTACAAAGATATCAAATCATGCATAAAAGAATTCAGAGAAGATTCAAATAATATTCATAGATAAGCTGATCATAAATCCACAATTCATCGGATCTCGGCAAACACACCGCAAAAAAAAGTATTACATCGAATAGATCTCCAAGAACATCGAGGAGAACATGGTATTGAGAATCAAAGAGAGAGAAGAAGCCATCTAGCTACTAGCTATGGACCCGTAGGTCTGAGGTAAACTACTCACACTTGATCGGAAGGGCAATGGTGTTGATGTAGAAGCCCTCCATGATCGAATCCCCCTCCGGCAGGACGCCGGAAAAGGCCCCTAGATGGGATCTCACGGGTACAGAAGGTTGCGGTGGTGGAAAAGTATTTTCGTGGATGCCTCTAGTGGTTTGGGCATATAAGAGTATATATAGGCAAAAGAATTAGGTCAGGAGGTGCACAAGGGGCCCACAAGGGTGGGGTGCGCGCCCTACCCCCCTAGGCGCACCCTCCGTCCTTGTGGCCGCCTCGTGGCTCCTCCGACTTCACCTCCAAGTCTCCTGGTTTCCTTTTGGTCCAAGAAAGATCATCGTGAAAGTTTTATTCTGTTTGGACTCCGTTTGGTATTCCTTTTTTGCGAAACTCAAAAACAGGGAAAAAGCAGGAACTGGCACTGGGCTCTAGGTTAATAGGTTAGTTCCAAAAATAATATAAAATAGCATATTAATGCATATAAAACATCCAAAACAGATAATATAATAGCATGGAACAATAAAAAATTATAGATACGTTGGAGACGTATCAGTAAGAAATACTTACTGCGGAGTGTTTTTGGCGGCAACAGGTTCGCCTTGCTGACGCGGGTCTGGCGCTCCGCAGGCGTGTTCGCCGAGCTTTCGAAGAGTGCGGAAGTTGCGACGGAGCACTACGCTATGCGGGAGGAGGACTCCGATTGGTGGCTTTTCTGGTAGCAGTTCCAGGCGCCCGAGCACCCTCCCCTCCTCAGCAACCAGGTGAAGCAGCTCATGGAGCTGCATCGGATGGCCGAGCCAGCTCTGAAGGATCTTTGTGTCCGGCAGTGGTCCACCGAGCCCATTCTGGGTAGCTACTTTGGCCTGGTGCAGAGGCTGCATGATGCGTCGCCGCGGATTGATACCGTGAAGCATTCTGCTTGCCTTGAAGGAGCCAGGCTGGCCTTTGTGAAGACCATGGTTCATTGTCCTAAGATCAAGCCGATGGACATGGCCACTGGTCCCTCGCCAATTGGAAAGGAGCATCGTTGTCCCGAACTGTATTTCGCACAAGTAATGGATGGTGCTCGGGCGATAGAGGGCCAATCTTCCAAATATGTAATCATTGAGTGGTTGTATGAAATTGTCAACTGAGCCTTTTGCTTTATAATGCGGCTCGTTTAGATATTATGGTGTTTTTATTTTAACTCTTGTGCGGCCGTTTATTATTCTGAAAGCTACCAGTCGTCGGCTTGAGGCCCCAAGTGAATGAGACGAGGGGTGTTTCGTCTCTGCACTATTACCCTTAGCCGACGTCTCGGTGCCCGAAGGCAGTAGTGCAAGAGAGAGACTAGGAAATCAGACTATACGGCTTTATTGCTTTCACTTAGCCATAGGAGCTTGACGGTGGGAGCTAATGATTAGCCCCCAGTGTTTGTGATATACGTGGGAGCCAAGGCGTGCCTTTGTAATCACATGGTTTGTGCTAGGATGAACCCTGCGTATGACATGGATAAATCGCCAATGATTTCTTAGTTTAACACTTGTCATCAGATCGCTGATCTGTTCTTGCTTACTATGACGTTCAGTTTTTGGCTTTCTTCCATGAGGTGCTTAACTTGACTAGCCAGAAGTACAATCGCAGGGGTTCTCCTTTTAACTTCTTAGCCGAACGTGCAGAACGTAAGAAGGCAAGCACAAGAGTCGGGCAACCCAACTATTGACCCAAGACATAGTTCGGAATTAATGCATATAATGCAATATCCGAGACGCCGAACACATGTCGAAAAGTGGTGCCGGACTTAGTACATAGAGCTGATGGGGAGATCATGCCTTTGGTCAATTAATCCGATTTGTATTTGTTACACCAGGTGTGCATGCCCAGCTGTTCGAAGAGCTGGAGGAAAGAAAGAGAAAAGAGGGCTAGATAATGCGGATGCTCGAACACCGTAAAAGATGTTTTCATTTTCCATAAGCTCTGGACGTGTATCCGTACAATTCGAACTGCTGAGGCATTTATGATAAGTAAGTAAAAAAGAAAATTTTACAGAGAAAGGTTTACACAGAGCCTTGAAGCGTGGGTTGAAGCCTCAACTGTGCCCTGCTGCACGTCTGCGCCTTTTCTTTTGTGAGGTGGAGGGGAGTGAATTGGATGTCCGTGAACACTGCATGGTGGTGAGGGGTGCCTTCAATAGGGACCTTGAGATGTAGCCCTACCGTCGTAGCTTGATGCTGAGCGGGTCTGGAGTCGTACCCGTTGTCGTCCGAGGACGTGGTGATGCCATAGTTCGGTTGAGCTGAACACATGGTGTTGTGTGTTTAACATAAGCCCCCACGGCCGCCCATGGTATCTTGAGCGCAAAGTTGTGCTGACGAGGCACGTAGAGTGCCACTGGGTTGGGCGTGTCGTGGGGTGCGTATCCCTATTTGCGACGAACGCAGGTAGGCTCCCATGACGGGGACTGGGCTTGAGCCCGTTTAATCGTATCTCTGGCCTTTACGGCGGGCTGATACTTCGGCCCATTGGCGACGGCTTGGTCTTTAGCTGCCAGGGCCGCAGTGTGTTCCTCGGTCCGGAGTGAGCGCTTCGTGTTGCCGTTGATCATTATGATGCCCATGGGACCAGGCATCTTTAGCTTGAGGTATGCGTAATGCGGGACGGCATTCAATTTGGCGAACTTCGTTCGGCCGAGGAGGGCATGATAGACACTGCGGAATGGGGCGATATCGAAGATCAAGTCTTTGCTTTGGAAGTTGTTCGGCGAGCTGAATACCACTTCCAGGGTTACCGTGCCTGAGCAGCGGGCCTCTACACCTGGAATGACCCCCTTGAAGGTGGTGTTGCTGGGTTTGATCCTTGATGGATCGATGCCCATTTTCCTCACCGTGTCTGCATAAATCAGATTGAGGCTACTGCCTCCATCCTTGAGGACTCTTGTGAGGTGGTACCCATCTATAATGGGATCGAGCACCAGGGCCGCCGATCCTCCATGACGGATACTGGTCGGATGGTCTCTACGGTCAAAGGTGGTCGGGCAAGCCGACCACGGGTTGAACTTCGGCACTACGGGCTCGACGGCATACACGTCTCGCAGCGCGCGCTTCCTCTCCTTCCTTGGTATATGGGTGGCGTAGCTCATGTTCACCGTCTTGACCTCAGAAGGGAAGGGTTTCTGGCCTCCACTGTTCTGCCTGCGGGGCTCCTCATCGTCCTCGCTTCATGGGCTTTTACCGGAGTCTTCAGCTGTGAGCTTCTTGACCTACTTTATCACCCAACAATTATGGTTGGTGTGGTTGGCGGGCTTTTCGGCGGTGCCATGAATCTGGCAGGGCTTACCCAGGATTGCGTCCAACTTGGTTGGGCCGTCCTAGTTGCCTTTAGAAGGCTTTTTCCGTGACCCGGACTTTGGATTACGGAATCCGGCATTGACTGCCGTTTCGTCCGCCTCGCCGTTATTGTGGCGGCGTTTGTTCTTGTTCCTTCGTGGCTTCCCATTCTCGTCCCGAACTTCCGAGGTGCCGGGGGTGTCAGAGTTGGTGCTTCTATGAGCCAGCTAACTATCCTCTCTGGCGCAGAAGCGGGTCATCAGGGAGGTGAGCGCTGACATCATTCGTGGCTTGTTCTGGCCGAGCTAGCGTGCTAGCCATTCGTCCCGAATACTATGCTTGAAGGCGGCTATAGCTTTGGCGTCTGGACAATCAATGATCTGGTTCTTCTTGGTCAAAAACTGGTTCCAAAATTGCCTGGCTGACTCCCCGGGCTGCTGGATTACGTGGCTCAGGTCATCAGCGTCCGGCGGCCGGACATAGGTGCCCTGAAAGTTAGCTCGGAATGCGTCCTCGACCTCCTCCCAACATCCTATGGAGTCTTCGGGGAGGCTGTTTAACTAGTGTCAAGCCAGACCCTTGAGCTTTAATGGTAGGTACTTGATGGCATGGAGGTCATCCCCTCATGCCATGTGAATGTGTAACAGAAAATCTTCGATCCATACTGCCGGATCCGTTGTCCCGTCATACGGCTCAATATTTACAGGTTTAAAACCTTTCGGGAATTGGTGCTGCATCACTCTATTCGTGAAGCAAAGAGGATGAGCGGCGCCCCTGATTCGGGCTACGTCGCACCAGAGATCTTCTGTCATCCAGGCTCATTGCCGCTCCCGGGCTCTATAATTTTGGTCTAGCCAGGATTTGTATCCATCCTGTCTAGCAAGAGGATCTCTTTTAGGCCCGTAGATGGACCTCGTCAGACCTGCCCGAGCGTCTAGGTCACGGCGTAGGTCATAGTCATAACCTGGCCGTACTGGCTCCTTGCCTTGACGGTGAGGGTGAGTTTGAGGTTGTTCAGTGTTATCAGCTGTCCAGTCCCGTCCTCGAGGGGGACAGTCCGGCTGATCTTCCTGAGTGTACCTTGAAGGTGCTGGCTCTATGGCCTCATCATCGAATTGTGGCAGTAGCTTTTGCTTCGAGTAGATTTTGGTCTGTCGCTTGTGGCCATACTCCTCTTTGGCATATAGGACCTTGGTCCATCTGTCATTGAGGGTATCCTGTTCGGCCTTTATTTTTTGCCACTGTTTCTTCAGGCTACGCACAGTGGCAATAAGCTACTGCTTGAACCGCTCTTGATCTAGCGAGTTTTCGGGGACGATGAAATCTTTGTCGCCCAAGCTAACCTCCTCTTCAGAAAGGGGGGGGAGGTAATTGTTGTCTTCGGAGCAATGTTGGGGATATCGCTTATCGGGAACTAATCGGTCGGCCCATGATAAGGGGTAAATCGGCCAGTTTATCGGCATATCGGCCGATTTATCGCCATATCGGCTGATTTATCGGTCACACAATGGTAAGCGATAAATCGGCCGATTTATCAGAATATCGAAAGATATCTTGAACAGTGCTTTGGAGTCATCGAGGTATTCGGGATCGAGCGGGTCCTCATGCTCCTCGTGATTGTTTTGTGGTTGTTCGTCGGTGCCGGGGTCGTCAAGGTTATCTGCATTGTCCGGAGTGCCATTTTCTCTGGTGTCCGTGTTGCTCGCATGGCTTCGACGTGCCTTGGAGCGGCGGCGTTGCCGGCGGCATTTCGGAGGCTCATCGCTGGGTCTACCATTACGCTTCCTGGGAGTGCCGTCATCTTCTTTCAGGGTGTCCACCATGTAGACATCATAGGTGGACGTGGCCGTCCAGCGGCCGGTGACGGGGGGAGCAGCATCGGTGTTAGCCGTGGCTCCACTATCCTCATCCATGTATTCGGCGTTTTCTGAGGTGTAGTCCACATGTCGGTTAAGTCTTTGACTGTGGCTACTAAGTGGGTGGTGGGTGGGCCGTAAAATTCCCTGGAATTCATGTTGAGGGGCTGCTGGATGCAACCCGAGGGTGGATCCTCCCAAATAGCCATCATCTGGATTCGGTCCAGCGCCTCGTTTAACAAAGCGAGGGTCGCCAGACTGGTACACGGTGACTGCCGAGGGTTGGTCTCCGACGTGGCGGGGCAAGGAATGATCTGGGTCCGGGCTGGATCCTGGTCTTCAAGGGCCGAGTTGACCTCAGGGCCCGAGGTCGGACATTCATAAGAGAACGTGGGAAAGACCTGGTCTTCAGACGCCGTTTCCGTATTGGGGCTCGCCCAGGGATGATTCCTGGCTTCTGAACGTCGACCAGTCATCGGGGCTCAAGGCCTGATTTGCGTCGTGAATGAAGGGTTCGGCCGAGAGTGACTCATGGCGTCCGAACATCGCTTCTGCCCCGAGAACTGAAGCAGGGTCTTCGGCAGGGGTGGCTGAAGAGGATCCCTGGTCTCCGGACGGGGTGGAGCTGGCCGAGCTTAGGATCGGCTGACGGGTTGAGACCGATCCGTAGATCGGATCGGGAGAAAGCTCCAGAGCAGGTATGGCGGGGGCCATAGGGATACCCGGTGAGGCTGCGAATCCGGTGAAGACCAGATCACCTCGAGCGTCCGCGGCGTACTCCAGGTTGCCGAATCTAATCCGTTGTTCGGGAGCGAAGTTGTTGATTTGGTCTAGATGACCAGTTAGGTTTGGTGGAAATATGCCCTAGAGGCAATAATAAAGTGGTTATTATTATATTTCCTTAATCATGATAAAGGTTTATTATTCATGCTAGAATTGTATTGACCGGAAACTTAAATACATGTGTGGATACATAAACAAATACTATGCCCCTTGTGAGCCTCTACTAGACTAGCTCATTGATAAAAAGATGGTTAAGGTTTCCTGACCATATACATGTGTTGTCACATGATAACGGGATCACATCATTAGGAGAATGATGTGATGGGAAAGACCCATCCGTTAGCTTAGCATATGATCATTCAGTTTATTACTACTGCTTTCTTAATGTCAAATACATATTCCTTCGACCGTGAGATCATGCAACTCTCGGGTACCAGAGGAATACCTTGTGTGCTATCAAACGTCACAACATAACTGGGTGATCATAAAGATGCTCTACAGGTATCTCCGAAGGTGTCTGTTGAGTTGGCATGGATCGTGATTGGGATTTGTCACTCCGTGTAACAGAGAGGTATCTCTGGGCCCTCTCGGTAATACACATCACAAGAAGCTTGCAAGCAAAGTGACTAAGGAGTTAGTTGCAAGATGATGTATTACGGAACGAGTAAAGAGACTTACCAGTAACGAGATTGAACTAGGTATGAAGATACTGACAATCAAATCTTGGGCAAGTAACATACTGACAGACAATGGGAACTACGTATGTTGTCCTAAAGGTTCGACCGATAAAGATCTTCCTAGAATATGTAGGAACCAATATGGGCATCCAGGTCCCGCTATTGGTTATTGACTGGAGAAGCGTCTCGGTCATGTCTACATCATAGAGAAGACTTTATTTGGGCCAAGGGGTAAAGCCCACAGGCTTTAGGAAAGGTGCAAAAGGAAGTTTTGCGGAGGCCAGGGGCCAGACGCCAGGGACCCTGGCGTCTGGGCCAGACACCAAGGAGCCTGGCGTCTGGGCCTGGAGTCCAAGAAGGACTCTTGCCTTGCGTGACAAACCGACTTTGATGAGGCTCTTTCTCCAAGAAACGACCCAGGGCTCAACATATAAATAGAGAGGCAGGGCTAGCACCTGGAACACATCAAGATTCACCAAGCCGTGTGCCAGCAACCCCGCCCCCTCTAGTTTATCCTCTATCATAGTTTCCGTTGTGCTTGGCGAAGCCCTGCGGAGATTGTTCTTCACCACCACCATCACCACGTCGTCGTGCTGCCGGAACTCATCTACTACTTCACCTCTCTTGCTGGATCGAGAAGGCGAGGACGTCATCGAGCTGAACGTGTGCTGAACGCGGAGGTGTTGTACGTTCGGTACTTGATTGGGATGGATCATGAAGGTGTACAACTACATCAACCACTTTGATAAACGCTTCTGCTTAGCGATCTACAAGGGTATGTAGATGCTCTCCCCCTCTCGTAGCTATGCATCTCCATGGATAGATCTTGCGTGTGCGTAGATTTTTTTTGTTTTCCATGCAACGTTCCCCAACTGTGGCATCGTGAGCCAGGTCTATGCGTAGATGATATGCACGAGTAGAACACAAAGGAATTGTGGGCGATGAGGTTCATATTGCTTCCCACCAAAGTCTAATTTTTGATTCGGCGGCATTGTGGGATGAAGCGGCCCGGACCAACCTTACATGTCCACACACATGAGACCGGTTCCACCGACTGACATGCAACTTGTTTTGCATAAAGGTGGCTGGCGTGTGTTTGTTTCTCCTACTTTAGTTGAATCGGATTTGACTACGGCAGTCCTTGCAGAAGGTTAAATAGCAACTTGATAATCACCGTTGTGGTTTTGCATAGGTAAGAATGGTTCTTGCTAGTTGCCCGTAGCAGCCACGTAAAACTTGCAACAATAAAGTAGAGGACGTCTAACTTGTTTTTGAAGGGCATGTTGTGATGTGATATGGTCAAGATATGATGTGATATATGTTGATGTATGAGATGATCATGTTTTGTAATAAGTTCACGACTTGCATGTCGATGAGTATGACAATCGGAAGGAGCCTTAGGGTTGTCTTTAATTATTGTATGACCTGCGTGTGAATCACTTAAGCGCCATGTAATTGCTTTACTTTATCGCTATGTGTTAGCAATAGTTGGCGATACGACCCTGACGCTACAATGGAGATCAAGGTGTCATGCCGGTGATGATGGAGATCATGCTGATGCTTTGGAGATGGAGATCAAAAGCACAAGATGATGATGGCCATATCATGTCACGTATTTTGATTTCATGTGATGTGATGTTTATCCTTTATGCATCTCTTTTTGCTTAGAACAACGGTAGCATTATAAGATGATCCCTTCACTTAATTTCAAGATAAAAGTGTTCTCCCTGAGTATGCACCGTTGCCAAAGTTAGTCGTTTCGAAGCACCTCATGATGATCGGGTGTGATAGATTCTACGTTCACATACAACGGGTGTAAGCCAGTTTTGCACATGCTGAATACTTGGGTTAAACTTGACGAGCCTAGCATGTACAGACATGGTCTCGGAACACTGGAGACCGAAAGGTCGAACGTGAGTCATATAGTAGATATGATCAACATAGAGATGTTCACCATTCAAGACTACCCCATCTCATGTGATGATCGGACATGGGTTAGTTGGTTTGGATCATGTATCACTTAGACAACTTGAGGGATGTTGATTTAAGTGGGAGTTCATTAGTAATTTGATTATTTGAACTAAAATTTATCATGAACTTAGTCTTAATAGTTTTTGCATATCTATGTTGTAGATCAATGGCCCGTGCTACCATTCCCTTGAATTTTAATGAGTTCCTAGAGAAATCTAAGTTGAAAGATGATGGTAGCAACTACACGGACTGGGTCCGTAACTTGAGGATTATCCTCATTCCTGTACAGAAGAATTATGTCCTTGATGCACCGCTAGGTGACAGACCTGCTACAAGAGCTACTGCAGATGTTATGAATGTCTGGCAGGCTCGATCTGATAACTACTCAATAGTTCAGTGTGCCATGCTTTATGGCTTAGAACCGGGGCTTCAAAGATGTTTTGAACGCCACAGAGCATATGAGATGTTCCAAGAGCTAAAATTGATATTTAAAGCAAATGCCCGGGTTGAGAGATATGAAGTCTCCAGAAAGTTCTATAGCTGTAAGATGGGGGAGAACAGTTCTGTCAGTGAACACATACTCAAAATGTCTGGGTATCATAACCACTTCACTCAACTAGGAATTGATCTTCCAGTTGAGAGTGTTATTGAGAGAGTTCTTCAGTCACTGCCACCAAGCTACAAGGCTTCGTGATGAACTATAATATGCAAGGGATGATGAAAACGATTCTCGAGCTCTTCGCGATGCTGAAATCGACGAAGGTAGAAATCAAGAAGGAGCATCAAGTGTTGATGGTTAACAAGACCACTAGTTTCAAGAAAAAGGGCAAGGGAAAGAAAGGGAACTTCAAGAAGAATGGCAAGCAAGTTGCCACTCCCATGAAGAAGCCCAAAGCTGGACCCAAGCCTAAAACTGAGTGCTTCTACTGCAAAGGAAATGGTCACTGGAAGCAGAACTGTCCCAAATACTTGGCAGATAAGAAGGATGGCAAAGTGAACAAAGGTATATTTGATATACATGTTATTGACGTGTACCTTACTAATGCTCGTAGTAGCGCCTGTGTATTTTATACTGGTTCGCTTGCTCATATTTGTAACTCGAAACAAAAGCTGTGGAATAAACAAAGATTGGCTAAGGACGAGGTGACGATGCACGTCGGGAATGGTTCCAATGTCGATGTGATTGCCGTCGGCACGCTACATCTACATCTACCTTCAGGATTAGTTTTAGACCTCAATAATTGTTATTTGGTGCCAGCATTGAGCATGAACTTTATATCTGGATCTTGTTTAATGCGAGACGGTTATTCATTTAAGTCAGAGAATAATGGTTGTTCTATTTATATGAGTAATATCTTTTATGGTCATGCACCTTTGATGAATGGTCTATTCTTGTTGAATCTCGATCGTAGTGATACACATATTCATAATATTGATGCCAAAAGATGCAAAGTTGATAATGATAGTGCAACATACTTGTGGCACTACCGTTTCGGTCATATTGGTGTAAAGCGCATGAAGAAACTGCATGCAGATGGACTTTTGGAATCACTTGATTATGAATCATTTGATACTTGTGAACCATGCCTGATGGGTAAGATGACTAAAACTCCGTTCTCCGGAACAATGGAACGAGCTAATGACTTATTGGAAATAATACATACTGATGTATGCGGTCCAATGAGTGTTGAGGCACGCGGTGGGTATCGTTATTTTCTAACCTTCACAGATGATTTAAGTAGGTATGGGTATATCTACTTGATGAAACACAAGTCTGAAACATTTGAGAAGTTCAAAGAATTTCAGAGTGAAGCGGAGAATCATCGTAACAAGAAAATAAAGTTTCTACGATCTGATTGCGGACGCGAATATTTGAGTTATGAGTTTGGCCTTCATTTAAAACAATGTGGAATTGTTTCACAACTCACGCCACCTGGAACACCACAGCGTAATGGTGTGTTCGAATGTCGTAACCATACTTTATTAGATATGGTGCGTTCTATGATGTCTCTTACCGATTTGCCTTTATCATTTTGGGGTTATGCATTAGAGACAGCCGCATTCACGTTAAATAGGGCACCGTCTAAATCTGTTGAGACGACACCGTGTGAATTATGGTTTGGCAAGAAACCTAAGCTGTCATTTCTTAATGTTTGGGGATGCGACACTTATGTCAAAAGGCTTCAGCCTGATAAGCTCGAACCCAAATCGGAGAAGTGTGTCTTCATAGGATACCCTAAAGAAACTATTGGGTACACCTTCTACCATAGATCTGAAGGCAAAATCTTTGTTGCTAAGAATGGGTCATTTCTAGAGAAGGAGTTTCTCTCGAAAGAAGTGAGTGGGAGGAAAGTAGAACTTGATGAGGTAACAGTACCTTCTCTCGAATTAGAAAGTAGCACATCACAAAAAACCGTTCCCGTGATGCCTACAACAACTAGAGAGGAAGCAAATCATAATGATCATGAAACTTCAGATCAAGTTGCTACTGAACCTCGTAGGTTGACCAGAGCATGATCTGCACCAGAGTGGTACGGTAATCCTGTCCTGGAAGTCATGTTACTAGACCAAGGCGAACCTACGAACTATGAAGAAGCTGAGCCCAAATTCTAATAAATGGCTTGAGGCCATGAAATCTGAGATAGGATCCATGTATGAGAACAAAGTATGGACTTTGGTGGACTTGCTCGATGATCGGCAAGCCATTGAGAATAAATGGATCTTCAAGAAAAAGATAGACGCTGATGGTAATAACACCGTCTATAAAGCTCGACTTGTCGCGAAAGGTTTTCGACAAGTTCAAGGGGTTGACTACGATGAGACTTTCTCACCCATAGCGATGTTTAAGTCTGTCTAAATAATGTTAGCAATTGCCACATTTTATGATTATGAAATCTGGCAAATGGATGTCAAAACTGCATTCCTTAACGGGTTTCTTAAAGAAGAGTTGTATATGGTGCAACCAAAAGGTTTTGTCAATCCTAAAGGTGCTAACAAAGTGTGCAAGCTCCAGCGATCCATTTATGGACTGCTGCAAGCATCTCAGAGTTGGAATATACGCTTTGATGTGGTGATCAAAGCATATGGTTTTATACAGACTTACGGTGAAGCCTGTATTTACAAGAAAGTGAGTGGGAGCTCTGTAGCATTTCTGATATTATATGTGGATGACATATTGTTGATTGGAAATGATATAGAATTTCTGGGTAGCATAAAAGGATACTTGAATAAGAATTTTTCAATGAAAGACCTCGGTTTAGCTGCTTATATATTGGGCATCAAGATCTATAGGGATAGATCGAGACACTTAATAGGACTTTCACAAAGCACATACCTTGACAAAGTTCAGAAGAGGTTCAAAATGGACCAGTCAAAGAAAGGGTTCTTGCATGTGTTGCAAGGTGTGAAATTGAGTCAGACTCAAAGTCCTACCACGGCAGAAGATAGAGAGAAAATGAAATTCGTTCCCTATGCCTCGGCCATAGGTTCTATTATGTATGCCATGCTTTGTACCAGACCTGATGTGTGCCTTGCCATAAGTTTGGCAGGGAGGTACCAAAGTAATCCAGGAATGGATCACTGGACAACGGTCAAGAATATCCTCAAATACCTGAAAAGGACCAAGGATATGTTTCTCGTTTATGGAGGTGATGAAGAGCTCGTCGTAAAGGGTTACGTCGATGCTAGCTTCGACATGGATCTGAATGACTCTAAGTCACAAACCGGATACATATTTATATTGAATGGTGGAGCTGTCAATTTGTGCAGTTCCAAGCAGAGTGTCGTGGCGGGATCTACATGTGAAGCGGAGTACATAGCTGCTTCGGAAGCAGCACATGAAGGAGTCTGGATGAAGGAGTTCATATCCGATCTGGGTTTAATACCCAGTGCATCGGGTCCAATGACAATCTTTTGTGATAACACTGGAGCAATAGGCTTAGCGAAGGAATCTAGGTTTCACAAGAGAACCAAACACATCAAGAGACGCTTCAACTCCATTCGTGAAAAGGTCAAGGATGGAGACATAGAAATTTGCAAAGTACATACGGATCTGAATGTGGCAGACCCGTTGACTAAACCTCTTTCGCGGGAAAAACATAATCAACACGAAGACTCCATGGGTGTTAGATTCATTACTATGTAATCTAGATTATTGACTCTAGTGCAAGTGGGAGACTGTTGGAAATATGCCCTAGATGCAATAATAAAGTGGTTATTATTATCATATTTCCTTAATCATGATAAAGGTTTATTATTCATGCTAGAATTGTATTGACCGGAAACTTAAATACATGTGTGGATACATAAACAAATACCGTGTCCCTAGTGATCCTCTACTAGACTAGCTCGTTGATCAAAAGATGGTTAAGGTTTCCTGACCATAGACATGTGTTGTCAATTGATAACGGGATCACATCATTAGGAGAATGATGTGATGGACAAGACCCATCCGTTAGCTTAGCATATGATTGTTCAGTTTATTGCTACTGCTTTCTTAATGTCAAATATATGTTCCTTTGACTGTGAGATCATGCAACTCCTGGATACCAGAGGAATATCTTGTGTGCTATTAAACGTCACAATGTAACTGGGTGATCATAAAGATGCTCTACAGGTATCTCCGAAGGTGTCTGTTGAGTTGGCATGGATTAAGATTGGGATTTGTCACTCCGTGTAACCGAGAGGTATCTCTGGGCCCTCTCGGTAATACACATCACAAGAAGCTTGCAAGCAAAGTGACTAAGGAGTTAGTTGCAAGATGATGTATTACGGAACGAGTAAAGAGACTTACCGGTAACGAGATTGAACTAGCTATGAAGATACCGACGATCGAATCTTGGGCAAGTAACATACTGACAGACAATGGGAACTACGTATGTTGTCATAAAGGTTCGACCGATAAAGATCTTCGTAGAATATGTAGGAACCAATATGGGCATCCAGGTCCCGCTATTGGTTATTGAATGGAGAAGCGTCTCGGTCATGTCTACATCATTCTCGAACCCGTAGGGTCCGCACGCTTAACGTTCGTTGACAATATAGTATTAGATGAGTTATGTATGTTGGTGACCGAATGTTGTTTGGAGTCCTGGATAAGATCGCAGACATGACGAGGAGCTCTGGAATAGTCCGGAGGTAAAGATTGATATATGGGATAATAGTGTTTGGTCTCCGAAAGGATTCCAGAATTCACCGGAAGGGGTTTCAGATGTTTCCCGAAATGTTCTGGTGCGAGAATACTTTATTTGGGCTAAGGGGTAAAGCCCACGGGGCTTTAGGAAGGTGCAAAAGGAAGTTTTGCGGAGGACACGGGTCAGATGCCAGGGACCCTGGCATCTGGGCCAGATGCCGAGGACCCTGGCGTCTAGTCCTGGAGTCCGAGAAGGACTCTTGCCTTGCGTGCCAAACCAACTTTGAGGAGGCTCTTTCTCCAAGAAACGACCCCAGGGCTCAACATACAAATAGAGAGGCAGGGCTAGCACCTGGAACGCATCAAGATTCACCAAGCCATGTGCCGGCAACCCCGCCCCATCTAGTTTATCCTCTGTCATAGTTTCCGTTCTGCTTGGCGAAGCCCTGCGGAGATTGTTCTTCACCACCACCGTCACCATGATACGTCCATTTTGCATCATGCTTTTATATTGATATTTATTGCATTATGGGCTGTTATTACACATTATGGTACAATACTTATGCCTTTTCTCTTTATTTTACAAGGTTTACACAAAGAGGGAGAATGCCGGCAGCTGGAATTCTGGACTGGAAAGGAGCAAATCTAAGAGACCTATTCTGCACAACTCCAAAAGTCCTGAAAATTTACGGAGAATTATTTTGGAATATATAAAAAAATATTGGGAAAAGAAAATACCAGAGGGGACCCACCAGGAGGCCACAAGCCTGGGGGTGCGCCCTACCCCCTGGGCACACCCCTAGGGCTTGTGGGCCCCCTGGCAGGTCTCCGGTGCCCATCTTCTGCAATATGGAGGGTTTTGACCTGGAAAAAAACATAAGGAAGCTTTCGGGACGAAGTGCCGCCGTCTCGAGGCGGAACCTGGGCAGAAGCAATCTAGGGCTCCGGCGAAGCTATTCTGAGGGGGAAACTTCCCACCCGGAGGGGGAAATCGAAGCCATCGTCATCACCAACGATCCTCTCATCGAGAGGGGTTAATTCTCCATCAACATATTCACCAGCACCATCTCCTCTCAAATCCTAGTTCATGTCCTGTATCCGATCTTTGTCTCAAAACCTCAGATTGGTACCTGTGGGTTGCTAGTAGTGTTGATTACTCCTTGTAGTTGATGCTAGTTGGTTTATTCGGTGGAAGGTCATATGTTCAGATCCTTAATGATATTTATTACTCCTCTAATTATGAACATGAATATGCTTTGTGAGTAGTTACGTTTGTTCCTGAGGACATGGGAGAAGTCTTGTTATAAGTATTCATGTGAATTTGGTATTCGTTCGATATTTTGATGAGATGTATGTTGTCTTTCCTCTAGTGGTGTTATGTGAACGTCGACTACATGACACTTCACCATGATTTGGGCCTAGGGGAAGGCATTGGGAAGTAATAAGTAGATGATGGGTTGCTAGAGTGATAGAAGCTTAAACCCTAGTTTATGCGTTGCTTCGTAAGGGGCTGATTTGGATCCATATGTTTCATGCTATGGTTAGATTTATCTTAATTCTTCTTTCATAGTTGCGGATGCTTGCGAGAGGGGTTAATCATAAGTGGGAGGCTTCTCCAAGTAAGGATAGCACCCAAGCACCAGTCCACCCACATATCAAATTATCAAAGTAACAAACGCGAATCCTATGAGCATGATGAAAACTAGCTTGATAATAATTCCGATGTGTCCTCGGGAGCGCTTTGCTTTATATAAGAGTTCGTCCAGGCTTGTCCTTTGCTACAAAAAGGATTGCACCACCTTAGTTACACTTGTTACTTGTTACCCGTTACGATTTATCTTATCACAAAACTATCTGTTACCGATAATTTCAGTGCTTGCAGAGAATACCTTGCTAAAAACCGCTTGTCATTTCCTTCTGCTCCTCGTTGGGTTCGACACTCTTACTTATCGAAAGGACTACGATAGATCCCCTATACTTGTGGGTCATCAAGACTCTTTTCTGGCGCCATTGCCGGGGAGTGAAGCGCCTTTGGTAAGTGGAATTTGGTAAGGTAACATTTATATAGCGTGCTGAAATTTACTGTCACTTGTTGCTATGGAAAATAATCCTTTGAGGGGCTTGTTCGGGGTATCTTCACCCCTCCAGTAGAGCAAGAAGTTGCTCCTAATCCTACTGAACCTACTGAAAATATTTATTATGAAATTCCTTCGGGTATGATAGAGAAACTGCTAGCTAATCCTTATGCAGGAGATGGAACATTACATCCTGATATGCATCTAATCTATGTGGATGAAGTTTGTGGATTATTTAAGCTTGCAGGTTTGCCCGAGGATGATGTCAATAAGAAGGTCTTCCCTTCATCTTTGAAGGAGAAGGGATTGACCTGGTATAGGCTATGCAATGATATTGGGACATGGAATTACAACCGATTGAAATTGGAATTTCATCAGAAGTTTTATACTATGCATCTAGTTCATCGTGATCGGAATTATATTTATAATTTTTGGCCTCGTGAAGGAGAAAGTATCACTCAAGCTTGGTGGAGGCTTAAGTCAATGTTATATTCGTGCCCCAGTCATGAGCTCTCAAGAGAAATTATTATTCAGAATTTTTATGCTCGACTTTCTCGTAATGATCAATCCATGCTCGATACTTCTTGTACTGGTTCTTTTATGAAGAAGACTATTGAATTCAAATGGGATTTATTGGAAATAATTAAATGCAACTCTGAAGATTGGGAACTCAACGAAGGTAAGGAGTCAGTTATAAACCTTAAGTTTGATTGTGTTAAATCTTTTATGGATACCGATGCTTTTCGTGAATTTAGCACTAAATATGGACTTGACTCTGAGATGGTAGCTTCTTTCTGTGAATCATTTGCTACTCATGTTGATCTCCATAAGGAGAAGTGGTTTAAATATCATCCTCCCATTGAAGTGAAAATAGTAGAACCTATTAAAGCTGAAGAGGAAACTATTACTAATGTTGATCCTATTGTTCGTACTGCTTACATTGAGAAACCACCTTTCCCTGTTCGAATAAAGGAATATGCTAAATGCTACTTCTTGAGCTTGCGTTGGTTTTTCCCTTGAAGAGGAAAGGGTGATGCAGCAAAGTAGAGATAAGTATTTCCCTCAGTTTGAGAACCAAGGTATCAATCCAGTAGGAGACAACGCACAAATCACCGAATACCTGCACAAACAATCAAACAACTTGCACCCAACGAGATAAAGGGGTTGTCAATCCCTTCACGGTTATTTGCAGAAGTGAGATTTGATAGAGATAGGTAAAACTAAACAAAAGATAAAGTAAATATTTTTGGGTTTTTTGGTTTATAGATCTGAAAATAAAAGATTGCAAAATAGTAGATCAGAAAGTAATATGATGGAAGATAGACCCGGGGGCCATAGGTTTCACTAGAGGCTTCTCTCAAGATAGAAAATATTACGGTGGGTGAACAAATTACTGCCTAGCAATTGATAGAAAAGCGCAAAGTTATGATGATATCTAAGGAAATGATCATGAATATAGGCATCACGTCCATGTCAAGTAGACCGAAACGATTCTGCATCTACTACTATTACTCCACACATCGACCGCTATCCAGCATGCATCTAGAGTATTAAGTTCATAAAGAACGGAGTAACGCATTAAGTAAGATGACATTATGTAGAGGAATTAACTCAAGCAATATGATGAAAACCCCATCTTTTTATCCTCGATGGCAACAATACAATACATGCCTTACTGCCCCTACTATCACTGGGAAAGGACACCGCAAGATTGAACCGAAAGCTAAGCACTTCTCCCATTGCAAGAAAAACCAATCTAGTTGGCCAAACCAAACCGATAGTTCGAAGAGAATTACAAAGATATAAAATCATGCATAAAAGAATTCAGAGAAGATTCAAATAATATTCATAGATAAGCTGATCATAAATCCACAATTCATCGGATCTTGGCAAACACACCGCAAAAAAAAGTATTACATCGAATAGATCTCCAAGAACATCGAGGAGAACATGGTATTGAGAATCAAAGAGAGAGAAGAAGCCATCTAGCTACTAGCTATGGACCCGTAGGTCTGAGGTAAACTACTCACGCTTCATCGAAAGGGCAATGGTGTTGATGTAGAAGCCCTCCGTGATCGAATCCCCCTCCGGCAGGACACCGGAAAAGGCCCCTAGATGGGATCTCACGGGTATAGAAGGTTGCGGCGGTGGAAAAGTATTTTCGTGGATGCCTCTGGTGGTTTGGGCATATAAGAGTATATATAGGCAAAAGAATTAGGTCAGGAGGTGCACGAGGGGCCCACAAGCGTGGGGGGCGCGCCCTCCATCCTTGTGGCCACCTCGTGGCTCCTCCGACTTCATCTCCAAGTCTCATGGTTTCCTTTTGGTCCAAGAAAGATCATCGCGAAAGTTTTATTCCGTTTGGACTCCGTTTGGTATTCCTTTTATGCGAAACTCAAAAACAAGGAAAAAACAGAAACTGGCACTGGGCTCTAGGTTAACAGGTTAGTCCCAAAAATAATATAAAATAGCATATTAATGCATATAAAACATCCAAAACAGATAATATAATAGCATGGAACAATAAAAAATTATAGATAAGTTGGAGACGTATCAAGCATCCCCAAGCTTAATTCCTGCTCGTCCTCGAGTAGGTAAATGATAAAAACAGAATTTTTGATGTGGAATGCTATGTAACATATTTATCCATGTAATTTCTTTATTGTGGCATGAATGTTTAGATCTGTATGATTCAAAACAAAAGTTTAATATTGACATAAAAAAAATAATACTTCAAGCATACTAACAAGGTAATTATGTCTTCTCAAAATAACATGGCCAAAGAAAGCTTATCCCTACAAAATCAAATAGTCTAGCTATGCTCCATCTTCATCACACAAAGTATTTAAATCATGCACAACCCCGATGACAAGCCAAGCAATTGTTTCATACTTTTGATGGTCTCAAACTTTTTCAACTTTCACGCAGTACATGAGCGTGAGCCATGGACATAACACTATAGGTTGAATAGAAGGTGGTTGTGGAGCAGACAAAAAGAAGGAGATAGTCTCACATCAACTAGGCGTATCAACGGGCTATGGAGATGCCCATCAATAGATATCAATGTGAGTGAGTAGGGATTGCCATGCAACGGATGCACTAGAGCTATTAGTTTATGAAAGCTCAAAAAAGAAACTAAGTGGGTGTGCATCCAACTCGCTTGCTCACGAAGACCTAGGGCAATTTGAGGAAGCCCATCATTGGAATATACAAGCCAAGTTCTATAATGAAAATTCCCACTAGTATATGAAAGTGACAACATAGAAGACTCTCTATCATGAAGATCATGGTGCTACTTTGAAGCACAAGTGTGGTAAAAGGATAGTAACATTGCCCCTTCTCTCTTTTCTCTCATTTTTTTTTCTTTTTCTCTTTTTTTTATTTGGGCCTTCTCTCATTTTTTTTTTGCCTCTATTTTTTTTGTCCGGAGTCTCATCCCGACTTGTTGGGAAATCATAGTCTCCATCATCCTTCTCCTCACATGGGACAATGCTCTAATAATGAAGATCATCACACTTTTATTTACTTACAACTCAAGAATTACAACTCAATACTTAGAACAAAATATGACTCTATATGAATGCCTCTGGTGGTGTACCGGGATGTGGAATGAATCAAGAGTGACATGTATGAAAGAATTATGAACGGTGGCTTTGCCACAAATACGATATCAACTACATGATCATGCAAAGCAATATGACAATGATGGAACGTGTCATAATAAACAGAACGGTGGAGAGTTGCATGGCAATATTTCTCGGAATGACTATGGAAATGCCATTATAGGTAGGTATGGTGGCTGTTTTGAGGAAGATATATGGTGGGTGTATGGTACCGGCGAAAGTTGCGCGGCACTAGAGAGGCTAGCAATGGTGGAAGGGTGAGAGTGCGTATAATCCATGGACTCAACATTAGTCATAATGAACTCCCATACTTATTGCAAAAATCTATTAGTTATCGAAACGAAGTATTATGTGCATGCTCCTAGGGGGATAGATTGGTAGGAAAAGACCATCGCTCGTCCCCGACTGCCACTCATAAGGAAGATAATCAATAATAAATCATGCTCCGACTTCATCACATAACGGTTCACCATATGTGCATACTACGGGAATCACAAACCTTAACACAAGTATTTCTCAAATCCACAATTACTCACTAGCATGAATCTAATATCACCATCTTTATATCTCAAAACAATCATATTGAATCAAACTTCTCATAGTATTCAATTCACTTTATATGAAAGTTTTTATTATATCCCTCTTGGATGCCTATCATATTAGGACTAAATTTATAACCAAAGAAAATTACCATGCTGTTTAAAGACTCTCAAAATAATATTAGTGAAGCATGAGAGTTCATCAATTTCTATAAAATAAAACCACCACCGTGCTCTAAAAAGATATAAGTGAAGCACTAGAGCAAAATTGCCTAGCTCAAAAGATATAAGTGAAGCACATAGAGTATTCTAATAAATCACGATTCATGCGTGTCCCTCTCAAAAGGTGTGTACAGCAAGGATGATTGTGGCAAACTAAAAATCAAAGACTCAAATCATACAAGATGCTCCAAGCAAAACACATATCATGTGGTGAATAAAAATATAGCCTCAAGTAAAGTTACCGATAGACGAAGACGAAAGAGGGGATGCCTTCCGGGGCGTCCCCAAGCTTAGTCTCTTGGATGTCCTTGAATATTACCTTGGGGTGCCTTGGGCATCCCCAAGCTTAGGCTCTTGCCACTCCTTATTCCATAGTCCATCAAATCCTTACCCAAAACTTGAAAACTTCACAACACAAAACTCAACAGAAAATCTCATAAGCTCCGTTAGTATAAGAAAATAAATCACCACTTTGGTACTGTTGTGAACTCATTCTTTATTTATATTGGTGTAATATATACTGTATTCCAACTTTTCCATGGTTCATACCCCCGATACTACCCATAGATTCATCAAAATAAGCAAACAACACAAAGAAAACAGAATCTGTCAAAAAACAGAACAGTCTGTGAATATCCGAATTGTTCTAATACTTCTGTAACTCCAAAAATTCTGAAAACTTAGGAAAACAGAGGCAATTTGTATGTAAATCTTGTATAAAAAATTCAGGGTGTTTCAACGCTCCAGTGAATTATAAAAATTCTGAGACTGGACGCAAAAGTTTCTGTTTTTCAGCAAGATCAAATCAACTATCACCATAAGCCATCCCAAAGCATTTACTTGGCACAAACACTAATTAAAACATAAAACCACATCTAACCAGAGGCTAGATGAATTATTTATTGCAAAACAGAACCAAAAAGCAAGGAACAAAAATAAAATTGGGTTGCCTCCCAACAAGCGCTATTGTTTAACGCCCTTAGCTAGGCATAAAAACACAAATAGATGTAGGTATTATCATCTTTGGTATGCAACTCTTCAATTGCACACTTATAATTCTTAGGAGATTCTTTGGTTTTATCAATGATCAAACTCCTAGGCAAGAAATCAAGAAATTCACTCGTGGCAATTGGTTCCTTAATAATATCAAAAAATTTGCGGTGAACACTTATTGTTTTGAGATCTTCATTTTCTTTACTAGAAGATTCACCTTTATTCTTAGGAACGTAATAGACTTGACAATCTTAGTAGGAGGAAGATTTTGAGTGGTTTTAATGGAGGAAAAAGCGGAACCCAAGTTGGTAATAATATCCTCTAGTTTGCCAATTCTAGTAGAATCTTGATCTATCTTTTCATTAACTATGGGTTCCTTTTCTCTAAGATTCTTTAAAGTAGCTCCTACTTTAGCTCCATATTGGGTAATCTGATTATGATTTTTTTATCCAAATTTTCAATCAACTCAACGGTAGCAATTTTATTCTCAATAATGTCAAGCTTTTGCATCACATGTTCCAAAGTTAAAGCAGTTCCATTGATGAAAAGAGGTGGTGGGCCTAACAAATCTATCATGGCGTTATAAGAATCAAAAGTATGGCTCCCCAAGAAATTTCCCCCGGTAATGGTATCCAAAACATATCTATTCCAAGGAGTAATGCCCACGTAAAAATTGCGAAGAAGAACGGCAGTAGATTGCTTTCGAGTAGATCTATCTTGAGCATTGCAAATTCTATACCAAGCATCTTTCAAATTTTCTCCTTCCCTTTGTTTAAAATTGAGGACTTCATTATCAGGAGTGCTCATAGTAGTGGGAGGACTAGCCATAAGAGCGAAACAAGCGATCAAATGTGTGAACACACAAAAAGCAAACAAGGAATAAGAACGAAAGAGGGGCGAAGAAAAGGCAAAGAGCGGGGCGAAGAAAAAGGCAAATCTTTTAGAAAATCATTTTAGAAGTGGGGGAGAGGAAAATGAGAGGCAAATGGAAAATAATGTAATGCAAGAGATGAGATTTTATGATGGGTACTTGGTATGGCTTGTCTTGGCGTAGATCTCCCCGGCAACGGCGCCAGAAATTGGCAAGTTGATGGGAGACAAATCTTGACTCTTGACTTGGTGTAAATCTCCTCGGCAACGGCGCCAGAAATTCTTCCTGCTACTTTTTGAGCTTGCGTTGGTTTTTCCCTTGAAGAGGAAAGGGTGATGCAGCAAAGTAGAGATAAGTATTTCCCTCAGTTTGAGAACCAAGGTATCAATCCAGTAGGAGACAACGCACAAATCACCGAATACCTGCACAAACAATCAAACAACTTGCACCCAACGAGATAAAGGGGTTGTCAATCCCTTCACGGTTATTTGCAAAAGTGAGATCTGATAGAGATAGGTAAAACTAAACAAAAGATAAAGTAAATATTTTTGGGTTTTTTGGTTTATAGATCTGAAAATAAAAGATTGCAAAATAGTAGATCGGAAAGTAATATGATGGAAGATAGACCCGGGGGCCATAGGTTTCACTAGAGGCTTCTCTCAAGATAGAAAATATTACGGTGGGTGAACAAATTACTGCCGAGAAATTGATAGAAAAGCGCAAAGTTATGACGATATCTAAGGCAATGATCATGAATATAGGCATCACGTCCGTGTCAAGTAGACCGAAACGATTCTGCATCTACTACTATTACTCCACGCATCGACCACTATCCAGCATGCATCTAGAGTATTAAGTTCATAAAGAACGGAGTAACGCATTAAGTAAGATGACATGATGTAGAGGAATTAACTCAAGCAATATGATGCAAACCCCATCTTTTTATCCTCGATGGCAACAATACAATACGTGCCTTGCTGCCCCTACTGTCACTGGGAAAGGACACTGCAAGATTGAACCCAAAGCTAAGCACTTCTCCCATTGCAAGAAAAACCAATCTAGTTGGCCAAACCAAACTGATAGTTCGAAGAGAATTACAAAGATATCAAATCATGCATAAAAGAATTCAGAGAAGATTCAAATAATATTCATAGATAAGCTGATCATAAATCCACAATTCATCGGATCTCGGCAAACACACCGCAAAAAAAGTATTACATTGAAGTCTCCAAGAACATCGAGGAGAACATGGTATTGAGAATCAAAGAGAGAGAAGAAGCCATCTAGCTACTAGCTATGGACCCGTAGGTCTGAGGTAAACTACTCACGCTTCATTGGAAGGGCAATGGTGTTGATGTAGAAGCCCTCCATGATCGAATCCCCCTCCGGCAAGACGCCGGAAAAGGCCCCTAGATGGGATGTCACGGGTACAGAAGGTTGCGGCGGTGGAAAAGTATTTTCGTGGATGCCTCTGGTGATTTGGGCATATAAGAGTATATATAGGCGAAAGAATTAGGTCAGGAGGTGCACGAGGGGCCCACAAGGGTGGGGGGCGCGCCCTACCCCCCTGGGCGCGCCCTCCGTCCTTGTGGCCACCTTGTGGCTCCTCCGACTTCATCTCTAAGTCTCCTGGTTTCCTTTTGGTCCAAGAAAGAACATCGCGAAAGTTTTATTCCATTTGGACTCCATTTGGTATTCCTTTTCTACGAAACTCAAAAACAAGGAAAAAACAGAAACTGGCACCGGGCTCTAGGTTAATAGGTTAGTCCCAAAAATAATATAAAATAGCATATTAATGCATATAAAACATCCAAAATTATAGATACATTGGAGACGTATCACTAAAGCTTCAGTTGTGGTTCGTAAGAGTTATACTAGAACACCTACACCCCCTGAACAAATTAAAGTTGAATCTAGTATTGCTATGGTTAAAGGTCTCTTTGTCGATAATATTGATGGGCATGTTATTTACTTCTGTGATGAAGCTTCTAGAATTGCCAAACCCGATGATAAAGATAAACATAAACTTGTTGTTGGCATGCCTGTTGTTTCTGTTAAAATAGGAGATCATTGTTATCATGGCTTATGTGATTTGGGTGCTAGTGTGAGTGCAATTCCCTTTACTTTATATCAAGAAATTATGAATGATATTGCACCTGCTGAAATAGAAGATATTGATGTCACTATTAAGCTTGCCAATAGTGATACTATATCACCAATTGGGATTGTTAGAGATGTTGAAGTCTTGTGTGGGAAAATAAAATACCCTACTGATTTTCTAGTTCTTGGTTCCCCACAAGATGATTTTTGTCCCATTATATTTGGTAGATCTTTCTTGAGCACCGTCAATGCCAAAATAGATTGTGAGAAAGAAATTGTTACTGTAAGTTTTGGGGATGTGTCTCATGAGTTTAATTTCTCATAATTTCGTAGACAACCCCATGATAAAGAATTGCCTAGTAAAGATGAAATTATTGGTCTTGCTTCCAGTGATGTGCCTCCTACTGATCCTTTAGAACAATATTTGCTAGACCATGAAAATGATATGTTTTGAAACACAATTTGCCTGTTGAAACTCCTGGAGATCCTCTACCACTGTCGGTTTCAAAACCGGCAGACCTCGGGCTAGGGGTCCCGAACTGTGGATCTTAGATCGATGGGGAACAGGAGACGATGAACACGGTGTTTACCCAGGTTTGGGCCCTCTCGAAGAGGTAATACCCTACGTCATGCTTGATTATATTGGATGTATAGTATGGTTTACAGAGTAGATCTACCTCGAGATCAGCATGAGCTAAACCCTTAGGTGATGAGGTAACGAATGTGTCTCGTAAAGACTAAAACCCTCGGTTTATATAGACACCGATAGGGTTAGGGTTTCCAGAAATAAATTACAATAAAGGAAAAAGAGATCTTGTCTATCTTTGACTTGGAGGACACACCATGGCTGCATAGATCTCCCGTCGCTATGCAGCTTCACCAGTCCGGCCCATACTCGATGGGCCGGCTCCCCGAGGATCCCTTAGTCCATGACTCTCTCATTAGCCCCCGAACTTGCCTCCAACGCCAAAGCTTGTGTTCGGCATCTGCTCTCTTAACAGTATTCAGCTTGCGAGGCGAGTTCTCTGATTCGCTTCATTCATGTTCGGAGCCAAGGGTTATCCGGAATCTGAAACTGCAATTTTCCTTAGCAGCGAAGGCAAAAAATAAAAAAACCGTTCAAGTGTAAACAGTGCCTTCGCCTGACAACTTTTCCTCTTTCAACGAAGAGTCATGTTCAGTCATAACGTCGAGCGGTTAGTGTTTCTTGAAGCGCGGCTCGAGCCTGGCGCCACGTCTGGCACGTCTCATTAAGGTGGAGATTGTGCCCCACCTTTTGGGGGATATGATCAATGATTTTGATTCCCCTCCCCGCACATAATGTTGCGAGCGTATCGGGAAGTAGAGAAGCCAACGGCGTGGAAAAAAGAACCCCTGGCTTGTCAACAACCTATAAAGAGGGGGCAACAACAGTCAGCATCCCACGCCTTCTTCCACCTTTCGCTCCCGCAGATCCTCAGAGCTCCAGCGCCCCTTTTCTCTGCTTCCTCAGCAAATCCCACTCTGTCCCCTTCAGCCATGGCCGGATCCGGCGCCAACGGGAAGTGGGAGGCCTCCACCGTCACCGATGGTGATATCTCGAAGCTGAGGCAGGCCGGCTACTTGTCGGCCGACATTGCCCATCGGGCCCCCGAAAAGGGCCAAATCATCCCCACACCCAAGCCGGGCGAAAGGGTCATATTCCTCCCTCATTTCCTTAGGGGGCTTGGATTTCCCCTGCACCCCTTTGTGAGGGGGTTGATGTTCTTCTATGGGCTAGATTTTCACGATCTAGCCCCCAACTCCCTCCTCCACATCTCGTCCTTTATCATCTTCTGCGAGGCCTTCCTCCGAGTCCGGCCACACTTCGGCCTATGGCTGAAGGTGTTCAACGTCAAGCCCAAGGTAGTTGGTGGCGAACATGCGGACTGTGGCAGGGCCATGATCAGCAAACTGACACGGGTCCAGTGGCTGGCAGGCCACTTTATCGACACCGTCAAAAATGTGGCAAAAGGAGTGGCTCTATATCACCGAGCCAAGGGGATCCTGCTAGCCGACGGCTCCCGCATTCAGATTCGGACCCCCCACCAGGCTGGCCTCATGGACCACCAAGAGTCTGGACTGGGGGTGCGCTGCCCACATGAAGGCGCTGCAGAAGCGCGTCGTTAGCGTAATGGAAAACGATGTGAAGCTGGTTGATGTGGTCCAGGTCATGCTCAACCACTGGCTCCTCCCTAGCCAGGAGAGGGCCAAGCCAATGTGGGAATACGAGCCCGAGGATCCGGCCACCGTGCAACACCTTTTTGGCACAACCCATGATAAGATATGGTGTTAGCTATTCAAGCCTCAAGAGAAGTGGCCGGTCGAGGGGAAGGACATCGTTCTTGACGTTGTGAACCCCCCAAAGGAGGTGAGTTGCATCCATCTTCAACATGTGTTTCAGATATTCACACCGCGTACGATTCGGTCTGAACCTCTATGCGGATTTTGCAGGGCTGGATCACTAAGGCCGAGAAGATCAATGGCCCAGCGCTGCTGCCCAAAGAGCCCCGATCAGAGCAGCTGGAGCAGCTGTTAGTTGTGGTGCCTTATAAGGCACCTGACAAGAAGGGCAAGAAGAAAGAGGTACCGGAGACCAAGGAGGGCCTCCGTCATAGGCCTCGTTCGGACAACCGGTCCGGGGACATTGCGGCCTCATCCACACAGAATGGGGATGAGGATGTGGACGAGGAGGGGAGCACCTCCTCGCACTTCAAGAAGAGGGCGGCGTCGGAGGACGTCGAAGAGGTTCAACCCCCACATGCCCTGAAGAGGTGGTGCCGGCCCAAACTGGTCCTGCCCGACAGCTCGGACGAGGAGTCCGAAGCATCCAAGGAGATCCCGAAGGAGGGACCCAGGGTCAAGCCCCCGTCCGGCAGGTATGGAGTTGGTATTTTAAGCTACTCTATTTTCAGTGATTCATTCTGGTCGGAGGCTAACTCTCCAGAATTGCAGTCCCCCACGCGACCGCCCCACCGAGCAGACCTCGGAGGGGACGTCCCCGCCCGCCGAACTGGCGGACAGCGGGTCTATGTCACGCTCCGCGCCTCCCCTGGTCCCTGAAGAGGTCGGGGAGGTGCGGTCTCGAAGGACTCCTCCTCCCCCGAACACCGAGGGGGAGGTTGACACCGTAATGGCCAAGGCTAACACCTCAGTTGCCGTAGACCAGGAGAACGCGTCCCTCCTGGCTGATACGGGAGGGGTGTCTGGACCATCCGGACCCCATCAGCCGTTCGCTCCCGAGCCCCCAAGACCCTCGACGGTACAGGTTCCTCCTTCTAGTGGAGAAGGGGTTGGGGAGCCAACGCCAGCACCGAATACCTCCAAACAGGCAGTGGCTGGTTGGTTGGACGCGCTGGAGGAGTTGGTGAACAACTCCGTCATCGTTGATGGGCACCGCACTCTTATGAGTGCGGTCATGCAAGGTGTTCGGTCCGTCCAATCCGGGTTGAACGATGCTGTCCAAGGCCTTCTGACGGGCTTTGAGGTAAGTCAAGTAATACTCTTTTCTCATATATTGGATTTAGTCCTTAGTATGCCATATCTGTAGTAGCCCCCGAGACTCTGCAAGGTTTGCAAAGAAAACCTTGGGAGGATCCCATTCTATAGGCCCTTTATTTGAAGTGGTGTGAGTTTTTAATGCCACAGGCATCTTCTCTGGCCGCAAATGCGAATGCTGCGGCGCTAGAGGAGATGGATCGGAAGCTCAAGCATTCCGATGAAGAGCTTGACCTTGTCAACAAACGGCTTGATGAGGCGCAAGGTAAGCTTTTCGTTGGTGTACGTGGTCGCTTGTTGATGGGTACATATACACTGGACTGTGTGCTGATCGTTCAATGCGCGGCTATTTCAGCTGCTGCCGCTGAGGTTGAGGGCTTGAAGGAGGCCCTAAAGAAAGCTGAGGCTAAGGCAGTGGCCAAGAAATTGGCCGCCCAAAAGGTGGTGGCTGAGTTAGAAGAAGCCAAGCTTTCCAGCCAAAAGCACGAGGCTCGGGTGGTCGAAGTACAGGTGGAGCTCACGGATGCTGCCAAGAAGCTGGAGGCCCTTGAAAGGGAGAAGGGGGAGCAGTCCTCCACGCTATCCAAGATGGAGAAAGAACTCCAGGAGGTGAGGACCGGAGTGCGAGGTGTCCGGGAGGAGCTCCTCCAAGTGGGGCAAATTGCAAATGGTAAGAAATACTTACTGCAGAGTGTGTTCGGAGGCAACAGGTTTGCCTTGCTGACGCGAGGCTGGCGCTCCACAGGCGTCTTCGCCGTACTCCCGAAGAGTGCGGTGGCCGCAGCAAGGCATTATGGTACTCACGAGGTGGACTCCACGCAGAGGCTCTTCTGGTCATAGTTTCTGGATTCCGAGCGTCCTCCCCTCCTCAGCAACCAAATGAAGTAGCTGATGGAGATGCATCGGATGTCCGAGCTAGCCGTGAAGGACCTCTGTGTCAATCTGTGGCCCGCCGACCCCATTCCGGATACTTACTCCGGCCTTGTGCAGAAGCTGCGGGAGGCGCCGCTCCGAATTGATGCCATGAAGCACTCAGCGTGCCTTGAGGGGGCGAGGCTTGCGTTTGCGAAGACCATGGTGCATTGGCTGAAGATTAATCCAATGGACATGGCCGCTGGTCCTCCGCCCAAGGGAAAAGAGCATCGCCGCCCTGAGCAATACTTTGCATAGGTGATGAATGGCGCACGGGCAATAGAGGGCCAGTGTTCAAAAGATGTAATGCTTGAGTAGCTGTGTTAAGTTTTTATCAATTGGACCTTATGCTTTATGATGCGTCCAGCTGACGTATTTTATATTGTCATGATTTTAATTTTGACTCCTATGCGGCCGTATGTTTATTCTGAAAGCGACCAGTCGTCGGCTTCAGCCCCTAGGTGAATGTCACGAGGGGTGTTTTGTCTCCGTACTATTACCCTTAGCCAACGTCTTGGTACCCGGAGGCGGTAGCGCGTGAGCAAAACTAGGCAATCAGACTATTCGGTTTTTACTGCTTTCACTTAGCCTTAGGAGCTTGATGGTGGGTGCTAAGGACTAGCCCCCTGTGTTTTGCAATGTACTTGGGGGTCAATGCCTGCCCTTTCCGATCACGTGGTTTGTGTTAAGACGAACCCTTCATGTGACACGAAAAAATCGCCAACGATTTTTATAGTCAAACCTCATCATCCGATCGCTGATCAGTTTGCGCGTACTATGACGGTCACTTTTCGGCTTTGTCCTCCTGAGGTACTTGATCGGGCGAGCCGGAAGTACATTCACAAGGATTCTCCCTTTGCCCTCTTAGCCGAACATGCGGAACATAAGGGGCAAGCACAGGAGCCAGGTAACCCAACTATTGACCTAAGACATAGTTCGGAACTTGATGCATATAGTGCAATATCCGAGATGCCGAACACTCAGCGGAAAGCAGTGTCGAACTTGGGGTGCCGAACTGATAGGGAAATTGAGCTCTAGGTTAGTTAATCGATCATGTTTTCATGACCGCTGTTCGAAGAGCGAGGGGAGAATCGAAAAGGAAATAGACCATCACGAGATGTGGATATCTAAACACCATAAAGGACGTTTTTATTATTTCTCGTAGGCTCAAGACGTCTAACCATACAATTCAAACTGCCAAGGCATTATGTGTAAAGAAGAAAAAGAAATTTTATGGAGTAAAGGTCTATGCAGGGCCTTGATGCGTGAGTCGAAGCCTCCACTTTGCCCTGCTACACGTCTGCGCCTTTGCTTCTAAGAGGTGGGGTTGGGATCTTTGATGAAACCTTGAGGGGTGAGGATCCTGCCGATGTAGCTTTGAGCTTGGGGGGGTTCTGGAATTGGCCCCCGGTTCATCCGAAGACAAGGTACTTCCGAAGTTCGGGTTAGCGGAACACATGCTTCGGATTTATTGATATATGCATCACGGCTGCCCATGGTATTTTGAGTGCGAAACTGTGCTGACGTGGCACATGGAGCGCGAAGAATGTGGGTATGCCGTGGGGCGCGAATCCCTATTTGAGGCGAATGCATGTGGGTGCCCATGACGGGGAACGGGTTTGATCCCATTTACTGTTGTCGCCGGCCTTTACGGCGGGTCGGCATCGGGATCTGTATGGGCCGGTTTGGTCTTCGGCCGCTAGGTCCACAGTGTGCTCTTCGGTTCGAAGGGAGCGTTCCATGTTGCCGTTGATAGTTATGACACCCGAAGGACCGGCCATCTTGAACTTGAGGTACGCGTAATGCGGGACAACATTGAATTTAGTGAACGCCATTCGGCCGAGGAGGGCGCGATAGCCGCTGCGAAAGGGTGCAATGTCGAAGATCAAGTTCTCGCTTCGGAAATTGTTCGGAGAGCCGAACACTACTTCAAGTGTCACAGTGCCTGTGCAGCGGGCCTCCACTCCCAGAATGACCCCCTTGAAGGTGGTGTTACTGGGTTTGATCCTTGACGGATCGATCCCCATCTTCCTCACTATGTCTTCGTATATCAGATTGAGGTTGCTATACCACCTTCCATTCGGACTCTAGTGAGGTAGAATCCATCGATTATGGGTTCGAGCACTAAGGCTGCGGATCCTCTGTGGCATCTACTGGTCGGGTGATCCCTACGATCGAAAGAGATCGGGCAGGCTAACCATGGATTGAACTTCGGCGCTACGGGCCCAACGGAATATACGTCTCGCAGCGCTCGCTTCCTCTCCTTCTTTGGTATATGGGTTGCGTAGATCATGTTCACCGTCCTGACCTCGGAAGGGAAGGGTTTCTGGCCTCCACTATTCGGCCTGCGGGGGTCATCATCGTCCTCGCTTCGGGGGCTTTTGTTCGGATCTTCGGCTGTGAGTTTGCCGGCCTATTTGACCACCCAACAATTACGGTTGGAGTGGTTGGCGGGCTTCTCTGGTGTGTCGTGGATCTGGCAAGGCCTATCCAGAATTGTGTCTAGTCTGAACGGGCCATCACTGTTGCCCCTAGGGGCCTTCTTTCGTGGTCCGGACTTCTGGTTCCGGAATCAAGCATTTACTGCCGTATCCTTGCCCTCTCCGTCATTATGGTGACATTTACTCTTGCTGCGTCGGGGCTTTCCATTTCCGTCCCGAACCTCGGAGGTACCGGGTGTGTCGGGATTGGTGTTTTTACGAGCGAGCCAACTGTCTTCGCCCGTGCAAAAGCGGGTCATGAGAGAAGTAAGGGTTGCCATAGTTCTTGGTTTATCCTGACCGAGCTGTCTTACGAGCCATTCGTCCTTGACACTATGCTTGAAAGCGGCCAAGGCTTCGGCATCCAGACAGTCGACAATCTGGTTCTTCTTGGTCAGGAATCGGTTCCAAAACTGCTGGGCAGACTCTCCGAGTTGTTGTGTGATGTGGTTCAGGTCGTCTGCGTCCGAAGGCCGGACATAGGTTCCCTGAAAGTTCGCTCGAAAAGCATCCTCAAGCTCTTCCCAGCAGCCTATAGAGTCTTCAGGAAGGCTGTTCAACCAGTGTTGAGATGGTCCTTTAAGCTTTAGTGGCAGATATTTGATGGCGTGGAGGTCATCTCCCCGCGCGATGTGAATGTGGAGGAGGAAATCCTCTATCCATACGGCCGGGTCTGTTGTTCCGTCGTATGGTTCGATGTTCACAGGCTTGAAGCCTTTTGGGAATTGGTGTTGCATTACCCTCTCTGTGAAGCACAGGGGGTGAGCGGCGCCCCGAACTCGGGCTACATCGCATCGGAGGTCTTCAGACATCCGAGTCCGCTACTGCTCCCGGATTCTATCGTTTCGGTTTAGCCGATCGTAGTATCCTTCCCGGTAAGCGGGCGGGTCTTCTCTGGGTCCGTAGATGGACCTGGTATGGCCTCCTCGAGCGTCTAGGTCATGGCAGAGGTCGTACTCGTAGGTGCGCCACATTTGATTCTTGTTGTAACGGCGAGGTGGGGTGTTGGGTGCTCGGCCTTGTCAGCTTCTCTGTCCCACCTCTAGGGGGGCGGTCCGGCTGTTCGGTGTATGTCGGACGTGTTGGCTCTACGACCTCGTTGTCGAAATGCGGCAGTAGTCTTCGCTTGGGATAACTTTTGATTGGCTGATCATGGCCATACCCTTCTTCGGCGGCTAGGACTTTGGTCCACCGGTCGTTGAGGGTGTCCTGTTCGGCCTTGATTCTATGTTTTTGTTTCTTCAGGTTGCGGGCGGTGGCTAAAAGCCTCCATTTGAACCATTCCTGCTCCAGAGGGTCTTTGGGGACGATGAAATCGTCATCGCCGAGACTGGCCTCCTCTTCAGAGAGTGGGAGGTAGTTGCTATCTTCGGAGTCGTCGGGGTTTTCTGGGTTGAACGGATCCTCCTCCCCCGCGGGGTCATCCTGATGATGTTTGTTAGCTGCGGCTCTGGCGAGGTCATTCGTATTATTCACGGTGCCGTTCTCCGCAGAGTCCACGTTGCTCACATGGCTTCGATGTGGTTTTGATCGACGCCGCTGTCTTTGGCGCTTGGGCGGCTCATCTCCGGGCTTGTCTTGGTCTTGATTAGGAGTGCCATCGCCGTCCTTGGGGGTGTCCACCATGTAAATATCGTAGGTGGACGTGGCCGACCAGCGGCCAGTGACGGGGGGCAACATTGGTATTCACTACACAAAAAATACACTTCCGTGATGATACGTGTTTGTCATAGTAGGTCACGTTTTCTGTCATGCATGTACATCCATGACGATTTTATGATAGAATCAAGATAGTCATACCTCTGCTGTCGTAGAAGTGTTCCATGACATTACCAAAATTATCATCACAGAAGTGTCCACTTCCATGACGATAAATCGCGCGTCATAGAAGTGCTTTCGTTAAGGGTAACCGACACGTGGCATCCACCGTAACGGGTCACCGTTAATCTATCGGTTGTCGGTTTGGATCCGATAACCCGTTAACAGGCCCGGCCAATGGGGAAATTCCACGTGTAAAATTCTCATTCGCCGGAGGATCCACGTGTCGGCTCAGCATTGGGGCATATGTCATCCACTCATAGTACGGGAGGCGCCTATGATACGTCGGCACATGGCAAGGCCCAACAGTGGCCCATTCAGGTGAAAAAGGTCGGCCCAGTCAAAATTAGCAGGCCGGCCCATATAAGGCCTACTTGTGTCAGGTCCATTTAAGCCCATGGCCCATACTAGATGTGCTAATTCGGCCCGTCAACGGCCCATTAACGATTTGACACCATTGCAGCCCATCATCAGTTCGAGCCCGTTAACAGCCCGCTATATATTTGGGCTCAATATCGGCCCGATGTGGTTTCGACCTATTAACGGCCCATTCAAGGGATGGTCCAATTTTCAGGATGTACATCTTTCGGCCTTTTAGCGACCCATTTAAGTGTTGGGCCAATTTCCGGCCCGGTGTGTCTTTCAGCCTGTTAACGACCCATAAATGAGTTGGGCCATTTGCAGTCGGACCTGAGTTTTGGCCTTTTAACGGCCCATGCTCTTCATGATCCAATACCAGCCCGATTTCTCTTTCGGCCTGCTAAAGGCCCACAACACAGTTGGGCCATATACAGTATGACCTGACTTTCGGCCTCTTAGCGGCCCATGCTCTTCATGGTCCAGTACGAGCCTGCTGTCTCTTTCGGCCTGCTAAAGGCCCACAGTATAGTTGGGCCATATGTAGCCCGACCTTAGTATTGGCCTGTTAACGGCCCGTGAAATCAAATGGGCCCACCTGTTGCCCGCTTCGATGTCGGCCTGTTAACGACCCGGGAGGTAACAGGGTCGAGGATTAACTGTCGGCTCGTTTCAATTATAGCGACCCAATAGAGCTCTCGGCCTGGTTACGACCTATTAACTTAATGGGCCCACTAAAGTTCGAACATGTCTGTAGGCCCAATTAGATAATTTGAGCCCATTACGATGAGCAATTATGGACAGGACCAAAACCGATCAATCAAAGGGCCTATGAGAATTTTGGCCTTTGCGAGCCCATTAAGGGCAGTGGGCTGCTTCCTTCATATAGGGCCCACGACTGTTCATGCTAACTAATAATTTCACTACTTTTTTAGCTTCCTGGTGACCAGTTAGCTGGAATGCGAGGCACACTAAGCAAACGTATGGCATACAAGGAAAAACATTGCACATCCAGCATATATTACAGGAAATTACATCCACTGGGCAATCAAAGATTGATGCCAGTGCAAATAAATGAACAGAACCTAACGATCTACAACCTCACAATCTGCAATCTCAGCACGGATGACGCCCATAAGCGTGTGAGCAAGTTCTTCCTTATTTGCTACACTGTCTCTGAAAACATTGATCAGTTCTTGTTGCGCAAGAATGTGCACCTCTGATTCCTCCATGATTTCCATAATTGCTTCAGCCAGTAATTGGTTCACAAGCATACATTTTTTCCGTTGCATTCGAGACAGAGGAAATTGAACAGATTCAGATGGCGATTTTGGAAGGCTTGTATTATTGATAGTGGATAGTGTCTCGACCACTGCATCATAATATAAATTAGGAGGGGAACCGAACAGATTAATCAAGAGTTATTGCCATATTACCTGGCCTAGATTTATTGGAAAGAAACAATGGGGTTGCCTTGCTATTTTTAGAGTTTGTCTTCTTATCTTTAGCAGCCTACACCAAATTAACACACTAGCATTGCTATCATTAGCCAGGTCAGATAATAGGAAAGCAACATTGACACAACGAACGTTTGGGCAACCAGACCACACCAGCCTACGCCAAATTAACACAATATGGCACAGCTATCATCAGCCAGGTAAGGTAATACGAAAGCAACATTGACACAATGAATGAATGGGCAACCAGAACAGCACTACAATTTAGTAATGTGCATGATATGAGATAGTACACTCATGCAGCTCAGTATGCAAAACTACCAGGCAGTTTTCCTTACAAAAATCAACATTGTCGCCTTTAATTATACATTTTCCTACAACTAAATTTAGATTAGATAAAGGTTGGATTCACGCTGATTAACAAAATACATGCTGATGTAAAAATATAGTGATATACAACAGGTACTTACATCAGCATTGGAGTACAGAGAATTCCCGCAAGATACTTTCCTGGAATACGATCCCAGTATAGAAAGTCTTCTATCCTTTAAGCTTATTTTCTAAAAGAGAGATGGGTAAGAAACATGTAGAAAATATGATCAGAATGTTATAAAATTTCATGATGTGAGGATACGCACACGCTTCTTAGAATGGAGTTGCCATATTTTTGCTGGACTGCAGCGGACTAGTTCTTTGGCCACTGGAATCTGCTTATTATCAGTAGGAGTTTGGTTTCTTTGTGCTGGAGCAGTATCTATGAACACTGGAGTTGGTTTACTATCTCCTGGCGTTTGGATCTTTTGCAAAGACCTTGTTTGTAACCCTTCAGATTCTAACATAGCCGTCTTCCCCTTGCATGCCTTATATAGAAGAATGGTGCTTCAATTATAAAACATGCTACAACACAGAGATGGAATAGGTACTGAAGAATAGAAAGGCATGAAATATTGACATGTATTCCCTCCATCCGGAAATAAATGGATGGGTCTAGGCATATTTCAGTTCTAGATACATCCATTTTTATCCATTTCTGCGACATGTAATCCGAACAGAGGGAGTATGATGTAAGAGCTAGGGATACGACAGGACAACAGAGTTAAAAAAACACTAGTTGAATGTAAAACTGTATGATAGCAGAATACATACAGAAAAACACTAAGGCAACATATGCGTGTATGATTGGGAAACTAAGATGGCATTGCAACAGACCACTAGAACAGCACTCCAATGTAAAAAAAACATGGTATGGTAGACAGATGAAGTACATAGTGATGAATAACAATGCATAAGATATTCAGAAGCATGATGTCCAAACTAAGTAGATGGCATTGCGATAGAGTAGAATGACAGTACTTGAATTTGAAAACATGTTATCATGAATGGAATAGGTACTGAAAAACAGGAAGGCATGACATATTTACATGCATGATCAACAGGCTAAGTGCATGGCATTGCAACAGAGTAGATGCACTCCAGGACATTATATGCATGTTGTACCCATATCATGGGCCAAGTTAAAGCAAGGACCTTGTGGGGTGAATAGGATTCATCATCTTTCTGCAAGTCTTCTGAAGAACTGCTTTTACATGTTCCATCATATTGGGTATCATTGACGTCAAGTTTTTTGGCCGTTACATTGCTCCATGAGGTTCTTGTGGATAAATCAGTGTGTGCAATTATATCTGACATGCATGGAAGATAACTAGTAGTTAGATTTATGTAATGAGTGCTTGTAGGAGACGACATAAATAGTAGGACTGGGGTTAATTTGCAGCAACAGGTCTCAAAAACTAAAGGGATAACACAGATGAAAGCTACAGAATATGTATCGTTTGTACTTGAGATTAACTAGATGACACACAAAAGTATTAAAGAACAACATAGGTAATACTAGAAGTGGTATAATACTATAATCACCAGCCTGTGGGATAGCATTGGTTGATGGATGATAACTATGGAACAACGTTACCTAAAGAACAAGTCTCTTATCTGAACTATGGAACAACGTTAACTCCTGAACAAGACCCGTAAGAGATCAGCAAGAATATATAGTGAAATGTGATAATCTATTTTCCATGCTTCGATGAATAACAAAGCCATAAATGTTGCACACAAGTAAGATGAGGGTACAACCTATCTGGCCGCCATCCATAGGAGTGAGCATCATGTGCTGACTTGTCGATGGCCCTGCAGTTGTTGTGGTTGTCCATGTCAGGCACGCGCATTCGATGCAGGGGAACTGTTGAGTGGGGACTATAGCTCCATTCTGGTGTATGCTTCCCTTGTTGGAGCAGCTGCGGTGAGAAGGAAGACGGTGTGGCTGAAGATGCAGAAAACGCATAATGTTAAGAATGACACATATCTCTGATCTGAAGAAATACCCTAAGAGATCAACAGTAAGGTACGAGAGTGGTCACATGTCTGTTGACTGAAAACTAATTTGGGGTCACATGATTTTATTTTATTTTGGTACTGTCCGATCTACTCTGGATGGCTTGATGGCCGTCTTGTGCCTCCCGGCTGACACTGTTCAGAATCTTCCCCGAAGAGCCAGCGACCACTGGCAGAGCAGCCTGCCTCCGCCGTCCCTGGCCGCGAGAGCTCCGACCAACACCCCGCTCCCCGCCCCACCGCACTGCCATGGTTGTGCCGCCCCCGGCCAATCCACAAAGACTCGCCGTCATCCAGATCCGGCGGCGGCAGTACCTTCAACCCACACAATTCTAAGATAGCAACCTAAGCGCTGCTTCCGCGGCGAACTTGCGCCCCCGCACCCTTACGTTAGACACCAGCCAACCGGCAGCCTAGGAGCTCCGCCGCCTCGAGGGGTGCTGCTTCCCATTGGGAATCGATTGGTCCAGAATAAAAATTCAGACAACTGACGCCTAAATAAAGTGATTTGAGATGAGTGTACGACCTATCTTGCGGCCCGGTGAAGTAGGCAGCTCCAGCTGCCAAGTCGGTGAGACCGGCGCGGTTGCGGTGGCTACTGGTGGCAGGAAAGCAGAGATGTCACGACGGTCGACGGCTACAGGGAAGCAGCGCCGGGGCCCTGGATGCATCCGAAGTTGGAGCCGCTCCGGCACCGTGAACAACGGCGGGGGTGAATCGGCTCCAGTATGGTTCACGCGGCCGTCGTCGAGGCAGCTCCGGCAGCACGGAGTAAGAGGCACATGGCCCAGTGCACGACGGCAAACGGACAGCGTCTCCGGCATTGGGGAGGAGGGCGGCGGTGAATTTGGTGCGGTGGGGGCGCCATGGAGGAGGGGCTGAGGTTTCGCGGCTGGGGAGAAGGGAGCTTTCGGGGAGAAGGTGATTTGGCGCCCACGAGGTATGAATAGGGAATTGGGAGGGGGAACCATGTCTTACAGACGCATTTGTCTGAAATGTGGGGGGGGAGTTACAGTTCTACCCCTGCCTTTAGGCTTCTGGGCTTGGGTCTATGTACTGAGGGTCGGGATAGTAGAGCAACTTTGCTTCTCCCAAATAGTGGGCGCGAGCGATTTCGGGCGAGGAGGGCGTGTTTTGAAATAGTGGGCGCGAGCGATTTTGGGCGAGGAGGGCGTGTTTTGAAATAGTGGGCGCGAGCGATTTCGGGCGAGGAGGGCGTGTTTTGAAATAGTCGGCGCGAGCGATTTCGGGCGAGGAGAGGGTGTTTTGCCGCCCATGGTTTATGAATTATTCGGCACCTGTCATTTCGGCTGAGGATAAGGCGCGCTTGGATGAAGTTACGAACCTACCCTCGATGTACAACAGGCCAATTGATGCGTGTCCCACATAGGCCGGTAATTTCGCGTCTCCCATTTATTTGCTCGGGCGAATTCCACCGAGCACAGGGTGTTTAGCGGTTCGTTCAAATTTTGGGAGAACGAGCAGCCACGTCTACCTTACCAAGTCGATTCGAATCAAATTTTGAAATATTAGCTTGCCACTTCTTTTTTAGATGGTGAGATGATGCTCGGGACTAATGTGTTTTTACATGCTCATTGCTAACGATTACTATATGACAAATAGTTGACCCACTCAAAAACGGGAATCAAACCCAATATGAAATATCTTGATTCAATGAAATAGCTCGTTCACCAGGTCAAAATAGTGAACTAAATCCAAAATTGAACACCTCAATTGAGTAGCATGTTGTACAGTATTATAGTACTCCATGAACATGTTGAAAGTCAAATTAATGAACTTGTTTGATACGCATATCTCCGTTCATGTGTGGATTGCAGACAACATGTTCTCCAATTCAAATATTTGAATGCAAATTTATATCGAAACATGGTTTATATCAGGCTTTGATGCATAAACGCGACCTCCCCCTCTCCCGGACTCCTGTTCTCTCTCTCGCCGACAATCTTCAATTCTATCACACGCATCCAAACACAAACCTTGTCGGTCCCTCTCCCTCTCTCTCTATCTCTCACTGTGTGTGGGGGGGGGTCTTTCTTGTTCGCATGCACACTCCATGTATAGGTCTCTCTGGCACACTATGTATGATTCTCTAGTCCAAGCTAAATATCTTGGGTGCACTCATCGTACGCACACAAATTCCCTGGCTTGTTGCCCGTAACTCTCTCACGCACCACTCTGCCGTCTCCGAGCTCTTCCCTCTCTCTCTCTCAAACTCTCCATCTCCCTGGGTCACACATACACATGCATATCTCACTCGCACTAGATAGACCCATCTAAAACTCTCTCTCTCTCTCTCTCTCTCTCTCTCCCTCGTTCTCTCTCCATCTCACACGCACACACACACAATCTCACGCCTAGCCAAGTATGATGATCTCTCACTCAATTGTAGGCACACGCAGTCCCCCCTATATGTATATGACTAGCTAATTCTTAGTCTCCATCACAAACATGTGCATGGTCTATATCGATTTCTCTCGGGGCATCTTTCTATCGCACACGCACCTCGTCCCTTGATCTCCCACCCATATAGTCCCCTCACGATCTCGAGGGGATCTCTCTATCACAAACACACCCTCTCTCCCTCCCCATGCGTCCATCTTCTCCATGCGTCCCTCTCGACCTTTGTCCCTTGTTGGCCAGACCTCTATTGGACATGTGCTATAGGGGTGTCTCTCTCTGTTGCAAACAATCACGCACTAGCTATCTTCATGTATCTCCTCACCTCGCTTTTCTATCTCGGAGATGCATGCGTGATATGTTTGCATAAGAAACGAACACACACTCTCTCTCTAATTTATCGTTTGTTGTCCCTTTCTCTTTCACACACACACACACTCTTTTTGCACACTCACTCATTCTCCTTCACACGCACTTGATCTCTCTCGACTTAGGCACTCTCTTCGGTCCATAGCATATAGATTATTAGATTTATTGAAAAGTCAAACATCACAAAGTTTAACCATGTACGTGGAGAAAAACATTTACATCTAGAACGGCAAACATATATCATGAGATTCATCATGAGATGTAGTTTCGTATGATGTATCTTTGGTATTGTAGATATAAATAATATTTGCGTAAACCTGGTCAAAGTTTCCAAAGTTTGACTTCTAAAAAATTTATATGCACTGCATTATCGAGCGGATGGAGTATCTCTTTCCCCCTCTCAGCTATCTGATGCACCACTCAGCCGTATCGGGGCTCCTCTATCTCTCTCAAACTTTATATCTCCCTGGTTCACACATACACATATCTCGCTCGTGCTACATTGACCCATCTAACACTCTCTGCCCTTGTTCTCTCTCTATGTGACATGCACCCCCCCTAAGTACCATAATCCCTCACTCCATCATAGGCGCACGCACTCCCCCCCCTAAGTATGACTATCTCTCACTAGCCATCAGGAACACACGTATTGTCTCCTTCCATCCATACGTCTATCTCGATATCTCTCGGGGTATCTTCTATCGCGCACACACCTTGTCACTCGATCTCCCACCCATGTAGTCCCATCAAGATCTCCAGGGGATCTCTCTGTCACAAACATACACTCTCTCCTCCCCATGTCTGCATTTTCTCCATACGTCTCTCTCGACCTCTCTCCCTTGTTTGTCAGACCTCTCTTGGCCACGTGCTAGGGGTCTTTCTCTCTCGGTTGCAAATAACCACACACTATCTCCTCACCTCGCTTCTGCTGTCGAAGATGCATGTGTGTTATGTTTGCATAAGACACACACGCTTTTTCTCTACTTTATCGTGTGTTGTCCATGTCTCTTTCACACACGCACACACACTTTTTTCACTCACTCTTTCTATTTCACACACACACTTTCTCTCTCTAGTTATGTACTCTCTCACGTCCATAAACATATGGATGTTTTGAAAAGTCAAACCTCAGAAAAGTTTGACCAGGTATATGTGGAGAAAAACATTTACATCTAGAATGATCATTAGATTCATCACAACATGTACTTACTTCATACTATCATTTATCTTTGGTATTGTAGATATAAGTAATTTCTTTATAAACTTGGTCAAAGTTTCAAAAGTTTGACTTTAAAAAAATATAGGCACTACATTATCGAACGGAGGGAGTAGCTCTCTCTCTCTCTCTCTACTATCTCTCACGGGCCTCCCCTCTCACTCGAACTCTCTATATCGAGGGATTATATGGTCACTGTGTCAGTGTATAGCTCCGTATATTGTTTAGTTGACCGGTCAACCAGTCCACATGCTGCCTTGTTAGCTCGTGTTCTCTATCTTCATGTGCTGGCCCATGTGGCAGTGGGTGAAAATAAGTAAACTAGAGGCCCATCTGACACGCGGTGAAGTAAACAAAGTTGAAACCACTCGCGGTAGCACCCCGCACGCTAGTAAATTGAGGGCACACTTCTTTCATGTGAAGGACGCACTCGCACACACTTCACCATTGCGCGGCGGCATGCACACAAGGACGCACTCACGCACACCCAGCTACAATACACACCAGCACACGTGTACACCGGCATCGCCACCGGCTGAGATGGACTGCGAGGCAGCCAACAAGCGGAGGCGGCTAGAGCTAAAACCGCATCCGGCGAGCCTGGACTTCATCAGCAGCCTCCCCGACGACATGCTGCTCGTCGTCATCGGTATCCTCCCCACCAAATATGCCGTGCGGACCACCCTACTCACCCGGCGGTGGCACCCCCTCTGGCGGCGCGTCCCCCTCAACCTCACCATCGATAGCTGCCTCTGCGACGGGGATTGCAAACGCATGGCCGCAGTCTCCAAGATCCTTTCATTGCACCCTGGGCCAGCCAGATGCCTTGACATCCGCATGTTCAGTACCAACTGCAAGGTCCAAGCCAAGTTCGACGAGTGGTTCTTATCTCCCACCGTAGATCAGCTCGAGGAGCTCAGGTTTGAAGCTGGACGATGTCGCTCTCTGGCGCCGTCCGCGCTCCGCCTCACGCCAACGCTGCGCCGCGCCAGCTTCAGCTCCTGCTATTTTCCCCAGATTAATGCCGCGCCCGCCCTTCTTCTCCCTCAACTCTAGCAGCTCGACCTCTTCGACGTTGGCATCTCGAAGAAGGCTATGAAGCACCTGCTCCACAACTGTACTGCACTTGAGTACCTTCGTCTTCGGTAGATCTACGGGTTCATTAGACTCCACATCACCTCGACGAATCTCTGATGGATTTATGTGTCTTGTTGGCCCCGCAACAAGACATCAATTGGGAAGAGAGCACTCCAGCTGTTCCACGTTATGGTCATTGAGAATGCGCCTTTCCTTGAGAGATTGCTTGTATCTGATCTAGAAGGTCCAACAAAAATCAGGGTCATTGATGCGTCAAAATTGACAGCGTTTGTGTACTCATCTGCCAAATTCTCTGAACTCTTTATTGGATCCGTAATTCTTCAGGTACAACACTCATCTTCTTCTCCGTCTTCTTGAAATTCACATTTTTAAATTTCTTCTTGATGTATTTATGACGGTCATCCAGAAAATGATTCCCACAAGCTTGACCCAGTCTGTGCGCAGAGTGAAGATCTTGGCAATAAAATCTATCGGCCCCAATCTGGATCAAGTTGTTGGATTCCTTACATGCTTTCCGTGCACGGAGAAGCTACTCATCGAGGTGAAACTTCTTTCCTATTAGTAAACGGTAATCAGAACGTAGCTCAAAATTTTCGTAATTTTCCCAAATTACGATGAAAAGTGTAGTGTTCAAAACTACATCTACCCACTGCACCGAAAGAAATGTTTTTAGTATTTTTTCTCACGTCATCACCTGCATCGTTTTTTTGTTGTACTACTAGTAGCCTAGGCTAGTCATAGTGGCAAGTAACTTAAACTAGTAACTCTATGGTTAGCCAAAGAGCAAGTACTACCTCCGTCCTGGTTTACTCTTCATATTTTGTAGTATCAAAATTTGACCATAGATTTAACTGACAAAATGTTAATGCATGTCACTAAAAATTATATCGTTGGATTCGTATTTGAACATAATTTCAAATGGTATAATTTTTGGTGACATGCATTGGCATTTTCTTAGGTAAATCTATGGTCAAAAATTTACACTAAATACGAGGTAGTACAAAAGTGGGCTAACGGCCCTCCTCTATGTAGGCCAAAACACATGCCAAATTCACTTGTGATGCATTTAACATCGATGCACCTCCATTGCTCACCTGGTGCCCCAATCTGGATCACCTACTTTGCTCCGGTGCCAAATTAACTCACGCAATGAAAAAACACTTGCGTGGGAGAGGGAGAGGACTGAGGCAATAAAAAAACACTTGTTTGGGAGAGGGAGAGGCTGGTGTAGTTGGTTTGATTGATTTGTTTATACATGTGGGTCTGTGTGCATAGTGGTGCCAACTCTCTCACATCACTAGAGCGGTGCCAAAATCTTTTGATTTGACATCGATGCATATTATGTGGCATACTTTTGAGAAATATGGTATCAGCCACATAGTGGAAGGCAACAAATGCCCAAGCTCTTCACGTGCTCCTAGGTAAATGAGAGGAAAGAGAAAGAGAGAGAGAGTGAAAAAATATCACTAGCCTTAGAGCCAACCCTATAGCCAACCCTATCGTATGAGCGAATGATATTGGTACCTATTGATGACACGGCAATCTTATACAACCAGCTGCTCTAATGTGTTCTCTTCTTTTGCAGATAAAAAAAGACCCGAAAGTGAAAAATGTGCTGCACTAAAACAATCTCATTGAATGCCTTGATCTCCATCTTACAGAAATTGATTTGATCGACTATCGAGGCAGCACATCTGAGATTAAATTGGCCAGTTTCTTTGTTCTGGAGGCAAGTGTGCTCAAGGTAATGAGGTTTGGCGTTCTATGGCGCAACAATGAATGGCGTGCTGATCACCACAAGCGTCTAAGCCTAAATGACAAAGTCTCCACAGAAGCAGAATTTGTTTTTGAAACATCAAGTCGCCAGAGACTCAAAAATTTATTTGCCCATTAGTGACTTGTCAGGGCGGTGGATTTTAGTTTGTACGATAATGCTGCATCCACCTAAAGTAACGAAAGTTCTTACGTAAACTTCCTAATAATTCCCTCTTCGTAGGTGCAGCATTACTCCTAGCATTTGTAATATCAGTTTGAAACTTGTAATATTATGACTATCCAGCACGAGGTAGTACTATGTTATGATAAATGTTCGCGTGCATAGGTGCGGCAACGATATTCCCATTACTCGAGTACAATATTTATTATTACCAGCAAGAGGCCCATGCGTTGCACGGAACATGAAGATGCATTTATACGAGCTATTTATCTTGTGGGAGGCGAAGATGAATGAGGGAAGGCCTTATCTGTAAATGTGGAGAGGGGTGCGGGTATCTTGTTGGAAAATTGTCATAGTTTGCTATCTATCCATCAGATATAGATCGGACGGTCTGCATTGCAGGCTGGCAGGCACACCATCATCATCAACTCGGTTTTTTATAAGAACAAAAAGTTTCTCTATTTCTCTATACTACTCCTATAAAAACCTGAGGGCTCCTTTGATTCAAGGGAATTCTATAGGATTTTTGGAGGATTGAAATCCTTTGAATTTTTTCCTACGTTTGTCCTTTGATTCATAGGATTGAATCCTGTAGGAATTTTTCCAATGGAATCTTTTGTACTACATTTCATAGGAAATCTAACTTCCACTCTAACCTCTTTTTACAATTCCTTTGCTTTTTCCGTGAAATCAAACGCTCCTAGCTAATCCTATAGGATTCAAGTGGGATGACACTCCAATCCTATACTTTTCCTATTCCTGCGTTTTCAAAATCCTGCGAATCAAAGAGGTCCTGAGTTGGTGATGATGGTGTGCCTACCATCTTTCACCAATAGCCGTCGGATCTAGATCTGACGCATACAAAGCAAACTGCTACAGTTTTGAAAAAAGATGCCCGCACTTGTTCCCTATTTACAAACAACTCCGTGTCTCTCACAATCAGCCTTATCTCTTCCCCACCACATCTAGAAGGCCATGGAACAATCTGGGGCGATGGCCGCTGCCGGCGCCGTCCACCCCCAATGTTGGTGTTCCGTGCAATGCACGAGCATCTTACTTGTATAAGAAAAGAGTAGAGATACTCGTGGCAACGCACTGGAAATTATGTCGAACACGGCTAGTTGTAAGCAGGCTAGCTCTACAGCCATGATGATAGTGACTGCACACGATGAGGCTGACTTTGGTATGCCGAACACGGCGCCTACACTCAGGTGTCATCTCTGGCGCACGGTCTTGTCACTTCACTGTGAGGAGCAACACGTAATAATTTGACCAACGGGTAGTACAGTACTAGTACTACATATTAGTCTAGCACCACCGTCTGGATTTAGTAGTACTACCACGTCCGTCTGGATTTAGTATTTGACTAGCAATATCTAGTAATGCATGTCACAAAAAATATACTATTCCTCTAGTAATGCACGTAACATTTTATTAGTTAAATCAAACATCAAAACTTGGCGCAAAATGCAAAGGGGACCAATAAACCAGTAAACATCAAAGTTCTCTTGTTTTGCCCCAACTTGGTCTCGGTGAGATGACTATACTGCACCGGCACGGAGGGAGGGCCGAGGAGTAGATGGCCAACACACACGTGAATGCAACGCAGTCTGCATTTCTCATATAAAGGCTCCCCGCCAGTCCAATCTACGAAATCCTACGCACCTACGCACCCTAACCAAGGGCAAGAGTGATCACTCCAATCGCAAGATCAGTTGACTAGAAGCTAGACCCATGGAGGCGATGAGCGCGAGCATCCGCCGGCTGTGCCAGATGGTCCACGATGTCGGCCTGCGGCCCAGCACCGAGGAACGTCTCCGGGTCGTGCTTGAGGCCGCCAGGGCGAGAGGCCTCTTGGACAACAGCTTCGTCTCCTTGTTCGACAAGGTCCTCGTCGGCTTCCTCGACAAGTTCACCGTCGTCAAGAAGCTAGCGGACGACCTTGACATATGCCTCCAGTCCACGTGCCCAGGCTCTGCGATGCCCGCCACCCTCAACGGCCTCTATGGTGACAACCTCTTCGACGCACTGGTGGCCCTGTGACTGCCCGCCGTCGAGCTGGAGAATGTCCACCTCAAGGTCGTGCTCGCCGCGCAGCGCCTGGCGCAGCAAGACACCATCGACATAGTCACCCATGTCTACGCGCAAATCGTCCACAAGGACTACTACGTGCAAGAGGAGGATGATAGGACGCTGGCCTTCTTGGACCGTAGGGCAACCTTGGACGGCATTGTTTAGAAGCACGTTGAGCTCGCCGCCAACGCCACAGCTCCTCACATGTCGGTTGGTGACCCGGCGCACTAGGGCGTGAGGATGTCGTTGATGGATCCGTATGTATCTTTATCTTTCCGTCAATTCCATGTAGTAGTATATTGTACTACTAATTATCTTACCTTTCGCATCAACTCCATAATTTTCGTACGTACTCCATGCATGAACCGTGCCAGAACCAAACTTCTCATTACACTAGGGAAAATTGTTATTTCTATCTATCGGTCGTGCCATGGAGCAGAACCAAATTTTACAAGTCACAAGTTCAAAAGGAAAAGCCTGCCGTGTTCGTGTCGCACCCCCACACGGTTGGTCCAGCATGGCGCTCAAGGGGGAATGTGTGCTATGTTGCATTTTCACTTACAAGTGGGTCCGCAGTTGAGCAAACCGACTATCGGCAAACCCCCACCCCGCCCACCGCGCTATTGCTGAGTTAGAGAAAACAGGAGGGAGAAGAGATAGATGTAGCACGGACTCCAAGAAAATTTCAGATGGGACTCGTGTGGGTGGCGTGTGCCGTACTGCTAGATATGAATGTTAGTTATGGCCCATGCCACCCCACTATATCGAGGTGCTGGTTACGTAGAACGAACACATTATCTCTCCAGGAGTACGATACACCACTCACATTGTCGCGAAATTTCCTGGAGTCCGTGCTCAGCCCTCCTCTCTCTCTCTTCTCAGCCAGCCAGCAGACATGCAGAGTGTGCCCATCGTCTGTTTGCTCACATGCGGTCCCACATGTCAGTGAAAACGCAAGACGACCCACTGAACCTGCACATCTTTCACCTCGACGTGCTGGTGATGAAAAACAAATCCAATAAAGATCTTCGGTGGCCGCTTTTGGAGTTACTCAAGAGTAAGATTCTATTTACAGTTTAACCCAAGATGCACATCATGTGGCTTCAACTAGCACTCCATTTTCTTGCATGACACGACCTGGTTGCTGGATGTCCCACATGTCGGCAAAAGGAGGAAGAACTCGACCAAATCTTCTCCACATTTAGACCGGAGGAGTAGGAAACACGGCAAGCCCTGTGCCTACATCATACTACGTACAAGCCCACCTCACGTAGTCACGCTATCACCATATTTCTAGGCCTCCGTGCGACACCTAGCTCTAGTTGATGGTATACTACTACTAGGACTAACTATTGCACTACTCCCTGCTTTCCGGTTTATAGGGCTCAAATCTGAAATCTCATCAACCAAGACAGATGATGAGTGGAGGAATGTATCTCGTACTTTACAAAACTACCCAAGTTAAACTAATGCATTAATGTGGATTAGTTGCACTACATGCATGCTTGGCCACTAGATGAGTAGGAACATTGCATGCATCGGTGAGTTTCTTTTTAATTATTTGTAACATCCCAAAATTCTAAATTTTGGAATGTTATAATAATTAAAATATTTATGCTTGTTTGTTTGATTGTTGTGTGACTGATTGTGTGAAATTGAGTGAAATTTGAAACTTTTTGAAAGTTGAATGAGAGGGAATGAAATGACTTTCCCAAACTTACACCTTGCATTTATGATCTCCATGAATTCAAACTCATTTCATCACAAAAACCCTAGAGTGAAGATGATATGACTTCGTCCATTTAAATAAATGAAAAGGGTTTTGAAAAGATTTGAATTCCATTCGGAATATTTCAAATTCGGAAACTTTATGCAACTCAATGATTTTCATGAGAGAAGATAAAATGACTTCTTCAAATTGTATGAAATATGAGTTGGAAGTTTAAAAGAATCAAATTGAAAGTCCCTTTGAAGGTATTCTAAAATCCACTTTCAATTTAGAGTTATTTGGCTTTTATTCAAATTATTTTTCTCCAAAAATAAAATATATGGAAAATAGGGTAAAATGATTCCCTACAATATAAAATTGGAGAAAAATGAATTTGAAATCATTTTGGTATGTTAAAAATGATTTTTATTGGGTTTTATTGCACCAGTAGCACTGTTTGCCTTATTTAAATTTTTGTATATTTTTGCTGGCTCTGAAAATATGTTCATGTTTTAGGATTTATTTTTCTAAAGATTTTGATATATTATATGCCTATATAATGTTTTTATTATTTCTGTTTCTTTTGTTTATGTTCTTTGTTTTTAAAAAAAGGGAAAATGTCTTAAATTAGGAAACCCGGCGCGGCCCACCTCTCCTTCTCTCTCTCCCTCACTGCGGCCCAGCCGACAGCAAGCCGCCGGCCCAGCAAGGCGCCCTGCGCCCAAAACCTCATCGGGTCAATCGCCCGTCCCCCTCGCTCACCTCCCCGTGCCACTGACCGGTGGACCCCGCCCGTCTTCTTCCTCCTCCCGCAAGCCACGCGCTCGACCAGAGCATCGCCGAATGCCGCCGTATCCCGGATCGCTCGGGATCCCCTCCCCCGATCTGCCCCCTCCTCCAAGCACCACCCCCCCTATATATATTCCTCCCCTCAGCCCGTTCCACCCCTTCCCGACCCCCGAACCCCTCTCCCTCGCCGCCTATTGCTCGCCGGAACTCCGCCTCCGCCACCGCGCCATTGCCGCCCCACTGAGCGACCCAGACCACCTCGCCCCTCTCCGAAGCCACCACCACAACCCCCTCGCCGACCTGCATCTCCCCGACCACCGCCCTGAACTCGAGAGCCACTGGAACCGTCGCCCCCTTCACCACCGAACACCACCGCCGCCGTCGAGCTCGCCCCGCTCCAATCCGCTGTCCTCGAGCTCACCGTCGACCACCATCGTCAACGCCGTTGTCTTCCGCATCGCCTGGGCGTCTTCCCTGTCGCCGAGGACCACCGGAGGCCTCGCCTGCGTCATCCCCGAGCCGCCACCGCCGACGACGACCTCGCCGGAGCTCTTCCACCGCCGCGGTAAGCCCTCGACCGTCCAATCTCCCTTCGACGTTGTAGATTAGATCGCAGTGAACGGTTAGGTTTTTTTTACTAGATCGGTTTAGCTTCGGTTTATTTACAATTTAGATCTAATCGGTTTAGCCGGTCGGTTTTTCCTTTACTAGCACGTGCGATTTTGTTAAGTATCGGCCGAGCGTTTTATAGATCGGATCGCACATCCTCTAGGCCCAATAGCAGCCCGACGCGTAGCACCTGCCCGTTTGTTTTTTTTTTGTTTTTTTTTGTTTCTGTTTTATTTTCAGAAATAGTTTCTGTTTTAGATTGTTAATAACTTTTATGTTTTAGATCTAAATTGAGTGATTCTTTTTGCATTGTGTCACAAATTTGTTGAAGTTTCTGTTTGTGTACTTAGTTTTCAAATTTGAGTAGCTTAAATTTGAATTTGATAAAATTTGTTCAAATCACTAATGTGGTATATTTTGAGTTTTACAAAGTATTTTTGATTGATTTTTTGCTACGGTTTTGTTACTATTTTGCCTATCCAGTATCATATAGTTATTTATTTTTTGTTTATTTTAAATTAGGTTTTTAGAAAAACAGTACCGTTTTACTTATAGTTTTGTTTCTGTCTTTTCTTTATTGTTTTTATTAGTTTAACTTATTTCTTTGTCATTTTGACAATTTGTTTTATATTCTTGTTAGACTACAGTAGACAAAATTATTTTAATAAAAAAATATTTATTTAGTTTTGATAAAAACTTGTATAGGTCATAGTTAGAGTTTCATAGAAGCTTTTATTGTTTCTTTTTGCTACGAAAAGTTTATGAAAATTCTTTCTGTTATTTTACAAACAAAAAAAAACTCTTATTGTTTTCTATTAATTTATTTAGTTTATTATTTTATTTGTTGTTAGGTTTTATTTAGGACAAAATTATTTTTGGTGTGCATAATAGAGTTTTCTTTAGTGTTTCTTTATAGTTTTCTTTGAAGTTCTTTTGGACTTATATTTTGGTTTTTATTATTGATTTTCTTCATTTATTTTATTTGATGAATTGCATTTTGATTTCTTTAATGATTGTTAGAATTGCTTGCTAGAATGCTTGCTTATGTGAATGTCATGTTTGTTAATATAGATTCTCCATGGAGTGACGAATAGTTCCATCAAGTTTTTCGAGAGCGTTAATATCTTCATCACCTTACCAGGCAAGTTCACTTTGACCATGCTTTTCATACCTATGTTTTTATTGCATTTAGTGTCACCATTCATAATCCCTCCAGTAGTGATATTGAATTCTTGTAGTTGAGTAGAATGCATGGGGTAGGAACCCATCTCCCTGATTATCAAGCCCAGGATGTTATGTAGTTTAAATGCTACTCTATAGTAGACGGGGTTGGTATGAGTGTTCGGGAGTGGTGTGAGAATGGAGGACTCTACGTCAATGACAACAACTCCATGCTGGCATCTGCAAGGACTGCATCTTCAAGGCCTCAAGACTTCAAGACTCGAGACAAGAATTCAATACACACTACTGGGTGAAGGATGGTTGACGGGCACCCTGGAGCAACCAGTGGATGGCCGGGATGCATGGAGAAGCGCCATGACATCTTGCGGAAAGCTTCACCCAAACTCAAAGAGACGGAAGAATACTTCATGCCCGGAAGCTTACCTGTGCAACCGCAAGTCATTATGGGCTCTGGTTTGGTTGACCTTAGTGGTGATTCTGGCTGGGACGGTGCTAGCAGATGTAGAACTACGGTAGGATTGGATGAGCACCGGATAGTGGTCAGAGGAACTCTTCGGAAGACCATGTTTCAATCGTCCTGTTCTCAAACATCATGAAGTGCGAGGACGAAAAGGGAGGAATCGAATCTTGCGGGTAAAGTGTACAAACCTCTACAGAGGGTTAAAACCTAATCAATTAGCCGTGTCCCCGGTTACGGACAATTTGAGCATCTGGACTTGGATCTATCTCGGAACTCTCAACACCAGACTGATAACTTAATTGTGGGCAACTTATGATGATTCGGGCTATGAGACATCGGTTGGCGGAACCATGTCATGATAGAAAACTCCGTAGTGAAGACTCCTGATATTCCTTTGTTGTAGGGAAATAAAATTAGCTTTTATGCAAAATAAAACCTCAGACCCAGAGCCACAAAGCCATATTGCATATAGACTAGTTTTATCATCTGTTTCTCTTATTTGTGATCTTGCCGGTACATTCAATGTACTGACCTACACGGCTGCAACGTATCATGTTGCAGATATTTCTTCGACGAGTAAGAGTTATGATACAGGGTTACGGTCTACACTCAACCTGCCGATGGCGTTGATGGGACTCCACACCCGATTGATTGTTTCCGCTGAGACTTATAAGGTATATATCAGTTTTACGTTATTTATACATGTGATTGCACTTTGATATATACATTGATGTACTGTGTGTGCCAGCATACTGATCCAGGGATGGCACAGATACACAGAGGCTTGACCGTTTGAGGTCGGGTCGCTACATTATTGCATGTAAAGATTTAATGCGCCTCGGAATCTCAATAGTGGAGTAGTATACTCCACTATTAGGTTGGCTCTATGTGATGTGGCAACTTCATATAACCGGATGGTGGCTATACTACTACGGTACTCACACTCCAAGAAGTGACTCGAAAACCATTTATAAATTGTATTTATGACATGCATATGCAAATGTACCATTCATTACATACAACAAGTCATCAACACACAACGACAACGAGGAAACATGTTAGATTATAGATTATTTCCAACAAAACATTCTAGTAAATACTAAAGTTTTTATCACACAACAAATAACAAGCAATGAAATGAACTTCAGCTCAACCAATCCTCGGCGTTGGAAACGCTTGCTTTGAACCATAAGTAAGCCTCTGGGAAGGGGAAGCTATTGTCAATATCGAGACCAATGCATGACTCATCATCCAGGCTGAAGCGGCCTATATCAGGACGCATATTGTGATAGCCAGGGTAGGGAACCATAGCAATTTTCGACGTATAGATACAATTGCTTCTCATAAACGGTAGTAACGTTGTGCCAACAGTAGCTGGATCGCCTTTCACCATCATTGGATAGTTTTGTCCAAGGAAGAGCGAGTTTTCTCCAAGACTATCAATACGGAACCAGGCAGAAGGTGCTGGCGCTAGCAAACTAGTATCCATCCCGAATACCCTGCAACGGATGTTGGAATAGGTCCGGAGAGTGCGACCATGGGAGACAACACCTGCTTCCTTAGTAACATCAGCAGTGCCCTGTATACATACAAGAAGAGGTGATCCATCGAAATAGGTTGCCAGGCGCCACTGAGTATGTAGGTCCTGCTCGTCCTCATGCTCGTGATCATCAGCATTGTCATCTTCCCCTTGGTTATAAATTTTTTCAAGTATAGGTGGTGGAATGTTCACAGGACCTTGGAAACACAAGAAGGTTAGTTAGTACGGGGATACTAACTTGCATGCACGTGGATGAAACAATTCTAATTACGGTGGAAGACAAACGTACTGAAACAATAAGGATTCCATGCAAAAACAGTGCCAGGAGTGGTGGCAGCAAACACAAGACTCTCGTATTGAATTGCATCACAGTACTCATCCGTGTACAGAAATTGATTTTTGAACAATATCCATCGAGGCGTGGAAGTAAGGACGGCAACAAGCTTGTCGAAGATAGCAACAACATGATAGTTCGTGTAATCCCAAGAGCGGTTGGGAACTCGACAAATTGCTATCTTCTGTAGACGATAGTCACCATGATCGTATTTGAACCTACGTAGATCATCTATGTGCTCAACCTCAGGGCACTCTGAGATTTTTGGAAGTGGAACCCGGTGACAAGTGTACACATTCACAAGTTCCCACTCGCAGTTGTACCCAATATAAATCAACCCAATCTCCATTTGCGCCTGCCCAGGCCTTACCCTTAAGCGATGGCATCTTAACATCACAAGTATCATAATCAAGCGGCATCAACTTGCACAAGGCGAGGCTTCCGTCGTCCCCGCGCCAGTGAGCAGGGTCATGGCGAAGAAGATAGGGGAGATCAAACCGCTCCTAAACCCTTGGGTTCTTTGTAATGATGTTATTTGTTGAGTCGAGAATGGTCTTGAACAAACCTGCCATGCTAGCCGAGGTGATGACATCGCACCGATCAATGAGTTCCTCCAACACATCATCTTTCAGATCGGGGCAAGAATAACAGGGTCGTTTCCGGCCTGTTCCCTCCATGGAGAAGACGATCGAACAATGGCATAAGGAAGGGTGAAGGCAAATGGAGGGAGGAAGAGCGTGTGACAGCAGTTCCAAATCGAGAGGGAAAGGTGAAGAGGCGATGGACGGTTGCCACAGTACAGGAAGAGGTGCCCCGGCCTACATAGATGTCCGTTCAGAAATTGTACAAAAGGACTCGCCGTCGTCTCACTGACATGTTGGAACGGGACCACATGTCAATGAAACATGGTGTGTCATTTCTCGTGCAAAATGCAATCTGGCCGCATTGGCCCGAGGTGCCGCATTATTTCTCGACTTTATTTTTTTAATGGCGTGTCGTTCAGTTTTGAAGCACGACTAACTGGTACTGTATGCAAAGAAAATATAAACTACTCTACCAGTACTCCACCTCTAGTACTAATATCAAAAAAGATATATAGGCTGGAGCTTCAGCGCTTGCTTGCTAAGGGCTGCCCACTTGCTTCTCACACTATCACCCTCTCTCCAGATCTAAAAAAGACGCTGGTGCCCCTCTCTCTCCCTCCTCACCGGTGGTCACAGATCCGCCGGGGAAGAAAAGGACGTGCAGCGTTGACGCACTCGTCGTCGGCGAGCGAGGTCACGCACTGACGACAAGGCCGTCCTCTCAGACCTAGCGCCCGCGCAGGATGGCCTCCGTCCCCAACGTCGCTGCCGTAGTGTGTGCGGAGGACGACGACCACGAGCGAAGCCACTTCCCACCGACCCTCATGTATGCTACCTCTTTTCGAACCATACCCTTGTTCTATTGCCCCATCTGCCACGTCGCTGCATGTGGATCTTTTTCCACTCCACCATCTCCGCAATTTTCTATCCTCTGCTCTGTTGGTCACGCAGACGAAAACCTTAGTTTGCACTATTAAAGGAAACCCTACTTCATGCAGACTAATCCATGTCTGGGTTGAATAAGGAAAGGAAGGGAGAAAGTATTGTCGAAGAGACTATGCATCGAACCCGCAACTAGGTTGAAAAGGGGAAAATCAGTAGCTAATGAATGAGTCTCATGTCTCTTGGTTGAAAAAGGGTAGAAAGGCATGAAAATGCAATAGAGAATGACCAGGTCGATCGGTTTGTTGTCCTCACATAGGAAAAAGGTGGCTAAAGAGAACAAAAATGGGACGTAATCCACATATGCTGCCTGGATATTTGTTGCTCTGGGCAACGATCCCTCCCTCACCACTCTATGCATCCGTGGAGGTACATCGTACTGGTGCGCCCACTGTCCGAATGGGCCTCCCATGCTCTTATTGCCACTTTTTTACTGTTAGTATAACACCAGCGGTAAAGTCAAGCAATGCTACTGCTAAAGTGATGCCACATTTAACTAATGCCGCACTCAGTATAATGCCACCGATAAATTTAAGCAATGCCATTTAATATCACTGGATTATTTCAGGGTTAGCTATTGATTGTGGATGTATTAAAGATTTTTTTAGCTAAGGCATTCTAATGCTGTTGCACAGCCAGTAAACCAACAATGAAACTTGTTACTACCTTCAGATTTTTGCACTGTTAATGCTTATAGATTACATACCTCACTTTCATGAGATAAGTCAATTTTTTTGTATAGTGTCACTAAAATGCCAAGGCGCTGATGTCATTTTATTTTGGTTAAACTACAAAAAAAATTATGAAGAGAAGAGGAAAGGTCAAGAGTGGGCACCTCCTCCTCCGGCTGTTTTCTTGATTCGATTGATCAAGTTTTTATGTTTGATCGATTATCAAGATTGGCATAGCAATTTTTCAAGTCCCCTCGAGTTCGAAATGATATTTACCTTGAAGATCATGGTTTGCAATTTTTTTATACTGTCATTAGTTAATAATGCTAGTTACCTTCGGACATTTGTATTTGGTTTAATACTGTTTCACAGCTAGTATACCAATGCTGAAACTTGTTACCTTTACATTTTGTATTGTTAATGCTTATAAAAATCTTCCAGTGCTAGCTTATGGAAATCTGTTTAGTAAAACCATTGTACTGTACCCCGTAATAAAAAAAACTACTCTACTGTTGCACTAGCCACTGGATTAGTGTATAATTGTACTATTCGAATGGTGTTACATTAGCGTATGGACATATATAAGGTGTGGCAAGCTTTCCCAGATATGTGCTCAAGAAAACTACTACCTGTTTTTCTAAATACTAGACATTTGGGTACTTTAAATTGAACTATGAAAACGTTTTATATTAAGGAACAGAGGGTGTAGAGTTCACTCAAATTATGCCGGTAAAGCTAGTTACACCTTTGTTAAAATTAATGTTCATTATGTTATCGGAGGAGGTCTGCATGTTTGTCTCTAATGCCTGTCGATCACATACCTGACATCATGATGTAATGGTAAGTCATTTCTTTTTGTACAGTGTCACTGAATTGTCAAGGCGGTGATGGCATTTTATTTTAGTTGAACTGCACAAAATATGCTTAAAAGAAGAGGAAAGGTCAGGAATGGTTCAGTTTTTAAGAGAATATTATGTATGCCTTCCTGACATCAGCCGTTGTTGCCTTATTTATTCCTTCAAATAGGTGGTTAGAAACAGTCTTGCTACCTTTTCCCATTAAGAAATTGGAATGCTTATATTTGTGAGTCTATGCTTCAACTAGTGCCACTTTTATAGTAATCACACTTTCAATATCTGTGCAAACAGGGATGCTCGATTTTAGTGGAACTGCACAAAAAGTCCAAATGGTTCAACATTAGGAACATGTTTCTTCCAAACCGTTATATCCAATTGGTGGCACTATGAGCTGTTCATTACGAAGGTACATGGTTTGCTACTATCTTGCTACTCTTTTTTGTACTGTCATTAGATAGTAATATTAGTGGTTTGCATGTGAGTATATTGGCAGGGTGGACCTACATTGGAGGTGCAAGACATGATTCAATGATTTGATGCTCAATTTCGGTTGTATCGATTTCACCTCTTCCATCACTGCGAACATGGATATCCTTGGTCTGATGAAGAATAGGCGCTATATTTCTGCTCTGTACCAGCAAATCAATTCAGTACGAAATTGTCCAGTGCAAAACATGACAGATGCTAAGCGAAAGAGATGTGTTTAACTCAAAAATACAAGGTGGGGTATATGTTCACTAGCTGCTTGATATTTGTGCAGACAGATGTCTGCCTGTTGCTATTTGGCAAACAAACAAAGTGACCTCAATTTTGGTGGAACTGCACAAGAGAATAGTATAGTCATTGCATGCAGTGCCATTTGAAAATAGACACAGAAAGATTGGATAGTCATGGACTGCACAAAAGTAGTACTGTACTATTTATTGGCCAACACTAGGTGCTTCATTTCTTTGGTCTGATTATACAATGGGCATCATTTTGCCTAAGTTAAAGTTTGTATTCCAAAAATAGTCTCGCCGTGTGATCGTGAGAAGACCAAATCATATTGCAGTGGATGTTCCTCCATCATGTGTGGTTCATTCTCATGGTTCCAGCTATTGGTGAAACCACTTACGTTTGCAAGAGGAATTGTAGACTTCACAAACAAATTTGTCTTTTACTCTGTACTGAATGTTGGCCCAAAGAAGCATCCATGTTAGTAGCAAGAACATATGTTTTTTCTAGATCTTTGCTTTTGGAGCTACATATTTGTATATGATCTGTGAATCATTGAGATGCATTAACATGTTGATCTTATGTATGGGAATCATACTAGTTGGTTGTGTATTTGGGCTACTAATGTGAACATATTACAATGCCAGGTCTGTGAGTCTCATGTGAACATTTCGAATGGATCGGCTCTTACTACTGTGCACAACATGATCCTTATTTCTGTGTGCTCAGTGTTTACAAGTTACTAGCAGTTCCTTATTTCTGTTCGCTCAGTGTTTACAAGTTACTGATCGATCACTAGCTAGCCTACTAATACGCTCCTGGCAGTTTTAGTTGCGACGCAAGATCCGAAGGTGGCAGTTTTTTGAATAAAAATGCCTACCTCTGAAGAAACTGACATGCTGTTCTGAAGAAAATGCCATGCGAATCTGAAGAAACTGCCAGCATAAACATTCGCAAATGCCTTATCTCCTAGCGAACGTTCATCAGCTATTGCGATCCTACACGTACACTATCCGACCGACTCGATCCTACGCGATTAACCAGTGGATCACGCACGTACCTCATCTGGATGAATCGAGCGCACTTGTTTGACCATCATGCCGACGTGCGACCCAGCACAGACGGGACGCACCACTTACGGGACGGGACGGGACGGCACAGTCATAATTTTAGTTTTTCTAGTTTTCCACGGCAAGCTGGCACGCTAAGCCATGCCTGCTTATGCATTGAATTCCGATGACCACGATGACCGTCGCGTTTCCCGCGACACGCTGGTTCACCTACCTTCCGCCTATAATTACTGGTTCCCAGCGTTCTCTGGTGGCACCATCACCCAAGTAGCCCTATCCTCATAAGCCCCCACTGGCCTGACGTCGCTCAACACTTGCCCTCGCTCTCACCACGTCCGTCATGCCCTCGCCCGTCCGCAATAGGCGACGCCGGAGGCGGTCACCACCGGAACTAGTGTTCAGTTTTTCATCGGAAGGCAGACGGAGGGAGGAGGCACTCTATCGGCCTTTAGATGGCAATGCGGAGTATGAGGACTTGTTGGAGCGCGACTGCCTGGCGGAGGAGCAGCGTATCACCGATTTGCGCCGCCAACGGGGCATGGAGCAGCAGCGCACCGACGCTCTGAGTCACGAGCAGAGCGCCCGCAACTGGGCCGACTACATGGAGGCCGGCGCCCGGCAAATAGCCCTGGAGGCTGTCGGGCACGCACGTGTTCGCGACGCCAAATTTTACTACCAGCTCGTCAACTGGGTTTCCCTCTTAGAAGCCGAAGCTTCGGTGGATCACGCCGGCATGGAAAGGGCCAACGCGCGCGAGCAACGCGCCCTATCGCACCTCTGGCAAGTCCGAGGCGAGGAGGAGGACATCGCTGCCGGCGTTTAGCGTGTACCGCACATGGCTGCCGGCATCGTCTAGTTAGCTAAGAGTAAGTTAGTACTTGTACACTACTAGAGTATTAGTGGAAGTAGATAGTTAACCTGACTATGATGGTTGTCAACGTAAAAGTTCAGTACTCTATATCTGGATCAGACCTGTTACTTTGCTCTGAATGTTGAACTTTCCGTTTGAACATATGGAATGGGCTGTTATTTTTTTAAATGGGCTGTATTTGTCCACCACGGGTTTAGAGGCTGACTTGTGGGCCTACTAGGTTGGCGCGTACACAATCAGGAGATGATTGTACGTGGAGAGGATGACAGCAGGGACCCACTAGGGTCATGGCAGTATGCAAGCAAGGGCCTCCTTATTTCAAGCCAAAAAAATGGTTCCTCCTAATGGATTTCTGACATCTGGGTCCCATGCCATTGTCAGCGTAGTCAATAAACGAGAGAATTGCATAACGAGCGGCTGACACCAGGGACCCAGCAGCTCGCTCAGTTCTTTTTGTTTTTGAGACGGAAGCAGGGTGTCAACTGGGCTGTGCGGGGCACTCTGGCCTGTCTAGCCAGCCTTTTATTTTATGTTTACCACATGACCAGCCCAGTAGTTTTTTTTCTTTCTGAAAATGGCTAGCCCAGTTTTTTTGTTCTTTTGCAGAATACCCAACCGAGGCCTACTTGCTTTGTCAGCCCTGCTGGGCTGCAAATCATTCAAGACGAGGATAATTTCATTCGGCTTGCCTAGAAAATGGGCTATCAGTAATGAGAAATGGGCTGTACATTTTTAAAACACATCAAACCGGCAATTAGTTTCAAATTTCTTTTTTTTCATTTCAAGATTTTAAATTCCATTGATTTTTATGCGTGGACAATTATTTGGATTTTATATTGATATAAATTTATTTTTCAAATTAGTTTGAACGTGACTCGAAATTTCGGGATTAAAAACTGTTGGGACCGCACCGAAATATGCAAAATTTCGTATAATTTTTTAACCGTAGCCACAATATGGTCTATAATGCTAACAAAAAGAATATGGGTTCCAAAAAAATCCTTAAGAATTAGCAAATGGGTTATAAATTATTAGAAATAATGGCATATGGGTTGTATGCTGTTTTCCACACATTTTAGGCTGAATTGTGCGCCTACTATAGGTTGACGCGTACGCTTTCCTAGAAAAAGGTTGACGCACACGCAAGGCCGTGTCAACTTAGTCAACACACGAGAGCAGTGACTGCTAGATGTCCATCCAACAGTCGTCGTGCTTCTTCAATCTCTGCTCTTCCTGCTCCAGCCGCTCAAACAAGCGCCGGCGGGACTGCTTGCTCCCTCCTCCTGCGGTCAGCTGTGCTACCGCGCAGGCCTCACCGCCCCACCGTACTCCCATCGCTGGCCTAGCCATCCCTCTACTCACCCAGACCTCCTGTTATTCTCCGGCGACAGCAGCCTCACACTGCAGCCGAAGCAGTAAACCCTCGTACTCCTCTCCGCATGGGCATCCACTGATGCGTCTTCCCTGGCTCCACGTCGTCCCCTTCCTAGGCCTCGCCGTCATCCACCGCCTTGGTGCTCTCGATGCGGCGTGGTCAACGTGGTCAAGGAACAACTTCCATCGGAAGAGGACTATACATGGAGAGGCTGACAAGTGGGTCCACGGCTGCAGCAAGGAAGTGCCTCCTATTACGCGTAAAATAATTATTCCTCCACGAGACAGCAGGGACCCACCGGAAGGGACTCTGTATTTTGTGAAAAAAACGTTTCCCTCCCTTGACAGCTGGGACCCACCAGCTACATCTTCGCACACAAGGAAGTGCGTCCATACTACGGGCAAAAAAATGATTCTTCCCCCTGACAGCTGGGACCCACCAGCTATATCTTTGCATGCAAGGAAGTGCGTGCTTATCCTCCCTGACAGCTGGGACCCACCCGGTCGAAGCGTACGCAGCATTGTCTGTGTACGTACCGGTCGATCGGTCTATCTGCCACGATGAACCTTGGCCGAGTAAGGAGCGGTAGCAGTTCAGGCAGTCCAGTCAAAACTGTGTACACGTACGTACAACCAGATGCCAAAAAATACGGCCATATACGTACATACGGGCAGGGTCTTGAACGCGTACTCACGCATACGTACGGCCGGGGCTCGTGTACATGGAGAGGCAATGGACGGCAGCAACGGCGTCCTGTTCATCGAAAGCCAACCGGCTGGGTCAGAACGGAGAAACTGTGTCGTGTTCATCGGGAGGCAACGGAATACGTCGTGTTCATCGGGAGCCAACTGGCTTGGACGGAACAGCCGAAACGAGGTCTGGTGTACCGCAGAACGGAGGAAACGGGCCTTCTGTTCGACCGCGTACGGTCAAAATGGGGTCCTGTTCATCGGAAGGGTCTGGCGTACCGCAAAACGGAGGAAACGGACTTGTGTTGGAGTGCCTACGGTCGAAACGGGGTCCTGTAGATCGGGAGGCGTGTGCCGTACCGCAAAACGAAGGAAACAGACTTGTGTTGGAGTGCCTACGGTCGAAACGGGGTCCTGTTCATCCACCGTCGACTGCCTCGCTCTAGCCTCCACGGGATACTGTTCATCCACCGTCGACCTCCTCCAGCCTCCATGGCTACTGTTCATCCACGGCTACTGTTCATCCAGCCTCCATCGGCTGCTGTTCATAGAGCCTCCACGGGGTCCTATTCATCCACCCCCAACCGGCTGGGGTGCGGCGGCCTCCTCGGGGTCCTGTTCATCCAGCGGCAATGGCCTACTACCACGGGGTCATGTTCATCCAACCCCCACCGGGACTGTTCATCCACAGCCAACCAACCAGCTCGACTAACCACGTCTCGACTCGTTCTACGTACCGCGCGCACGGTAGCAACGGTCACTGTTCATCGAGAGGCAACCCAACACTGGCTGGCTACGTCTCGCACGGGGGCTCGATCGGCTTCAGTAAGCAGCAGCAGTGATCGATCGCTCGGTTCAGTTAGCAGTAGCAGCGAAGGAATCGCTCAGGTTCAGTCAGCAGCCAAGGGATCGATCGCTCGGGTTCAGTAACGTAGCTAGTGCAATCGCTCGGGTTCAGTAAGCGAACGCCTCGCTCGGGTTCAGTTAGAGCCCAACGCCTCGCACACATGCGTGTACGTATACGAGAGAAAACAAGCAAACCTCCGTCCATCGCTCGGCCCCGACCACCGACCGTAACCGGGAACTCCCCGATATTTTCCTCGCCCTCGCTTCTACCATGATTTTTTTCCGTCATGGACGGCCCAAAGAATGTCATGCAGCTGCGTCTCCGGCCCGCCCAGGACGAAAAGCCCATTTTCTGTCATGATTTTTGTCATAGAAGTAGGAGCCCACCACATCTATGATGATACCGGGTTTTGTCACAATTATCGTCATAGAAGTGTCATAAGCATGACAGAAAAAAATTTCGTTCGGCCCAAAATGTCACGGATGTGTCTTTTTTTTGTAGTGATTAGTCATGGCTTCGCTGTCCTCATCCATGTATTCGGTGTTTTCCGAATTATAATCTAGCATCTCGGTTAAATCATCGACAGTGGCTACCAAGTGGGTGGTGGGTGAGACGTAAAATTACCCATGGTACGCCTCGAAGGGCTGATGGTTGTGGGCAGAGGGCAGATCCTCCTGGATGGTCATTTTCTGGATTCGGTCTAGCGCCTTGTTTAACATAGCGAGGGTCACCGAATCCGAGGGCTCTAGGCCAAATTCCACCGTGACGGGGTGGGGGCAGTGAGTGCCCTGGCCGATCCTTGGTTTCCATAGGCCGAGCTAAGCTCGGGGTGCGGTGCCGGATCCTTGAGGGGATCCGGATTATCGCTGGGGATCAGGGACGGGCCTTGGTTTTTGCATGTCGTTTCTGCGCCGGGGTTCGAGATCGAGCTACTTTGGGCCGAAGGTGACCCCTGGCCATCGGCTGTCGGTTCATCGTAAGGGCTCAAGGCCAAAGGAGCGTTGTGACGGAGAGGCTCGGCCGAGATTGACTCTTGGCCTCCGCCTCCAGATTCTGCCTCGAAGGCCGAGGATAGGCCCTCTGCAGTCGTGATGGATTCGGCCGAAGGTGGAGTCTGGCCCCCGCTTGAAGCGGAGCCCTCCAAGCTTGAAGCTGTTCAGAGGGCGGGGGCCGCTCTGTAGATTGGATCGGAGGGGGACTCCAGAGCGAGCATGGCGAGGCCCACAAGGGTGCGAAAAGGGGGTAGTGAATCCGGCAAAGACCAGATCACCCCGTGCGTCCGCAATGTATTCCAGATTACCGAATCGAATTCGGTGTTCAGGAGCGAAGTTATCAATCTGATCCAAACGACCGGTCAGGTTGGCGTGCAGCATGATGCTGCCGAACGTGAAGAATTGACCGGGGACAAAGAAGTCCCCGGATTCGATGCCTTTTCCTACGATCAGGTGATCCATCGATCCTTTGGGCGACCCCACAGCGGAACTCTCAATGAAAGCACCAATGTCGGTGTCAAAACCGGCAGACCTCGGGGTAGGGGTCCCGAACTGTGGATTTAAGATCGATGGGGAATAGGAGACGATGAACACGGTGTTTACCCAGCTTCGAGCCCTCTCGAAGAGGTAATACCCTACGTCCTGCTTGATTATATTGGATGTATAGTATGGTTTACAGAGTAGATCTACCTCGAGATCAGCATGAGCTAAACCCTCAGGTGATGAGGTGACAAATGTGTCTCCTAAAGACTACAACCCTCGATTTATATAGACACCGATAGGGTTAGGGTTTCCGGAAATAGATTACAATAAAGGAAAAGGAGATCATATCTATCTTTGACTTGGAGGACACACCAGGGCTTCATAGATCTCCTGTCGCTATGCGGCTTCACCAGTCCGGCCCATACTCGATGGGCCGGCTCCCCGAGGACCCCTTAGTCCATGACTCCCTCAACCGCCCAAGAGTGATCATGTGTTCGATCTTAAACAATTACTTGATACACTAAAATATGCTTATGTTGATGAAAAGAAGATATATCCTGTTATTATTAGTGCTAACCTTTCAGAGCATGAAGAGAAGAAATTATTGAGAACTCTGAAGAATCACCATGCAGCTATTGGATATACTCTGTATGATCTTAAGGGCATTAGTCCCACTCTATGTCAGCACAAAATTAATATGGAGCCTGATGCTAAACCAGTTGTTGATCATCAACGACGGTTAAATCCTAAGATGAAGCAAGTGGTAAGAAATGAAATATTAAAGCTTCTGGAAGCAGGTATAATTTATCCTATTGCTGATAGTAGATGGGTAAGTCCTGTTCATTGTGTCCCTATGAAGGGAGGTATTACTGTTGTTCCTAATGATAAGAATGAATTGATTCCACAAAGAATTGTCATAGGTTATAGAATGGTTATTGATTTTAGAAAGTTAAACAAAGCTACTAGGAAAGATCATTATCCCCTACCTTTTATTGATCAAATGCTAGAAAGACTATCAAAACATACACACTTTTGCTCTCTAGATGGTTATTCTGGTTTCTCTCAAATACCTGTGTCACAAGAGGATCAAGAAAAAACAACTTTTACTTACCCTTTTGGTACCTTTGCTTATAGACATATGCCTTTTGGTTTATGCAATGCACCTGCTACCTTTCAAAGATGTATGACTGCTATATTCTCTGACTTTTGTGAAAAGATTGTTGAGATTTTCATGGATGATTTCTCCGTTTACGGAACTTCTTTTGATGATTGCTTAAGCAACCTTGATCAAGTTTTGCAGAGATGTGAATAAACTAATCTTCTCTTGAATTGGGAGAAGTGCCACTTTATGGTTAGTGAAGGTATTGTCTTGGGGCATAAAATTTCAGAAAGAGGTATTGAAGTTGATAAAGCTAAAGTTGATGCTATTGAAAAAATGTCGTGTCCTAAAGATATCAAAGGTATAAGAAGTTTCCTTGGTCATGCTAGTTTCTATAGGAGGTTTATTAAAGACTTCTCAAAAATTTCTAGGCCTCTCACTAATCTCTTGCAAAAAGATGTTTCATTTGTTTTTGATGATGATTGTGTAGAAGCATTTGAAATTCTTAAGAAAGCCTTGATTTCTGCACCTATTGTTCAACCACCTGATTGGAACCTACTCTTTGAAATTATGTGTGATGCTAGTGATTATGCTGTTGGTGCTATTCTAGGACAAAGAGTTGATAAGAAATTAAATGTTATTCATTATGCTAGTAAAACTCTAGACAGTGCTCAAAGAAATTATGCTACTACTAAAAAAGAATTTTTAGTAGTTGTCTTTGCTTGTGATAAGTTCAGATCTTATATTGTTGATTCCAAAGTAACTATTCACACCAATCATGTTGCTATTAAATACCTTATGGAAAAGAAAGATGGTAAACCTAGACTTATTAGATGGGTTCTCTTGCTGCAAGAATTTGATTTGCATATTATTGATAGAAAGGGAGCTGAGAACCCCGTAGCAGACAACTTGTCTAGGTTAGAAAATATTCTTGATGACCCACTACCTATTGATGATAGCTTTCCTGATGAACAATTAGCTGTCATAAATGCTTCTCGTAGTGCTCCTTGGTATGCTGATTATGCCAATTATATTGTTGCTAAATTTATACCACCTAGCTTCACATACCAACAAAAGAAAAAGTTTTTCTATGATTTAAGACATTACTTCTGGGATGACCCACACCTTTATAAAGAAGGAGTAGATGGTGTTATTAGACGTTGTGTACCTGAGCATGAACAAGAATAGATCCTACGCAAGTGTCACTCCGAGGCCTACGGAGGACACCATGCTGGAGATAGAACTCCACACAAGGTATTACAATCCGGTTTTTATTGGCCTACTTTCTTCAAAGATGCTCATAAGTATGTCTTGTCTTGTGATGAATGTCAAAGAATTGGTAATATTAGTAGACGTCAGGAAATTCCTATGAATTATTCACTTGTTATTGAACCATTTGATGTTTGGGGATTTGATTATATGGGACCTTTTCCTTCCTCTAATGGGTATAAACATATTTTGGTTGCTGTTAATTATGGTACTAAGTGGGTAGAATCTATTCCAACTAGTAGTGGTGATCATAACACTTCCATTAAAATGCTTAAAGAAGTTATTTTCCTAAGGTTTGGGGTCCCTAGATATTTAATGACTGATGGTGGTTCACACTTTATTCATGGTGCTTTCCGTAAATTGCTTGCTAAGTATGATGTTAATCATAGAATTGCATCTCCATATCATCCTCAGTCTAGTGATCAAGTAGAATTGAGTAACCGAGAAATAAAATTGATTTTGCAAAAAACTATTAATAGATCTAGAAAGAATTGGTCTAAGAAACTTGATGATGCATTATGGGCTTATAGAACAGCTTATAAAAACCCTATGGGTATGTCTCCATATAAAATGGTTTATGGAAAAGCATGTCACTTACCTCTTGAACTAGAACATAAAGCTTATTGGGCAATTAAAAAGCTCAACTATGATTTCAAACTTGTCGGTGAGAGGTTATTTGACATTAGCTCACTTGATGAATGGATAACCCAAGCCTATGAGAATGTCAAGTTGTTTAAAGAAAATTTTAAAAGATGGCACGACAAAAGGATACAAAAGCGTGAATTTAATGTAGCTGATCATGTCTTGCTATACAACTCTCGTTTAATATTTTTTGCAGGAAAGCTTCTCTCTAAATGGGAAGGTCCTTATATTATCGAGGAGGTCTACTATTCTGGTGCCATCAAAATTAACAATGCCGAAGGCACCAACCCGAAGGTGGTAAACGGGCAAAGAATCAAACACTATATCTCAGGTACTCCCATAAACATTGAAACCAATATTATTAATTCCATAACACCGGAGGAGTACATAAGGGATATCTACCAGAACGTTTCAGACTCCGAAAAGAAATAGGTATGCGGTACGGTAAGTAAACAGACTCCAAAACTTTTCAAATGGCAATTTTACTCCGTTTTGGAATATTCAAAAAATTAGGAAAATAAAAAGTAGTCCAAAAAGTGCACGAGGAGGCGGCAAGCCCTGGGGGCGCACCCTACCCCCTGGGCGCGCCTCCCTGTCTTGTGGCCACCTCGTGTGCCCTCTGGACTCCATTTTCTTGTGGAACACCCCTTTTGGTCGGTAAAAATTCATTATATAATCTCCCGAAGGTTTTGACCACCGTACAACGACAAAATCCTCTGTTTTGTGTTTGGCAAATTCTGCAGCAGATTTGGAACAATATGTCTTTGCAAGAGTCAATCGGGGAGAGTCGGGTCTCTCACCCGATGCCGGGACCAAGAGCATACAGTGAAGCTGACCACTTTGGGCGGTCAACAGAGGAAGAGATGGAGGCTGACCTGAAAAGAGTGGATGCCATGGAAGAGGATCAAGAAGCTACTTCTCGCCTTCAACCGGGAGCTATGCTTGAGGAACTCCAGAGCTCAGCAATACCGGATTCAGTCATACCTCCCAATGCTAGATTTCTCTCTTATGATAACATGAAAAAGAGTGTTGCTTTTCCCCCCGCAGCCAAGAAGCATCCATGGGTGATCGGAGCTCTAGCTGTCACAGGCAAACTCCGCAAGGAAATAATCAATCTTAAGCAGCAAAATAATAAGCTTGAGGAGGAGAATCACATTCTAAGGGGCATCATCGCCAAGAATATCACATCACCACCTCTGAAGAAAGAGGCATAAAAACATGGGTATGGGCACTCCCCTTGGCAACCGCCAAGCTTGGGGGAGGTGCCCCGGTATCGTATCACCATCACATCTTTACCTTTGTCGTTTTTCTTAGTTCAGTCCTTTTGGTTATATCTCGGTTTAGTAGAATAAAGTTTTAGTATGATCTAGCTTTGAGTTTTGCTTTGTGCTCCCTCTATGTAATGGAGTCCGAGAGTTATATAATAAAGATTAGTTTTGAGTTGAGGGCTTTACTTTCTTGCTATGATCTTGAGAAAAAGAAATAAAGAATAAAATAAATAAAAAGATTGTATAATGATCTTATGGGAAGTGACGACTTCACATATAAGAAGTATGTCGCATGAAATTTGTTGGGAGTTGACAAATATAGTTTTGGTCATTGTTGCAATTAATAGGAAGTAATAAAGAAAGAGAGGTCTCACATATAAATATACTATCTTGAACATCTTTTATGATTGTGAGCACTCATTAAAATATTATATGCTAAAATGTTGATGTTGGACAAGGAAGACAACATAATGGGTTATGTTTCTTTATATCCGAATAGAAGTTATATTGTCAAGGATCCTCCAACATGTTGAGCTTGCTTCTCACCCCATGCTAGCCAAATCTTTTGCACCAAGTAGAGATACTACTTGTGCATCCAAACATCCCTTAACCCAGTTTTGCCATGAGAGTCCACCATACCTACCTATGGATTGAGTAAGATCCTTCAAGTAAGTTGTCATCGGTGCAAGCAATAAAAATTTCTCTCTAAATATGTATGATCTATTAGTGTGAGGAAAATTAGCTTTATACGAACTTGTGATATGGAAGAAATAAAAGCGACAGACTGCATAATAAAGTTCTTTATCACAAGCGGCAATATAAAGTGATATTCTTTCGCATTAAGATTTTGTGCATCCAACCATAAAAGCGCATGACAACCTCTGCTTCCCTCTGTGAAGGGCCTATCTTTTATTTACCCTCTACCTTAATGCAAGAGTCATGGTGGTCATCACCTCTTCTTTTTATACTTTTTATTTTTGGCAAGCACTATATGTTGGGGGGAGATCCAGATATATATATCCACTCGGATATAGATATTCATAAACTATTATTGTTGACATTACCATTGAGATAAAATGTTGGGAGGCGAAACCATAAGCCCCTATCTTTCTCTGTGTCCGATTGAAACTTTGATCTCATAAGTATCGCATGAGTGTTAGCAATTATGAAAGACTAAATGATAGTTGAGTATGTGAACTTGCTGAAAAGCTCTTACATTGACTCTTTCCAATGTTATGATAAATTGCAATTGCTCCAATGACTAAGATAATAGTTTGTTAGTTTCCAATAAAGTTTCTGTTCCATACTTTGCCTTGCGAATGAATTGTTACTTTGGCATAAGAAATTATATGACAAAATATGTTGTTGTTCTAAAGATGATCATGATGCCTTCATGTCCGTATTTTATTTTATCGACACCACTATCTCTAAACATGTGGACATGATTATCGATTTAGGCTTTCGCTTGAGGACAAGCGAGGTCTAAGCTTGGGGGAGTTGATACGTCCATTTTGCATCATGCTTTTATATTGATATTTATTGCATTATGGGTTGTTAATACACATTATGGTACAATACTTATGCCTTTTCTCTCTTATTTTACAAGGTTTACACAAAGAGGGAGAATGCCAGCAGCTGGAATTCTGGACCAGAAAGGAGCAAATTTGAGAGACCAATTCCGCACAACTCCAAAAGTCCTAAAAATTTATGGAGAATTATTTTGGAATATATAAAAAATATTGGGCGAAGAAAATACCAGAGGGGACCCACCAGGAGGCCACAAGCATGGGGGGCGCCCCTAGGGCTTGTGGGCCCCCTGGCAGGTCTCCGATGCCCATCTTTTGCTATATGGAGCGTTTTGACCTTTAAAAAATCATAAGGAAGCTTTCGGGACGAAGCGCCGCCGTCTCGAGGCAAAACCTGGGCAGAAGCAATATAGGGCTCTGGCGGAGCTGTTCTGCCGAGGAAACTTCCCTCCCGGAGGGGGAAATCAAAGCCGTCGTCATCACCAATGATCCTCTCATCGAGAGGGGGTCAATCTCCATCAACATCTTCACCAGCACCATCTCCTCTCAAACCCTAGTTCATCTCTTGTATCCGATCTTTGTCTCAAAACCTCAGATTGGTACCTATGGGTTGCTAGTAGTGTTGATTACTCCTTGTAGTTGATGCTAGTTGGTTTATTCGGTGGAAGATCATATGTTCAGATCCTTAATGATATTTATTACTACTTTGATTATGAACATGAATATGCTTTGTGAGTAGTTACGTTTGTTCCTGAGGACATGGGAGAAGTCTTGTTATAAGTAATCATGTGAATTTGGTATTCGTTCGATATTTTGATGAGATGTATGTTGTCTTTCCTCTAGTGGTGTTATGTGAACGTCGACTACATGACAATTCACCATGATCTGGGCCTAGGGGAAGGCATTGGGAAGTAATAAGTAGATGATGGGTTGCTAGAGTGACAGAAGCTTAAACCCTAGTTTATGCATTGCTTCGTAAGGGGATGATTTGGATCCACATGTTTCATGCTATGGTTAGATTTATCTTAATTCTTCTTTCATAGTTGCGGATGCTTGCGAGAGGGGTTAATCATAAGTGGGAGGCTTGTCCAAGTAAGGACAGCACCCAAGCACCGGTCCACCCACATATCAAATTATCAAAGTAACGAACGCGAATCATATGAGCATGATGAAAACTAGCTTGACAATAATTCCCATGTGTCCTCAGGAGCGCTTTGCTTTATATAAGAGTTTGTCCAGGCTTGTCCTTTGCTACAAAAAGGTTTGGGCCACCTTGCTACACCTTAGTTATACTTGTTACTTGTTACCCGTTACGAATTATCTTATCACAAAACTATCTGTTACCGATAATTTCAGTGCTTGCAGAGAATACCTTGCTGAAAACCGCTTGTCATTTCCTTCTGCTCCTCGTTGGGTTCGACACTCTTACTTACTGAAAGGACTACGATAGATCCCCTATACTTGTGGGTCATCACACCATGTCATCATGCTGCCGGAACTCATCTACTACTTCGCCTCTCTTGCTGGATCGAGAAGGCGAGGACGTCATCGAGCTGAACGTGTGCTGAATGCGGAGGTGGTACGTTCGGTACATGATCGGGACGGATCGTGAAGGTGTACGACTACATCAACCACGTTGATAAACGCTACCGCTTAGCGATCTACAAGGGTATTTAGATGCTCTCCCCCTCTCATAGCTATGCATCTCCATGGATAGATCTTGCGTGTGCGTAGAAAATTTTTGTTTTCCATGCAACGTTCCCCAACAGGGTTGGCGTGCAGCACGATGCTGCCGAACGCGAAGAGCTGGCCTGGGACGAAGAGGTCCCTGGAGCTGACACCATCTCTGATGATCAAGCGAGCCATTGATCCTTCGGCGACCCAACAGCGGAAGTCTCAATGAAAGCACTAATGTCGGTGTCAAAACTGGTAGATCTCGGGTAGGGGGTCCCGAGCTATGGATCTAGGATCAATGGGGAACAAGGGACGAAGAACACGGTGTTTACCCAGGTTCAGGCCCTCTCAAAGAGGTAAAACCCTACGTCCTGCTTGATTGTATTTGATGTGTATGATATGGTTACAGAGTCGATCTACCTCGAGATCAGGCGAGTCTTTTCTGGCGCCGTTGCCGGGGAGCAATAGCGTGGGGTTGATATTCTCGTGTGTGCGTGTTTGCTTTCTTCACTAAGTATATTTTGTTTTACCTTTTGTTTTTGTTTTCTTTAGTTGTGGGTGAAACAAATATTTTTTTTTAAGAATGCAAAATAGAAAAATTTTACTTGCCTCTTATGCTTAAAAACTTTTTCAAAAAGAGAAGTGATTGGAAGGTTATGCATTGGAGAAGTGAGGGTCGACCTTGAACACTTGTGTTCATGCTCATGGAAACAATGTAGAATTTTTCATGGAAGTTTATCAAAAATAATTATCCCCTTGTATATATCCATTGTATTATAAAAATAATGTGCCAAGATTTGGCTTTAGGATGATTAGATTGCTTGTTTGCTTTGTGCTATGCAAAAACAGAAACTTTGGCTGTAGTGCGTGAATTTACATTTTTTACTGGAAGGTCAAAAGTTTCTGAATTTTTTATACAGTACTTCTATGAATTTTTTATATTTTTTCTTAATTTTTTAGAATTTTTGGAGTTACATAAGTATGGTAAATTTTCAGATTGCTACAGACTGTCCTGTTTTTGACAGATTCTGTTTTCTATGTGTTGTTCGCTTATTTTGATGAATCTATGGGTTGTATCGGGGGGGTATGAACCATGGTGAAGTTGGAATACAATAGATATAAATGCTAATATGAAATTGGAATGAGTTTACAACAGTACCTAAAAGTAGTGATTTGCCTTATTATACTAACGGATCTCACAAGGGTTTTTGTTAAGTTTTGTGTGGATGAAGTGTTCAAAGATCGAGGAGGTATCGATATAAGAAGAATATGGAGAGACAAGAGTTCAAGCTTGGGGATTCCCAAGGCACCCCAAGTAAATATTTCAAGGAGACTCAAGCATCTAAGCTTGGGGATGCCCCGGAAGGCATCCCATCTTTATTCTTCAACAATTATCGGTAATACCTCGGTTTTTGTTTTGTTCACATGATCTGCATCTTTTGTGTTTTTATTTTCCTTTATGCACCATGCTAGTATGAGATAGTCCTTAATGGCTTTATAGAATGCTCTTTGTGCTTCACTTAAATCTTTTGAGTATGGCTTTATAGAATGCTCTTTGTGCTTCACTTAAATCTTTTGAGTATGGCTTTAAAGAATGCTTCGTGTGCTTCACTTATATATTATGAGCTTGGATATTGGTAAATCTATATTAATTATAGAATGCTCTATGAACTTCACTTATATATTTAGAGTATGAATCAAATTATCATCAAAATTGGGCTTGGAAGAGTATCATTAAAATACCTTGCCTAGCTAAAAAGGCATTAAAGAAAAGCGCTTGTTGGAAGACAACCCAATATTTACCCCTACTGTTTTTGTGAGTTCTCATGATTATGATACAGTATTAGTCATTTTTTATAGCTTTTGTTTCAATAAAGTGCCAAGTAAGACCCTTGGGATGATCTATGGTGGTAGTTGATTTGATCTTGCTGAAAAACAGAAACTTTTGCGCTCATTGCCAGAATTTTAAAAAATCACAGAAGAGTGCTTTTGATCTGAATTTTTTACAAAAGATTGATATACAAATTTACTAGGTTTACTTAATTTATCAGAATTTTTGGAGTTACATAAGTAAGGTTGTTGTTCAGATCATTACAGACTGTTCTGTTTTTGACAGATTCTGTTTTCAATGCATAGTTTGCTTGTTTTCTAGTTTCTATGGCTTATATTGCTCAATATAAATTGTAGAAATGATATGGTACAGTCAGCATTGTGTGAGAACAATTATGAATCTTATAATGACAGTAACAAAGTGAATGACTTGTCTTTATCATACTAACACATCTCACAAAGTTCCGTTAAGTTTTGTGTGATTGAAGTTTTCAAGTATTGAGTGAGATGTCGATATAAGAAGAATAAGGAGTGGCAAGACCCTAAGCTTGGGGATGCCCAAGGCACCCCAAGGTAATATTCAAGGAATACCCAAGCAACTAAGCTTGGGGATGCCGCGGAAGGCATCCCCTCTTTCGTCTTCAACACTATCGGTATACCTTACTTGGAGCTATATTTTTATTCGTCACATGATATGTGTTTTGCTTGGAGCGTATTTTCATTTTGCTAGATGTTTGAATAAAATCATTGGATCTAAAATCTTGAATGAGAGAGAGTCTTCACATGGCAATTTAACTAATTGACTATGCATTGATCTTCACTTATATCTTTTTGGAGTAGTTTTGTCATTTACTCTCGTGCTTCACTTATATCCTATGAGTAAATGGTTGAATTAATTGAATATCATAAATCTGAAATTATATATGTTTTATATGCTTATCCCATGGGGAGTAATGACTTCACATATAAGAAGTATAGGTGGTAAAATTTATTGAAAGTTAGCAAACACCGCATTGGTCACTTGAACAATTCATGAAAGAATATTGAAGGAAGAGAGATTTCACATATAAATATACTATCTTGGACATCTTCTATGATTGTGAGCCCCATTAATTATTTTCAAACTTGAGCAAATTAGTTGAAGTTGGACAAGGAAGACAACATAATGAGTTATGTTTGGGTATATTTGTATAGAAGTTATATTGTTATGGATCCTCCAACATGTGGTGCTTGCTTAGGATCTTTTGCTAGCCAAAAATTTGTACTAAGTAGAGATACTACTTGTGCATCCAAAAACACTTAAACCCTGTTTCTTGCCATGAGTGTCCACCATATCTACCTATGGATTGAATAAGATCCTTGAAGTTAGTTGTTATCGGTGCAAAAAGCAATAAAAATTGCTCCTAAATATGTATGATCTTTTATTGTAAGGGAAAATAAGCGTTGTACGAACTTGTGATGGTAAAGAAATAAAAGCGACGGACTGCATAATAAAGGTTGCTATCACAAAGGGCAATACAACGTGACGTTCCTTTGCATTAAGGGTTTGCACATCCAAAATTAAAAGGCGCATGACAACCTCTGCTTCCCTCTGCGAAGGGCCTATCTTTTACTTTCATGTATTTACTTTTATGCAAGAGTCAATAGTATTCCTTCTTATTTAAACCTCAATTATTCTTTAGTTGGCAAGCATCATGTTGTGGGGAAAGATCCAAGCATATATGGCCATTCAAATATATTTGATCATGAATTATTATTGTTGACAATTATCTATATGATAAATAAGTTGGGAGGCGAAACATTAAGCCCCTATCTTTCTCTGTGTTCAACGGATGCTATTTGTTCTAAAAATATGCTTTGAGTGTTAGCAATCATGGAAGACTATATGATAGTTGAGTATATGGAATTTGCTAAATCAAAGCTCTTACATAGACCCTTCCTGAAAATAAGATGAATTGCAATTGTTTGGTGACTCAGAACATAGTTTGCTAGTTTTCAAGAAACTTTACGGTCTATACTTTAACATGTGGATAGCTTGTTACTTGATCATGAGAAGTTTTATGAGATGAGCTACTGTTTATGATATATAATGATGCTAGAAAAAGTGATTGGAATTATCATTCAAACTTGTGCACTTGCTAGCATTCACACTTCATAAATTATTTCTTTTATCATTTACCTACTCGAGGACGAGCAAGAATTAAGCTTGGGGATGCTGATACGTCTCCAACGTATCTATAATTTATGAAGTATTCATGCCATGTTTACAACAATTTTATATGGTTTTGGTATGACTTGATTAGAAATAACCCGGACTGACACTGTTTTCAGCAGAACTACCATGGTGTCGTTTTTTGTGCAGAAATAAAAGTTCTCGGAATGGGCTGAAAATTTACGGTGATTTTTTATGGACCAAAAGAGATCCCTGAAGCACAAGAGCTGGGCCAGGAAGTGGACGAGGAGGCCACAAGCCCTCTAGGCGCGCCCTACCCCCCAAGGAGGGCGCTCCGGGCTTGTGGGCCCCTCGGGGACACCCTTGACGTGAGACCAACGCCAAAAATTCTTATAAATACCCAAACCTCCGAAAAGAACCCTAGATCAGAAGTTCCGCCGCCGCAAGCCTCTGTACCCATGAAAAATCAATATAGGCCCTCTTCGGCACCCTGCCGGAGGGGGCCATCATCACCGGGGGCCATGGAGGAGGAAGCCGGAGGGTGCCATCATCACCATGGAGGCCAAGGACCAGAGGGAGAACCTCTCCCCACCTAGGGGGGAGGCCATGGAGGAGGAAGCACAAGGGGGAGAATCTCTCCCCCTCTCTCTCGGTGGCGCCGGAGTGCCGCCGAGGGAACCATCACCGCGGTGATCGTCTTCATCAACATCACCTTCTTCATCACCTTCCTCATCTCCTTTAAGCGGTCCACTCTCCCGCACCCCACTGTAATCCCCTACTTGAACATGGTGCTTTATGCCACATATTATGATCCAATGATGTGTTGCCATTCTATGATGTTTTGAGTAGATTTCTTTTGTCTTTTGGGTTGATTGATGATCTAGATTGGTTTGAGTTGTATGTTTTATTTTGGTGTTGACCTATGGTGCCCTCCATTCCGCGCACACGTGAGGGATTCCCGATGTAGGGTCTGCAATATGTTCATGATTCGCTTATAGTGGGTTGCTAGAGTGACAGAAGCTTAAACCCAAGTAAGGGGGTTGTTTGCGTATGGGAGTAAAGAGGACTTGATACTTTAATGCTATGGTTGGGTTTTACCTTAATGATCTTTAGTAGTTGCGGATGCTTGCTAGAGTTCCAATCATAAGTGCATATGATCCAAGTAGAGAAAGTATGTTAGCTTATGCCTCTCCCTCATGTAAAATTGCAATAATGATTACCGATCTTGTTAACAATTGCCTAGGACAATTCCGCACACCGTTCCATCATTATTCACACTCGCTATTTGTAATATATTATAATATATTCTAACTTTATGTTATTGGCACCTATTTTTTATATTTTAGCTCTCCGATATCATGTAAAGCTATCCTCTTTATACCCACAATGTAGTTTTATTTCTCGTTTATAGATGGAAGCAAATGTTCGGTGTACGTAGAGTCATATCAGTGGCAGATAGGACTTGAGAGAATATTGATCTTACCTTCAGCTCCTTGTGGGTTCGACACTCCATACTTATCACTTCCATCTTTGGAAATTGCTATGATGATTCCTTGCACTTGGGGATTATCGTGATTCCTTGCACTTGGGGATTATCAATGAGCTAAACCTTAGGTTGATGGGGTAATGGATGTTGCTCTAGCCCTAAAGACTAAAAACCCCTAGTTTATATAGACACCAGTGGGGTTAGGGTTACAGGCGATCGGTTACAAAGAAGGAAAGATCATGCCTAATCTTGACTTGGAGGGCACACCACGACTCCGAAGATTTCCTATCCAGCCACGGATCCACACTCACTACAGGAATCAGCTAATTTGCCGTCTGTCATGGCAGACGGCAAAGGAAAGGAAAGCGGACGGCAAAGGGCTTTGCGTTCAGCCGCGGACGCCAAACATGCCCGGCAAAGTAAGCTACGGTAAACAGCTCATTTGCCGTCTGCTTTTGGCCAGCGGATGGCAAAGACCCCTTTGCCGTCGGTGGCAAACGGCAAAGAACGTGGACGGCAAAGAATAGACGTTAGCCATGTTAGGTGGCTAACAGGAGGCTATGCCGTCTGCCAGCTGACGGCAAACATGCCCTCCCATTTGCCGTCTGCCTTGTAACGTCAGCAGACGCGTCATGCCCTCCCGCTCTTTGTCGTCTGCCACAGACGGTAAACTGCCCAAGCCTTTGCCGTCTTCCATAGACGGCAAAGTGACCAAATGGATCAGCTCCTAGGTTGCACAGGTTGCTGCCACGTGGCCTCTTTGCCGTCTGCGGCAGACGGCAAAGAGCCTGCATTGCCTCTTTTTTCTATTTTTTCTTATATCCAAGCATTTCCACAACAAATATATGATATATATATATATATATTTCACAGGGCAATTTCACAGCAAACATATGACATATCCAACACATACATAGCAAGTTCCACATACATATGAGATATCCAATACATAGCAAGTTCACAATACATAGTTCATCCATGCATATTACAAGTTCCACATTGTTCCAAAATGAAAACAGAAAGGGAAAACAAGCACTCCATCAATGCAAGCTTTCGTGAAGTGAATGAAATCTGCAAAATGGGAAATCAGAAAGTTAGAAGCAGACTAGAAGAAGAAGAAGAAGAAGAAGAAGAAGAAGAAGAAGAAGAAGAAGAAGAAGAAGAAGAAGAAAATGAAGAAGAAGAGGAAGAAGAAGAATAAGAATAAGAAGTATATGACATTTATGAGCTAACTTAGATAAAAAAGACATTTATGAGCTAACTTGGGTAAAATGGATCATTTATGAGCTAACTTAGCTAAAATGGATCATTTTGGAGCTAACTTAGGTAAAATGGATCATTTTTTAGTTAACTTAGGTAAAAATTACATTTATGAGCTAACCTAGATAAAATGGATCATTTATGAGCTACTTAGATAAAATGGATCATTTTGGAACTAACCTAGGTAAAATGGATCATTTTGGAGCTAACCTAGGTAAAATGGATCATTTTGGAGCTAACCTAGGTAAAATGGATCATTTTGGAGCTAACTTAGGTAAAATGGATCATTTTGGAGCTAACCTAGGTTAAAAATGGATCATTTTGGAGCTAACCTAGCTAATTATGCCATTTTTTAGTTAACTAAGCATATTATGCCATTTCTGACATAAGTAAGCTAAGTATAGGTCTTTATTGAGCTAACCTAGGTAACTAAGCATATCAGAGCTAACTTAGCATTTTAGAGCTAACTGAGGTCATTTTGCAACTAACTTAGGTAAAATTGATCATTTTGGAGCTAATTAAGCTTATTATGTCATTTTGGAGGAAAATAAGCTAAGTATATGACATTTATGAGGTTACCAAGGTTGTTATGCCATTTTTGACCTAAGTAAGCTAATTATGACATTTTTTAAATAAGTAAGCTAAGTGTATGTCATTATTGAGCAAACCTAGGTAACTAAGCATATTAGAGCTAACTTAGGTCATTTTGGAGGAAACAAAGCTAAGTGTAGATCATTTTAGAGCTAACTTAGGTAAAATGGATCATTTTGGAGCTAAGTCTAGGTCATTATGGTAAGCATATTGGAGAAAATAAAGCTAAGTCTAGGTCACTATGCATTTGTTAAGCAAAACACTATAGAAAACTTACCATCATCACGGAGGTGAAGCACCGGGGTGGCTCGTGCCGGTACTACCTGGAGAATGATCGTGCGATGCTTGCCTGGAGTTACGCTGCACCAAAGATCATTTGCAATGTCTCGTTAGCATCATGACACTCAAATGTTAAGACTAGTAACTAATGACCATTCAAATTAAACTCACCGTGGTCCCCGGAGGAATCTCTGGCATCGGCGGAGGGGTCTGACCAGCCTTCTCGCACACAGACTGCACATTTGGTTTTGACGAGTCAGTCATACTAGTTAGTAATGAAACGAACATTATGTGAATGATTTGGCTAATATGCAGAAGAAACTTACCACGAGGAGCTCGTACATGGCCCGGTTCTGCATGTCATTCCATGCCCTCTCCTCCTCCAACATCTTTGTCGTCTTGTCCTCCAACTCCCACTGCTTCTCCTCCGCCTGCCGGTCCCTCTCCGCCAGAAGCGCCTGGGTTCTATCTCTCTCACTCTGAAGAGCAGCTTGCAACACCACTCCTCGTTAGCATTGTAATCATCGATGGCCGCACACACAATGTAATGGAGGAAAGATAGCTGAGTCCGTATAACTAACCTCGAAGGCGAGCTCGACTGGCCGTTGACGAGGCCTCATCTCAGGAGCGGAGCTCGACTGGCACGCCTTGATCTCCGGGAGAGTGCTAGGACAACGTATAAGTCCATCTCCAATGGCTATCGAGCCATGGGACCTCCCGCCACCAGATAACGTCACCAGCTCTGGATCAAACTGTTGGCTCGGGTTAAAGTCATCCCCTTTCGTCGCCTTCCCCACATCTCTATACCTCACGAGCTTGTTGTGGGAGAAGATGTTGGTGAAGTTCTTTGGATGATCGAGGTCAGACATAGAGAATGCCTTGACCTTCTTGTACGAGGCAGTATGGGCCATGGCATAGAGGTCGTACACCTCTGGCACCTCCGCCTTATTGTGTTTCGCCTGAAAGAGAGGAACAGAGTAAATTAGTAATTAAAGGGCTCAAGCTAGCATGAAGAATGAATTGCATGAATCATGAAGCAAACCACATACCTAGTTCCGCCTGAACTAAAATAAGTTGGCACTGCCTTGATGGTGTGGCACACCTTCCATTTGGGCACGCTGGTCCTTGGCATTGTTGTGGAAGGCTAGCCATTAGTCCGAGCACCACTCATCCACCAACACCTCCGAACAATCCATCTGATCAGCACACCATCTCGGGGGCACCTAAGTTAGTAAAGAGAAACTTGAGCGCTACGCCTACGAATCAAATCAAGGAAACTAAGTACAAGGCCTTAAGAATAGGTAATTACCGTCATGTACTGCTCCTTCTTCAGAAACTTTTCGCAGCATGCCGGCTTGGGCTTCTTAATACCACGCGAGGCGTAGTAGTCTCGAAAAGCCTGCACCCAAGCCTCATGCCGTAAGTTTTGTAGTAGGCGCCTGCACTCGGCATCGATAACCTTTGCTGCAGTCTCCTCGTATCCCTCCTCACACCTGTAGAAGGTCTGCAATCAAACGAGACAACATTGATTAGTACAATAACTAGCTATTTGAAGATTTTTAATTGTGTAAAGGAGAAATTACCCAAAACTTTCTGATCACCATCTCTACCCTCATGTGGCACAAGACACCGTCGATCATCTCCTCCGGTGGGGCCGGGGCAGCCAAGTAGTGCTCCCAGCTCAATCCTAGCTGTGGAAGCTGATCCTCACCAGGCAACGTGACAAACCACGGGAAGTTTTGCCGGCAAAGCACACCAAGGACGGTGTTGGGCCTACGGACATCATCAGCGTGTTGCCAACCCCTGCAGTATGACAAGGCCAACGCATTAGATATTTGAAGAAACGTAAAGGCAAATGGTACAAAAAGAGTAAATGCACTTACCTCTCCCCGTCAGGGAAAATCAACCACCTCTGCTCGCGGGTCGCCGGCACGGACGGGAGTCGTGTACAACCACGCTGGTAGACGGTGGCCCCCTCAACCACCTCGCCCTCGCTATCAGTCGGATCCCCACCACCATCAGCATGGCCACTCGGCCCCTCAGGAGGATCCGTCCAGGTACCCCATCCGGACGTCTCCTAGGACATACCCTGGTCCGGAGTCTCGTGGGCCGAAGGCCTATCGACCCGAGGCTCATGGACCGGAGTCCGTGTAGCCTCCTCCTTAGAGGTGTCCATCGTAGCAGTCCTATGCTCGGGTGAATCAGCTGGGGGGTGGCGAGGAAGGCGTAGGAGCATGCCTACCTCTCCCATGGCCACGTCCTCCCTAACCTCCTCTCTCCTCCCTCCCCGACCTCCTCTCCCGGTGGGCAACGACGCCGACGAAGAAGCGCCCACCGGTGAAGCCATACCCTCGTACAACGCTCTCCGGAGAGGTACGGGTGGAATGGAAGTACCACTCCCACCATGCGCCGACGAAGAAGGAGCCTCGGAGCACTCCTTACCCGCGCCCACCATCTTTCAACACCTGCCATGACAAAGAGTAAACAAAATTAGTACAACATAATTTTTTTTAATACCGACATGAATAATAGGATGCCACCGCCAAGTTGTAAAAAGATGAGTAACATAGCATTATTGTTTTTTCCATCAACCTAACTAAATATTTACAACAGGATGCCACCGCCAAGTTGTAAAAAAATGATTCGCACTGCTCATTCCTCGATCCTCGGCATCGAACACTACATCCACATCCCACAAGTGACGCCGGTGCCCAGCCTCCCGCAGCAACAGTTCTCGGGGCCGATGGCGGTCGAACACCTTAGCGAATTTGTCTGGCAGCCTCTGCGATGAGGATTAAAAGCCAAGTTTTGAAACTTCAAACAACCAAACTGACTCATGACAAAAAATCAGGGCGTAGAAAGAGAAATGAAAGATGAAACAGTACATAGTGAGAGGTTGTGCAACTAGGATGATTTTCTGTACCAGCTTTTTTAGTGAATTGGAGAGGATGATGGTGAAGAACTTGAAAGCCATTGGTGTCTTGTGGTCATTTCCACACATTCTGCTACAGCGCAACAACCCTTCTTATGACCACAAGACACCAATGGTGGTCAGAAGAAGGGTTATTGTGCTGTAGCAGAATGTATGGAAACGACCACAAGACACCAATGGCTTTCGAGTCCTTCACCATCATCCTCTCAAATTCGTTAAAAAATTTGTTACAGAATATCATCCTAGTTGCACAACCTCTCACTACATATTGTTTCGTCTTCGGTTTCTCTTTCTACGCTTTGATTTTTTGTCATGAGTCAGTTTGGGTGTTTCAAGTTTCAACACTTGGCTTTTAATCCTCATCGCAGAGGCTGCAAGACAAATTCGCCAAGGTGTTCGACCGCCATCAGCTCCGAGAACTGTTGTTGCTGGAGGCCGAGGAACCCCCTACCCCGCTTGTCCTTGGGCGCCCTCGGGTATGACGATGCACGGTCCTCGACCCTTGACCCCTCGGCGACCCTCGACCCCTCGGCAACCCTCGACCCTCGGCGACCCTCGACACTCGACCCCTCGGAGATCCTCGACCATCGACCCCTCGACCCCTCGACCCCTTAACCCCTCGACCCTCGACCACCCGTCGACCCCTCGACCCTCGACCCATCGGAGATCCTGACCATCGACCCCTCGACCCTCGACCGCTCAACCCCTCGACACCTTGATCCTCGACCCCTCGACCCCTCGACCCTCGACCCCTCGACACCTCGACCCCTCGGCGATCCTCGACACCTTGGCGACCATGACCCTCGAACCCTGACCATCGACCTTCTCTTCTCTTTTCTTTCTTTTCTACTTTTTCTATTTTCTATTCTTTTTCCTCCTCCCTTTTTCTTTTCCTTCTCTTTCTTCTTTCTTCCTTCTCTCTTATTCATCTTCTCTTTCTTCTTAACCTAAACTAAACTAAATCTAAACCTAACATAAAAAAAAAAAAAGAAGAAAAAAACTAAACCTAAACCTAAACTAAATTAAATCTAAACCGAAACCTAAAAGTAAACTAAATCTAACTAAACTAACTACACTTACAGAGAAAAAAATGAAAAAAAGAGAGGGGGAGGGGGCTCACCGGAATGGGGGAGGTGGAGGCCGATGGAGGAGGGGGGGGGGCTGGGGCGCGCGGAAGGGCGGGGCGCAGGAGGGGGGGGGGGTGGTGCGGGGGCGCGACGGGGCGGGGGGTGGTGAGGGGCGCGACGGGGTGGCGGGGGCGACAGGATGGTGCGGCGATGGGTGGTGGGGCGGCGGGTGGTGCGGGGCGCGACGGGGCGGCGGGGCGCGGTAGGGGCGACGGGGCAGCAGGGTGGTGCGGCGATGGGGTGGTAGGGCGGCGGCTGTGCTGGGCGGCGGCGGTGTGGGCGCGGGCGGAGAGAGAGGGGAGAGATAGAGAGAGGGGTGGGCCGGGGAGAGAAAGGGAGGGGGTTACCGTTAGTTTGGATGGGGCCAACCTCTTTGCCGTCTGCTAGCAGACGGCAAAGATTCTTTGCCATCCGCTAGCAGACGGCAAAGGGGGGGTGGTGTTGGAAATATGCCCTAGAGGCAATAATAAAGTGGTTATTATTATATTTCCTTGTTCATGATAATTGTCTATTGTTCATGCTATAATTGTGTTATCCGGAAATCGTAATACATGTGTGAATACATAGACCACAACATGTCCCTAGTAAGCCTCTAGTTGACTAGCTCGTTGATCAATAGATGGTTATGGTTTCCTGACCATGGACATCAGATGTCATTGATAACGGGATCACATCATTAGGAGAATGATGTGATGGACAAGACCCAATCCTAAGCATAGCACTAGATCGTGTAGTTCGTCTGCTAAAAGCTTTTCTAATGTCAAGTATCATTTCCTTAGACCATGAGATTGTGCAACTCCCGGATACCGTAGGAATGCTTTGGGTGTATCAAACATCACAACGTAACTAGGTGACCATAAAGGTGCACTACAGGTATCTCCGAAAGTGTCTGTTGGGTTGGCACGAATCGAGACTGGGATTTGTCACTCTGTGTGACGGAGAGGTATCTCTGGGCCCACTCGGTAATGCATCATCATAATGAGCTCAATGTGACTAAAGAGTTAGCCACGGGATCATGCGTTACGGAACGAGTAAAGAGACTAGCCGGTAACGAGATTGAACAAGGTATAGGGATACCGACGATCGAATCTCGGGCAAGTATCATACCGGTAGACAAAGGGAATTGTATACGGGATTGATTGAATCCTCGACATCTTGGTTCATCCGATGAGATCATCGTGGAACATGTGGGAGCCAACATGGGTATCCAGATCCCGCTATTGGTTATTGGCCGGAGAGATGTCTCGGTCATGTCTGCATGGTTCCCGAACCCGTAGGGTCTACACACTTAAGGTTCGGTGACGCTAGGGTTGTTATGGGAAATAGTATGTGGTTACCGAATGTTGTTCGGAGTCCCGGATGAGATTCCGGACATCACGAGGAGTTCTAGAATGGTCCGGAGGTGAAGGATTATATATGGGAAGTCCAGTTTCAGTCACCGAAATGGTTTCGGGGGTTATCGGTATTGTACCGGGACCACCGGAAGGTGTCCGGGGGTCCACCGGGTGGGCCCACCTGCCCCGGTGGGCCAAGTGGGCTGAGCAAGGGAGGGAACCAGCCCCTGGTGGGCTGGTGCACCCCCCCAAGAGGCCCAAGGCGCCTAGGGTTGAAAACCATAGGGGGTGGGGGCGCCTCCCACCAAACTTGGGGGGCAAGTTCCCCCCCACTTGGCCGCCGCCCCCCCTTAGATGGGATCTAAGGGGGCCGGCCCCCTCTCCCCTTCACCCTATAAATAGAGGGGGGGTGGGAGGGCAGCAGGACCTGATCCCTGGCGCAGCCCTCCCCCCTCTCCAAAACCCCCTCCTCCTCCGTTTGAGCTTGGCGAAGCCCTGCCGGAGAACTACAAAGTTCCACCACCACGCCGTCGTGCTGCTGGAGCTGTCTTCCTCAACCTCTCCCTCCTCCTTACTGGATCAAGGCGCGGGAGACGTCACCGGGCTGCACGTGTGTTGAACGCGGAGGCACCGTTGTTCGGTGCTTAGATCGGAATCGACCGCGATCTGAATCGCTGCGTGTACGACTCCTCCAACCGCGTTCTTGCAACGCTTCCGCATCGCGATCTTCAAGGGTATGAAGATGATCTTGGTGATGCGTAGGAAATTTTTTGATTTACTACTACGTTCCCCAACAGTGGCATCATGAGCTAGGTCTATGCGTAGTTTCTTGCACGAGTAGAACACAAGTTGTTGTGGGCGTCGATTTTGTCAATTTACTTGCCGTTACTAGTCTTATCTTGATTCGGCGGCATCGTGGGATGAAGCGGCCCGGACCGACCTTACACGTACGCTTACGTGAGATAGGTTCCACCGACTGACATGCACTAGTTGCATAAGGTGGCTAGCGGGTGTCTGTCTCTCCCACTTTAGTCGGATCGGATTCGATGAAAAGGGTCCTTATGAAGGGTAAATAGAAATTGGCATATCACGTTGTGGTTGTGGCGTAGGTAAGAAACGTTCTTGCTAGAAACCTATAGCAGCCACGTAAAAAAATTTGCAACAACAATTAGAGGACGTCTAACTTGTTCTTGCAGCATATGCCGTGTGATGTGATATGGCCAAAAGGATGTGATGAATGATATATGTGATGTATGAGATTGATCATGTTCTTTTAATAGGAATCACGACTTGCATGTCGATGAGTATGACAACCAGCAGGAGCCATAGGAGTTGTCTTAATTTATTGTATGACCTGCGTGTCAATGAAAAACACCATGTAATTACTTTACTTTATTGCTAACCGTTAGCCATAGTAGTAGAAGTAATAGTTGGCAAGGCAACTTCATGAAGACACGATGATGGAGATCATGGTGTCATGCCGGTGACGATGATGATCATGGTGCCCCGAAGATGGAGATCAAAAGGAGCAAAATGATATTGGCCATATCATGTCACTTTATGATTTGCATGTGATGTTTATCATGTTTACATCTTATTTGCTTAGAACGACGGTAGCATAAATAAGATGATCCCTCGCTAAAATTTCAAGAAAGTGTTCCCCCTAACTCTGCACCGTTGCGAAGGTTCGTTGTTTCGAAGCACCACGTGATGATCGGGTGTGATAGATTCTAACTTTCGAATACAACGGGTGTAAGCCAGATTTACACATGCAAAACACTTAGGTTGACTTGACGAGCCTAGCATGTACAGACATGGCCTCGGAACACGGAAGACCGAAAGGTCGAACATGAGTCGTATGGAAGATACGATCAACATAGAGATGTTCACCGTTGATGACTAGTCCGTCTCACGTGATGATCGGACACGGCCTAGTCGATTCGGATCATGTATCACTTAGATGACTAGAGGGATGTCTATCTGAGTGGGAGTTCATAGAATAATTTGATTAGATGAACTTAATTGTCATGAACTTAGTCTAAAATCTTTACAATATGTCTTGTAGATCAAATGGCCCACGCTAATGTTGCCCTCAACTTCAACGCGTTCCTAGAGAAAACCAAGCTGAAAGACGATGGTAGCAACTACACGGACTGGGTCCGTAACCTGAGGATCATCCTCATAGCTGCCAAGAAAGCTTATGTCCTTGAAGCACCGCTAGGTGACGCACCTGTTTTCCCGGCAACTCAAGACGTTATGAACGCCTGGCAGTCGCGTAGTGATGATTACTCCCTGGTTCAGTGCGACATGCTTTACAGCTTAGAACCGGGGCTCCAAAAGCGTTTTGAGCAACACGGAGCATATGAGATGTTCCAAGAGCTGAAAATGGTTTTCCAAGCTCATGCCCGGGTCGAGAGATATGAAGTCTCCGACAAGTTCTACAGTTGTAAGATGGAGGAGAATAGTTCTGTCAGCGAGCATATACTCAAAATGTCTGGGTTGCACAACCGCTTGTCTCAGCTGGGAGTTAATCTCCCGGATGACGCGGTCGTTGACAGAATCCTTCAGTCGCTTCCACCTAGCTACAAGAGCTTTGTGATGAACTTCAATATGCAGGGGATGGAGAAAACCATTCCTGAGATATATTCAATGCTGAAATCAGCGGAGGTGGAGATCAAAAAGGAACATCAAGTGTTGATGGTGAATAAAACCACTAAGTTCAAGAAAGGCAAGGGTAAAAAGAACTTCAAGAAGGACGGCAAGGGAGTTGCCATGCCCGGTAAGCAAGCTACCGGGAAGAAGCCAAAGAATGGACCCAAGCCTGAGACTGAATGCTTTTATTGCAAGGGAAACGGTCACTAGAAGCGGAACTGCCCCAAGTACTTAGCGGATAAGAAGGCCAGCAATACCAAAGGAACTGCCCCAACAGAACCATCTAGAAGTGTGGAAGTCCGAATGTTTTCAATCCTATCTGGCTTGTCATCCCAGCGAATGACGGCTAATACAGACAGAAGTTTGAGAGCCTGCAATGTAAGTGTAAGAGCACTTAACAATAAAACAAAGGGATATATTGTTTGTCATCATGTTAGAAAGGCAAGAGTCATGTACATCATATCGAGCCTCCTTTGCTATTGCACGGACATCTTCCTGTCCTGTCCAGGTCCTTGGCATTGAGTCCTTGTCATGACTAAACACCACTGTGAACCTGGCAATAACAAGGAACTTTATCAAAAGGTTATAATATTGATTGGTACATGGAACAAGCAATAAGTATTTCTGTACCTTTCCTTCATATGCATTAAAATTTTGCTAGCTTTTTCTTTAGCCTTACTTTCTGAGAATAATGCTTTGAGCATAATCCCTTAATTTTGACACCATTCCTTCTGAGAATTCGCTTCCCATTTCAAACCCAAAAAGGGCTTTAAAAAACTCTGGCAGGATGGCCTCTGTCTCATGTTTATAGAGGTTTTCTATTGATACCCAACTTGTTTGGCCGGCGGCATCAAGAAGAGATTCCACAGGTTCAACAAGTGCTTTTCTTAGTTTCTCCTAAAAGTATACATAACTTAAATTATGACCACGAGGTAACCAAATGCTATAGCAAGTGCCAAAAATATGCAAAAGCGACGTATGTGCTGAGAAACTACAAAAAAAAACTTCTCTAGGTATAAAAAAGTAACAGAATGTGAGTCTCCTAGAATCACGGTTGACCGGTTCAAAAATAAAAAGAGCCACACCAAGCTATGATCACCTGATAGCTTGGTTGCTCACATTTACATCCATCCATCGGGTCGTGCAGTTCAGCGGAGCGAGAGGCAGCCGTCCCCTCTGTCCACTGACGAGGCCAGCAAGCCGTAGAGGAAGCAGGGGGCCGACGGAGCCGGCGACCTGCTGTCGCTCGAGTTGTTGGAGAACCGTCCCCCAAGGCCTCGACCCGCGACGCGGTCACCACTGACGTTGGTGACCCTTCCTCCTGCTTGCCCATCTGCACGGGAAGCCTCTCCAGATACGTGAGCCGCTGGACGTCCCTACCGTCGGCCGCAGCGCTGTCGTCCGCTTTGCGCGGGTACGGGTGCGTTGGTTTCCTCTTCGGCCACGATGGGGGGATCTGGATCACCTCCGTCACCGTGGCGGCCGCGGCGTCCGAGCCGCTTCGCCCATCTCTGCATCCCGCGTGACGATGATCTAGGAGATGGTGATGCATCCCGCGCGACAAGGATCTAGGAGATGGTGATGCGTCACAGACGGCTCGAAGGCGAGGACGGCAGCGAAGCCGTCGTGGACTGCTCCGCCCCGCAAGGGCGAGCCGATGGCCTCGCGAACGGCTCGGCCTCATCGTCCGTCCCTCCGTCGCCCGTGCTAGTGAGCAGCTTCTGCCACCGGGAAGAGGAGTGGAGTAGGAAGAGGCGATAAGATGGGGTGGCGGCGCCGGCTGGTGGGCAGCGTTGCAGGAGCGGGGACGGGGGGTGGCGGTGCCAACCCTAGCTGTAGCTAGAGAACAAAAGAGGGGAAAAGCCCACTGCCCAATGGAGAAATAAGAGAGACGGGGATCCTCCCGTTTGGATCCCTGGCCGTTGGATCTGTGTGCTTGATGGGATCTGAGCCGTCGGATCAAGCCGCTGGAGAGCCTCGGCCGTCGGATCGGAGAGGGCGACTGTAGGAATGAATAATGTAGCAATGATCGTGCCACCGCGCGTAATTCCAGCGCCCCGCCAAGGGCATTTTCATCATTTCGCGTCCTATGGTATAAAAGGGGCCAGCTCCTGTTGCACGACCTCCTCCCGCACTCGCTCTTCCTCCTGCTCGCCTCTCTCTCTCTCCCTCCACACCCTAACCCTAACCCGCCTCTCTGCCCCGCCATCGGCCGCCTCCGCCGTCGCTCGCCCAGGCACCCATCCCGCGCTCGCGCCGCCGCTGTCGCCCCCTTCTCCTCTTCCTCCCGCCCGTGCCTCCCTGCCCCGCTGCCGTCCAGGGCCAGCCCCACACCGCCGCGTCCTATTCCTTCCTCTCGTCCCCACGCGGTGACGGCGGCAAGGACGGTGCGCTGCGCCCACCCCCTCCGCTCCACCAGAGGTACTCCTCCCCGCCCCCGTCCTCCTCGCGCTCGAGGACCCCCGGTCGCCCTCGGCCCCGGCGTCCTACCGGGTCCAGCTCGCCGTCCTCTCCTGCGTCGCCCTCGGCGCGCTCGTCTCCCTCTCCTCCTCGGTGCCCAGCGGGAGAAGCATGAGGCGTTGACGCTGCTGCTGCTCAGCGAGAGAAGCAGTGGCCGAAAATTGATGACACCGACCCCCTCCTCCACAGCAGCACCTTCGTCCCCGACGACACCCAGCAGCAGCCCACTCCCAGTACTACTGCCCCCCTTCTCTCTCCCTCTTGCTCATGCTGCGGTCAGTACTCCGATTAACCTGCTGCTTCTTGGATTATTAATTAGAAAGACAAGATCAATTGAGTTCATAGTATACTTTGAGTTTGTTTTACTGCCTGGAGAAAGAACGAGAGCCCTTTCTCACAGGGGCGTTCACGTGGATGACCGAACTGAGTCTTCTTCTTTTTTATATTGCCAAGTACAAATTTGGTTTGATTTGATAGAATATCATAGTCTAAAATGTTGACATTGTGAGTCTGCAAAGACAATTACAGATACGATCAGTTAGTAGCTCCCCTCGTTTTTGTAAATTATTCTCACAAAGACAATTACAAAGACCAACATAGGATGAGTTTTAGGACTGACTAAGTACAATGTTACAGGAAGACAATTAAATGGGGATTGAGAGAATAGGTGTTGTGGAAGTCAATTAAAGGCTGGTAAACAACAAGGTAATTCAGAGTTCTGACGTCATGTAAGCTACCCAAAAAACAAGGTAATTCAGAGTTCGGCTGGTAAACTTTTCCTATTATGTTCTAACAGGTTTGCATCTTAATAAAGATATTTCTGCACTTGTTTCTTATTGCTCTATTTTTTGCAACATAGTATGTTGTACATGCTCTTCAATTAATGTCTCAGGCCTATTATTCCATAGTTCATTGACATATATGAATTATTCCAAAATTTCTGCAGGCTCCCCTGATTACCATAGCTGCAAATGCTAGCGTTGATGGTGCTGTATTTATTGTGAAGCTACTGGAAGAAGGTAATGTTTAGTTTGGGCTATGATGCAGCAAAAGGCATGTGTGTTGTTTAACTGTGCTTCAGCTGTTCATTGTGAATCAGCATAAAAATGGTATGTTTCATACTTCTCCAACATAGCAGGAATCTTTAGCAGTCCAGTGGTTGATTCCTGCATTTTGATTACTGTAGAGGATTAATTTGACATGATCAAGGATGGTATCATCGACCCTGTGAAAGTGATCCGAACTGCACTTCAAGGTGCAGTAAGGTACACCTTCACTTCTCTTACCATGTACTTTATGTATGATCATGATAGAGGCAATCAAACTTGTTTGACAATTTGTGGTTCCTGTACAGTGTTTGTTTATCTGGTGATCACAATCATAGAGGTTGTAGCTGCCGGACTCCCGGCAACAAAAGCTATAATTTCCAGTAGTATTCTGCATATGACCGAAATGGTTTTTTGAGGACAGTGCGGCATGATGTCTGCACTTTTAATATGAGTGAGATGGGTTTTTAGGATAGTTTTGGTTTTGGATTAAGTATCAATGAGATTTGCCGAGTCCGGGTCCAAGATGCTTGCTTAGTTGCTTTAGAAGAAGGAAGAGTCTCTGCTCTGTTCTGGTCCTACACATGGGGGTATTAGGAGGAATTCAAAGTTTTGATGCTTCTTGTTCTGGTGGAATCTCATGAGCTAGTCGGATTTGGGTTCCGCTTAATCCTGGAATTTTTTCTTTCCTGGTTGAGGTGCGGCAATGAAAACATCGACCTTTTAGTAAAAATGTTGCACGTTGATTCTTGTGCACGCTGAGGATTCATGCTACGAAAATAGACTACAGAGGAATCCATAAGGAGATAGTATGCAGCTTGCTCTAATCGGTCGATCTAAATTAGGGCGTCACTGATTTTCTTTGTATAACAAAATAAACACATATCGACCTGGCTACTTGTTGTTGCCATGGTTGATCTTCATAAGTAATGACATAACATGGAGACTGCTTCCATGAGTAATAACATAACATTATTTTGGGCTTCCCATGTTGAGTGAGTTTTAAAGTTTTCCCTGTTTCCATTGACAGCCATCCAGTTTATGCTGAACAAATTAGTAACTCTTTTTAGCCAAACAATTCAGTTATGCAATACACCATAACCTTTACTATTTGATTTGCAGTAGAACTGGTTTCCTAAGTTAGGTATATCAGTGTTGTTGCATACCCCTGCAGTTTGTATATTCTTTTGTTGTTCAAATAGTTGTGTGAAGATGGGTGTAATTGCGTATTATTATTTTTAGCTCAATTTCTTGCCTCTTGTGACTTCTATTGCCTGAGTGATTTCTCACATGGTTTCTCTATTCATTTGCAACATGGTTCAAAGGTTGTTCGGAGCATGTCAAGGCTGAAGTGTGCACTTCCGAGGTTTGATTTATGGGCCCTTTTGTTCCTGCTGATTGGTGTGCCGATTGTAATCATATATGTACATGGCCAGAAGGTACTTAGAGAAGAGTGTGCATCAAGATGAAGTCTTGTCCTACTCTTCTAACGAAGGATCAGGTACAAGAAGCAGCAAAGCTTAAGTTTTATGTCCTCTAGCTTCTCTGCACAAACTCTTAATGTTTAAGAAGTTTCCATCTAAGAAGAGGAACTTCAAACTGTTTCATAAAATTGTCAGAATGGACAGAAGGAGAAATATGTCAGGAAGGACAAGTCACCAGAGTAGTCATAAAAAATCATATGCGAGGTAGCAGCAGCATCCTCTCACGGCGACGTCTTCCTGCAGTTCGACTCCAGCCTAGCAGGGCGTGGGTGATTTCAGCCACTCCACCGGTAATTCAGCCACCAGGTAGTGCCCACTTCTCCCTCGCGCCATCTCCCTGCCCTCCCCGTGTCATGCTGTGCCACCGGCAAGAGAACCACCAAAGGATAACGGGATTCAGAAGCAGGGTATCTCTGTCTCTTGTTGGGCTGCCGGCAAGAGCACCAACAAAGGAAATTGGGCTTCAGAAGGAGATCCCCTGTATATCCATAGAAAGATGTTGATAGCCTAAATATGGTTTATGGTTTTGACTAATTAACTGTATATTTGCTCTAGCTGAGTTGTCACTTGTCAGGCCACAAGTTTGTTCTGACTTTGTAATCATACACTAATGGAAAACATGCAAGCAGTACAGTATAGTTGATTATTTCTTCTCTATAAAGTGTAGCTTATGTTATACTTATACTCTGTAGTCCGTACTAAACTCAAGCTGTGAAATTAGTAGGATAGGATAACTGTTGAACTGGTAAATAGCTCTTGAGCATGGTTAAATAGCAGTATTACTATTTGTTTGTTAGCGCATGTGTGAGCTCTCCTATTAACTAAGCAACATCATGCAAAAGGAAGGAGCTCAGATGTTCTTGCTCTACAAAAGACACAGCTTCCTGAAACTGTAGTAGAAAAAAGTAAAATGAGCATATGTACGTGAGCCTGTATCATCTGACCGGAAAGCAAAAAAACAAAGTTGCCTGAGTGGGCATTCAGTTCTGCTTAGTAGGCATTTAGTTCTTCTTAGTAGGCATTCATAGTGTACTGAGCTGTTGATATTAGAGCTCAGTCTTGGCGTCATTGAGATATATGAAAGCCGGCCGTCGTTGCAGGGGCGTATGGCGGCGAGGAAGCGGCGGAGCGCGCCTACGACCTGGCGGCATTGAAGTACTGGGGCCGCGACACCGTCCTCAACTTCCCGGTACTGCTTCCAAGCTACTCCTCAGTGTGTTGATATTATTCATTGACGCGGAGGCATGCCTAGAACTTGCACAGTGCAAGCACACGTACCTGACTTCTTAATTGGATTTTGACGAACCTTTTGCAACTGTCTAGCTACGACCAAGAGTTGAAGGAAATGGAGGAGCAATCCAGGGAAGAGTACATCGGTTCGCTCCGGAGGTGCACGACCTTACAGAGTGATATCTTATATTTTGTTTGCATTAGCACGGTTAGAAATTTCTGGGTAACACGCAATGCTTTCTATATACATTGTTGCATTTTATCCATTTTGATGTGTGGCTTGGAAGTTGCATTTTGACATGTGGCACTCTATTTCTTATCCTGAATATTCATATATGCATTTATTTTTGTTTTGTTTTTTTGCTTCTGACAAAAGGGGGAATGATTTCAACTTCTAATTCTACTGGAAAAGTAAAAAAAATGCACAAAATGATAGTGGGTGAGAATATAAAGCTGGATGCGAATATAAAGTTTAAGTAATAATCCTTATATTTTGTTTTATTCTGGATATTCATATATGCATTACTTTTTGAAAGCTAGGTGCGAATATAAAGTTTAAGGATTAGTCCTCATAATCATTTGCATTCCTTTCCAAATTATCCATATGTGTGAGGAATCGTTGGATTCAATTTTTTCTTTGTCTTGTACTAAACACATCCGTCCAACTTTAGATTCTAAATCTAGCCTGCATACTAATGGGACTTAAAATAGTGGTCCTACGGTTAAATTATGATGTCCACTATTATTGATGCCTTCACCTTGATACATTATTGCAGGAAGAGCAAATTGCATACTTTATGAACTAATTGTCTCGATTATATGGTTGGCGAGCACCGACTAATTTGCTCGATCAAGCACTTTACTCTTTCAGCAGTTTTGTACCATTTGATTTAGAAAGTGGCTCTCTCTCATCTACTGAAGAACACTCACTGCACTTCTATAGGCTAATAAGGTATGTTCCTGTTTTCAGAAGAAAAAATTGTATCTCATGTATGTTGGTCCTCTTGCTTTTTTTCCATGTTTCTGTTGTCTAAGAATTATTAATGCACATGCACATAGGGTGAATGCAATAGCTGAAGAAACTGAATCCTAAACATTCAAGGAAAAAAAATACCCCCGTCCCACCCCCGCGCGATCCATATTAATTGCCGCCGACAATTAATATGGATCGGAGGGACTACAACATTGGTATAGAATGATAATTTGTTCTTCATGCACGTTGAAAACGTTGCGCCTTAGTTCTATGTAATATTTTGTTGTTTTCTAAGGTAGCTTGCTATCGTTGATGCAAGTAGCAACTACAAACAGTCCATGTGTGTGAAACCTTTTTTTGGTTGTGTTAATTTATTATGCACATGAAAGTAGCTTTATTTAGTATGGTCTTCTAAGTTCTAACCATGACTTGGTTTCTTAGAAAAGTGAACCTCACAACTAAGTTAAAACTGATGATCGTTTCTGGAACATAGGTATACAATCACAAGCCCTTCGCATTATGTCAGGTGACCCACCTTAACCCTCTTAGAGATAAAAATACCATTTCGTTATGAGAATATCTTCAGACGACAGAATGTTGTTGTCTATTTTGTGAAGAGAATAATGATCTGATTGAACGGGAAATAAGTGATAACTGAAGATCCTTTGGTTGACTACTTCCTGATTTGGATCTTAAGAGTATACAGTCTGTGAATAAGACAGTGGTAAGAGATGCATCAAAGCCTGAATAATTTGGTATCTCTGCACCTTTAGTACTCCTACTGCTTTTCAACGGATGCTTACTAAATGGCTCCACACAAGCGAAACCAGCTGAAACTACACATGCTGAGAAGACAAGCTCAAGTATAAGAGTACAAGTAGTGATCTAAATGCTCTTATATTTCTTTAGGGAGAGAGTAACATCTATTTGTTCTAAGCATTTTGCTAAATGACTGCATGGCATTAATTGCAATGTTTTTTTAAGCATCTCAGCTTTTGCGGGAAAAAGGATCCACGTACCGGTTGACGTTGGGGATCATCTGCCTGTACAGCAACTACCTCATGATTTGTTTTACCGCTGATTACCATGACATGGTCTAAAGACTAAACTTTGAGGATTTTGTAGAATTGGCTTGTGTTAAGCATTTGTACTGTGATTTTAAACTACTAAGGTGTTTCATACTAAACATTAATACCATGTATCATTTAGTTCTCTGTTTTGTACTGAACCATTACTATTATGTGCATTCTGCTTCCTCCTGCTTTCCTTTCGAGAAGGGCCTTTAAGATAGGATTCCATAATTGTTCATGTTCATTCCATATAATATATGATGTTGTTTTATATTCTGTACTGCGTTTTAACTTGCTATAGCTGGGACAGGACTGAAACAGATGGAAGTTTCTTTCCACTTTATTGTTATCCTATATGGATGCACATGATAAACCTGGATTCATACTGACTTGGCATTATTTGATTGACCAAAACATTGGGACTGGCACCCTCGCGCCAAGGCGCGATCCCGATCTAGTCTGAGATGCAATCGAGACGACCTAGGGATATGGAGAAGGTTGTGTGCGCGTTTTCTATCTGGGGGAGGTGCATCCAGCGACTTTTTTTCGCACATCATGCTGTTTCCTGGTCCTACATGGACAACGCGAGCGAGCCCCCAGCAGCTCGCTATCTCTCCACGCCCTGATGACGTGGCTATCGTGAGCGGTCGCCCTTGATGCGTAGCTGAATGTGTTTGATTTTATACCCATTCCACACTCACACGCTAGACTATATGTAGTAATTTCCAGTTGGTCCTCGCAAGCCAATCACCGAGCGGCTCCTCGTCATGCCTTGTCCACCTGGCAATCTGCCGGGTCAACGGCCTCCTTGCCTGGACCTGCCATAGCTAGGGCCCCATCGTCAGGTGACTCCAGGGTGACCCTAACATTCCCCCATCCTTGGAAAATGGCTTGTCCCCAAGCCGTGTAGGAGGGAAGTTACTGGCGCAGTTGCTCAAGGTCTTCCGAAGTGGCTACGGAGTGAGGCAGCCCTGTCCAACACACGAAAACCTTCGTTGTTGCTCCAACGGTCGTCTTAACTGCACGCTCCCCGATGATTCCTGCCGGCTCATGCTCCATGCGAAGGATCTCACTGTCCAGAGGAAGATCTTGTTTGACAAGAGTGTCACCTCCCACTGCCTGTTTCAGCTGTGAAACATGCACCACTAGATGAATCTTGCTGCTCGCTGGTAATTTGGAGTCCATAGGCCACCTTGCCCACCTGAGCAATGGTTTTGTATGGTCCATAGTATCGAAATGCCAACTTCTGGAATGGGCGTTGCGCAACCGATGTCTATTAACTCAGTGCCTAGTGTCAGTTGCTGTTTTCTGCTTGTTTTTTGTTTTCGAGAAAATCCCTATCAAACGAAGTCCAAACACGATGAAACTTTTTGACGATTTTTTCTGGACCAAAAGAGCCCTAGAAGCTTCGGGAGGAGACCGGACGACAGAAGGAGTGGCAAGGAAGGGGAGGGCGCCCAGCCCCCTTTGTTGGCCCCATGCAGCTCCGTTTACCCTAATTCCAACACTATAAATTCCTATATTTCCATAAACCTCCGTACCAAGTCCTAAAACAATTCTTCCGCCACCGCAAGCCTCTATTCTTCCGTGATCCCATCTGGAGGCCTTTACCGGTACTCTTTCGGAGGGGGAAACCATTGGGGAGGCTATCTTCATCAACCTTGATGCCTCCACGATGATGTGTGAGTAGTTCCTACATGACCTATGGGTCCATAGAAATAGCTAGATCTCTCTCTCTCTCTCTCTCTTGATTTTCAATACCATGTTCTCAGCTTAGCTCAATCCAATGTAAACTTTTGCGGTGTGTTTGTTGGGATCCGATGAATTGTGGGTTTATGATCAGATTATTCATTGTAATTATTTGAGTCTTTTCTGAGATTTATTATGTATGATTTTATAGCCTTGTATTTATCTCTGATCTATCCATCTTATTTGACCAAATAGATTGATTTATGTTCAGTGGGAGAGGTGCTTGGTAGTAGGTTCAATCTTACGGTGTCCTTACTCTGTGATAGGAGGAGTTGCAAGGCACACATTTGTATTATTGCTACTAAGGGTAAAACGACGGGGTTCGAACATATTAATTGGTCTTACTTTGTCTACATTTTGTCATCATGCTCCAAGCATTACTATGTTTGTTATGGACTTAATACCTTAAGATGCATGCTGGATAGCGGTCGAGGGGTGGGGTAATAATAGTAGATGCAGATGGATGTCGGCCTACTTGTCTCGAAAGTAATGCCTATATATTGATCATGCCATGAAGAATCATCATAACTATGCGCTATTCTATCTATTGCCCAACATTAATTTGTTTACCCATCGTTGATGTGCTCATGAGAGAGATGCCGCTAGTGACGCTATGGCCCCGGGTCCATTCACTTTATATTTACTAAAACCCTAGAAATATCTTGCTGCAATTTATTTATTTTTATTTTTATTTTATCTATCTACCACTATCGAATTTAATCCTTGCAATGGGCGAGAACAAGGGGATTGCAACCCTCTTGCCTTCATTGGGCGCAAGTATTTGCTTTGTTTGTATGTGTGTGTGGGCAGGTACTGCTTATCTTATTTGCGTGATGTCTCTTATTGGTTCGATAAACCTTAGTTCTTAACCGAGGGAAATACTATCTGCTACTATACTACATCACCCTTCTTTTTCGTGGAAAGCCCAACGTTATCACAAGTAGCACTGCGCCATGTTCTCGTCGGATCGACGCACATGCGTTCATCCCTTGCTCGGTGCACCAAGGGAGGGGTTGCGTGTCCGCCACAGTGTTCGAACGCCAGACAGACCGCACCACCTCCGGTAAGGCGGCAGCAACATACTCACGGCAAATCCATGTGCCATTTGGGTGGACGTAATGGATTCTGGACGTAAGGAGCCTGAGTGCTGTCGTCGGGTGGCCTCCTCCCGGGAGCAGCGGAGCGCAAGACGGACAGTCATCTCCTCCTAGGGGCCGCGTAGGATGAGCTCAGGGTCAACGGATCTGGAGGTGTAGGGCTCGAATCAGCTGCCCACCATGCCGGAGAAGGCCGGAGATCGCCGAACAAGAGCTTGGGTGGCAGAGGGGTGTGGCTAGGGTTTGTTCCGGGGAGCGGATGGGGAGGGGTATATGTGGGGTCGGCTGGGCCAGCGGGGGCCGAGTTCGACGTGGCGGACTCGCCCGGGCGCCCCCATATCCGTCCTACATTTAAGCTAGATATGAGGGGTGCAGGTCAGCCCAAGCGTTTGAGGCCCATTTGAGGCACCCGTCTAGATCGTTTTTTTTATGACCAGTCACTGACCGGGCCGTCCGCGCGGGCATGTGAGGGGGGTTTGAGACGTCCGGCTGTAGATGCTTTAAGGCCTTTCACAAGTTGGCGCCGCTGCCACCATAGAAACCATGTTGCGACAATCGCCAATTCTGCCACCGGGAGCCCATCATGAGTAGTGTTTAGTTTACGCTCATATCTAAGTCTAGAGCCATTGGATCTTCTGTCTTTAATATTCGTGCAAAACGTGATTGTCTGCTTGCAGCGCTCGCTCGGCGCGTTGTCTCGCGCGCACCTATGTCCCAGGTCGCTGCTAGTGCCAGGTCCGGCTGTTGTTGGTCCTTTTTTTTGGATATTGGGCTAACGGGCCGTTCTTTGTCTATAGTCCACTCGCATTCCTCTTCAGAACTCTTTTTTTTCACATCTTTTTTATATCTAGAAATAACTACCTCACAACTAAGTTTACAACCACAGGATCAAACTTGCAATAAGATTTGTACAATTGAGAAATAAGCTGTAACGATGTGATTCAGTCCTCGTCGATGTGTGTTCTCTCGAAATTTTTTTTTTGAGGGATGTGTTCTGTCTTGAGTCTGAGCTTATTTTGGCCGCTCGTCCCTCATGTCTAGCCTGGGCCTTGTTGTTGTGGGCCTTTTTTTTCGCTGTCAGCTGTGTTTTTCTATTTCTTTTCACAAGCCCGTGCTACGACTCAGTCCTAGTTTTTCTCATTTATCAACACTCCCATTTGACTACCAATATTTTTTTGTTCGTTTTTGTTTCCGTTTTATTTTATTTTTGTTTTCTTTTTTCTATTTCATTATTTGTTTTAAATTATGAACTATTTTAAATTCATGATTTTTGTTTTTATTTATATTTTCTATTTTCACCTTTTCTCTTTCCTTTTATCATTTATTTATTTATTTAAAATTCATGAACTTGTTTCCATTCTGTGATATGTTTGCTTTAAATGTTGTGCAAATCTTGATTGAGGGTAATTTTGTCACGCATGCTTTATGTCGCGTCGTGTGTTTGGTGTCTACTTGTCGACCTGTTCTTGCGTGCGTCTTTTGTTGTGCCGTTTTCGCGGGGCAATTTGAGGTCTCGTTTCGGATTGGTTTGCTAATTCTCATCTAAATGAGAGTTAACAATGTTTTACCTAACTCATATACCGTTAGATAAACGTGCTATTAAGTCATGTTCGTTGTCCTTGCGTCGTGGTTTCTGTCTGTCCCTCGTGAAGTAGTGAGGCCCGATATAACATTTTTTAGTGGGCCGTTATTATGTTTTGTGTATTGGTTTTTTTATGGGCTTAGCTTTTTTGTGGAGGGCCACGTGTCTTTTTATTCCCTGTTTTGTTTTATTTTTTATTTGACCGTGTAAGTAGAGAAGAATGTAACTAGATTTTTCGTTTTAGATTTACTAAATCTAATCTTGATGAGTTTTAACTCATCTAAGTCTATAACTATCTGATTTGTTTGATTTAACATTCGCACAAACTCGATCATGCACGTACGGGTCAGCTTGTTCTTTTTTGTCGCGCGTCCTCTTGTCCCGTTTGTTTTGTGTCATTATGTTCTCGTGTTTCTTTTCACATGGGCCTATATATGTCGTCGTTTGGGAGGCTCAACGATGAAGCTTATCCCCCATCTTCTCATTGACCGACCTTTGACCCCTGTTATATTGCATGTGTTTTATTTTTCATTCCAATTATAGGTCCACCCTTGACATGCATCTAGACTGTAATTTGTTTCATCCTAGTTACAAGTCGACCATTGACTTGCACCTAGGCTCGTAGTTTCGTAGTTGTCCCAGGTGCAAGTCCACCCTCGACTCGCAACTCGAGCATGTATTTTTGTTTTTCATCCCAGGTGCAGCTCCACTACTGACACGCAATTGGGCATGTAGTTTGTTTTATCCTAGTTGCAAGTCGACCCTTGGCTCGCAAATGGGATCATAGTTTCATAGTTGTCCCAGTTGCAAGTCCACCCTCGACTCGCAACTAGAGCATGTGTTTTTGGTTTTCATCCCAGTTATAAGTCCATCGTTGACACACAACTCGGCATGTAGCTTGTCTCATCCTAGTTGCAAGTCAACCCTTGACTCACAAATAGGCTCGTACTTTCCTAGTTGTCCCAGGTGCAAGTCCACGCTCGACTCGCAATTGGGCTCGTAGTTGTCAGACTTGCAAGCCCACCCTCGACCTGCAACTGGAGCGTGTGTTTCTGTTTTTCATCGTAGTTGCAAGTCTACCCTTGACTCGCAACTCGGATCATATCTTATTACATCCCAGTTGCAAGTCGATGCTTGACTCGCAAATGGCTCATAGTTTTGCAGTTGTCCTAGTTGCAAGTCTCCCTTGACTCGCAAACTGGTCTCGTAGTTGTCCAAGTTGCAAGCCCACCCTCTACTCACACCTAGAGCATGTGTTTTGTTTTTCATCCTAGTTGCATGTCTGCCATTTGATTGCAACTGGCTCATAGCTTGTTTCATCCCAGTTGCAAGTCGACCCTTAACTCGCAACTAGGCTCGTAGTTTCGTAGTTGTCCTAGTTGCAAGCCCAACCTCGACTCGCAACTAGGCTCATAGTTGTTTGAGTTGAAAGCCTACCCTCGACTCGCAACTAGAGCTGTGCTTTATTTTTCATCCTAGTCGCAAGTCCATTCTTGACTCAAAACTAGACCTATACTTTATTTCATACATAGTTGCAAGTCGACCTTTGACTCGCAACTAGTCCCATAATTTCGTAGTTGTCCCAGTTGCACGCTCACCCCTGACTCGCAAATGGGCTCGTAGTTGCCCGGGTGCAAGTCCACCCTCGACTTTGCAATTGGACATTTTTTTGTTTTTCATCCGAGTTGCAAGTCTAGGCTCGACTCGCAACTGGGTTCTTAGTTTGTTGTTGTCCCAATTGTAAGTCCATCCTCGACTCGCAAATGGTGTCGTAATTTTGTATAGTTGTCCCAGTTGCAAGTCCGCCCTTAATTCGCAACTAGGCTCATACTCCCTCCGTTCGGTGAAGAGTGTACGTTTGGGTTTAAAATTTGTCCACAAAAGAGTGTACTTCTATTTTCCCAATGCACTTTAAAGCATTTTCTCTCATCACACGGTAATCAAGACCAATAGCATTCTATACATAGTCTTCTTAATTTTTACATGCACTTACCTCATTGGGGTTTGGGTAATTAAAGAGGAGAGAGATGGTGGCTTGCATCTTCCCAACGCATTTTTTACTCCACTCCATAATTTGTCCTAAAATTTCTAGATGTACACTTTTCACCGGACGGAGGGAGTAGTTTGTTTTTCATCATAGTTGTAAGTTCACCACCGACTCTCAGCAGGGACTGTAGTTTGTCTTTCATCCTAGTTGCAAGTCCACCTCAACTCGCAACTAGGCTCATAGTTTTCCCAGTTGCAAGTCCACACTCGACTCGCAACTGGTCTCATAGTTTTGTGTACTTGTTACTGTTGCAAGTCAATCCTCGACTCGCAACTGGGCCCGTAATTTGTTTTCATCCTAGTTGCAAGTTCACCCTCAACTCGCAAATGGGCTCAAAGATTTTTTATCGCCTCAGTTTTGCAAGTCCACCTTCGGCTTGTACTAGCACCGACCTTTTTTTTTCTCCGCCCCTAGTTGCAAGCCCACCCTCAACTTACAATCGATTTTTTTTGACCTTTTGTTGTTGCCTTAGTTACAAGCCCACCGTCATTTTTACGAGTAGGCCGCCCTAGTTGCAAGTCTATCACCCACTTGCAATTAGGCTCCAAGTTTTTTATAGTACTTTTGTGTAGTTATCTCGGTTGCAAGTCCACGCTTGACACGCAACTGAGCCCATAGTTTGTTTTCATCCTAGTTGCAAGTCAACCCTCGCCTCGCAACTGGGCCTGTAGTTTCTTTTTCATCCCACTTGCAAGTCCATCCTCGACTCGCAATTAGGCTTGTAGTTTGTTTTTCATTCGAGTTGCAAGTCCACCCTCGACTCGCAACTAGGCTCGTAGTTGTTTCAGTTGCAAGTCCACCCTCGACTTGTAACTGGGACCGTAGTTTATTTTCATCCCAGTTGTAAGTTCACTCTCAACTCGCAAATTGGCTCAAACTTTTTTTGTCGTCTCTGTTTGCAAGTCCACCTTTGGCTTAGAACTAGCACCGACCTTCTTTTTTTTCTATGCTCTTAATTGTAAGCCCACCCTCTACATGGAATGGAGCTTTTTTTCACTTTTTTGTTGCCTTATTTACAAGCCCACCCTCGTTTTGCGAGTAGGTCGCCCTTTTTTATTCTTTGCCCTAGTTGCAAGTCCACCACCGACTTCCAATTGGGCTCCAAGTTTTTTATAGTACTTTTGTGTGGTTGTCTCAATTGCAAGTCCATCCTCAACACATAGTGGGCCCATATGTTGTTTTCATCCTAGTTGCAAGTTCACTCTTGGCTCGCAACTGGACATGTAGTTTGTACTTTGTTTTTCATCCTAGTTGCAAGTCCACACTCGACTTGCAACTAGTCTCATAGTTGTCTGAGTTGCAAGTCTACCCTCGACTCGCAACTGGGCCTGTAGTTTGTTTTCATCCGAGTTGCAAGTCCCTCCTCAACTCCCAAATGGGCACACAGTTTTTTTTGCCTCAGCTTGCAAGTACACCCTCAGCTTATAACTAGCATCGACTCTTTTGTTCTCCGCTCCTTTTTTGTTCTCCACTCCTAGTTGCAAGCCTGTCCTGTATTTGCAATCGGGATTTTTTTTGTTGCCTTAGTTACAAGCCCACCCTCGTTTTTGAGAGTATGCCATCTTTTTAATTCTTCTTCCCCACTGGAAGTACACCACTGACTTGTAATTGGGCTCCAATTTTTTTATCACAATTACAAATTCACATCAACTTGCAATTGGGGTGACCGACCGATTTTTATCCAAGGAACAATTTCATCTTCAACCCTGGCAGTTACTAGCCTACTTTTTATTTTATTTTTGTCCTTTTTAGCTGCTCGACATATTTTATCTTTTTATTTTTTGGGCCCAACCCATTTTTTCAAATGTGCTAATTGCAAATATTCGACCCATTTCTTATTTTTTTAAATATATGCAACCGAGTTGGAGGGATCCAAGTTTTCATGTGTCTTTTTCAAAGCCGCCATTTATATTATTTTAGTTCCCAACCCATTGATTTAGTTCTCCGCCTTTTTTCAAAATCTCATCTATAATACCTAAATATTTCATCCCCACTATGCTAATTCTCTTGACATGCAGCCTATCCAACTCAGCAAACCGCCACATAAGCAAATTAAACTTTTTTTGCTAGAGTACATATATGCTATTTTCAGCTTTTTCCCTAAGAAATAATGGTCCCCACGACACCCTTGGTATCCTCCAAGTTATTTTCTCCACCACACGGTTGATCTGCCCTGTTATTAACCTCTCTCTTCCGGGCTCCTCGGTTCCACTCACGCCAAGAGATCGAAACGCATGTCGTGGTTGGGGAAGAAGTTCGTCTTCCAAGCGCGTCATTCTTCTTCTCTCAGGCCTTCCACTACATGTTAGGTGCCAAAACTCTGAAAAGTTTGCCACCTACACATCGATGCCAGATACAAAATATTTAGCACCGCACACACAACGTTGAGAATTAGGCATCGATTGAAATTTGGACCCACATATATAAAACAGTATAGTATAAAATATTATAGACCAGACCAAGACACCCCACTGCCAATGTCTCTCCTTCCTAGCTCACTTCACTCCTTCCTGGACCACTGCATGTACGACGCGCTTACTTTATTTGCTCGAAGGATTTAGCTTCAGAGCATGCCGGTGCTCTGGTGCCCAGGAATTTTTATTTGGCGTCGGCTTGGCAATGTAGGGCATCGGTGCCAAATGTTCAAAAAAGCAAATTTGGCACCACTTTTGGCCTACATAGTTGCTACTTCTTGAGCTTGCGTTGGTTTTTCCCTTGAAGAGGAAAGGGTGATGCAGCAAAGTAGAGATAAGTATTTCCCTCAGTTTGAGAACCAAGGTATCAATCCAGTAGGAGACAACGCACAAATCACCGAATACCTGCATAAACAATCAAACAACTTGCACCTAACGCGATAAAGGGGTTGTCAATCCCTTCACGGTTATTTGCAAAAGTGAGATCTGATAGAGATAGATAAACGATAAAGTAAATATTTTTGGTATTTTTGTTTTACAGATCGGAAAGTAAAAGATTGCAAAATAGTAGATCGAAAACTTGTATGATAAAAAGTAGAAGATTATATGATGGAAAATAGACCCGGGGGCCATAGGTTTCACTAGAGGCTTCTCTCAAGATAGAAAATAATACGGTGGGTGAACAAATTACTGCCGAGCAATTGATAGAAAAGCGCAAAGTTATGACGATATCTAAGGCAATGATCTTGAATATAGGCATCACTTCCGTGTCAAGTAGACCGAAATGGTTCTGCATCTACTACTATTACTCCACACATCGACCGCTATCCAGCATGCATCTAGAGTATTAAGTTCATAAAGAACGGAGTAATGCATTAAGATGACATGATGTAGAGGAATTAACTCAAGCAATATGATGAAAACCCCATCTTTTTATCCTCAATGGCAACAATACAATACGTGCCTTGCTGCCCCTACTGTCACTGGGAAAGGACACCGCAAGATTGAACCCAAAGCTAAGCACTTCTCCCATTGCAAGAAAAACCAATCTAGTTGGCCAAATCAAACCGATAGTTCGAAGAGAATTACAAAGATATCAAATCATGCATATAAGAATTCAGAGAAGATTCAAATAATATTCATAGATAAGCTGATCATAAATCCACAATTCATCGGATCTCGGCAAACACACTGCAAAAAAGTATTACATCGAATAGATCTCCAAGAACATCGAGGAGAACATGGTATTGAGAATCAAAGAGAGAGAAGAAGCCATCTAGCTACTAGCTATGGACCCGTAGGTCTGTGGTAAACTACTCATGCTTCATCGGAAGGGCAATGGTGTTGATGTAGAAGCCCTCCGTGATCGAATCCCCCTCCGGCAGGGTGCCGGAAAAGGTCACTAGATGGGATCTCACGGGTACAGAAGGTTGCGGCGGTGGAAATGTCTTTTCGTGGATGCCTCTGTTGGTTTGGGGATATATGAGTATATATAGGCGAAAGAATTAGGTCAGGAAGTGCACGAGGGGCCCACAAGGGTTTGGGGTGCGCCCTACCCCCCTGGGCGCGCCCTCCATCCTTGTGGCCACCTCGTGGCTTCTCCGACTTCATCTCCAAGTCTCTTGGTTTCCTTCTGGTCCAAGAAAAATCATCGCGAAAGTTTTATTCCATTTGGACTCCGTTTGGTATTCCTTTTCTGCGAAACTCAAAAACAAGAAAAAAACAGAAACTGGCACTGGGCTCTAGGTTAATAGGTTAGTCCCAAAAATAATATAAAATAGCATATTAATGCATATAAAACATCCAAAACAGATAATATAATAGCATGAAACAATAAAAAATTATAGATACGTTGGAGACGTATCAAGCATCCCCAAGCTTAATTCCTGCTCGTCCTCGAGTAGGTAAATGATAAAAACAGAATTTTTGATGTGGAATGCTACCTAACATATTTATCCATGTAATTTTCTTTATTGTGGCATGAATGTTCAGATCCGTAAGATTCAAAACAAAAGTTTAATATTGACATAAAAACAATAATACTTCAAGCATACTAACAAGGCAATTATGTCTTCTCAAAATAACATGGCCAAAAAAAGCTTATCCCTACAAAATCATATAGTCTGGCTATGCTCCATCTTCATCACACAAAATATTCAAATCATGCACAACCCCGATGACAAGCCAAGCAATTTTTTCATACTTTTGATGTCGTCAAACTTTTTCAACTTTCACGCAATACATGAGCGTGAGCCATGGACATAGCACTATGGGTGGAATAGAAGGTGGTTGTGGAGAAGACAAAAAGAGGGAGATAGTCTCACATCAACTAGGCGTATCAACGGGCTATGGAGATGCCCATCAATTGATATCAATGTGAGTGAGTAGGGATTGCCATGCAATGGATGCACTAGAGCTATAAGTTTATGAAAGCTCAAAAAGAAACTAAGTGGGTGTGCATCCAACTCGCTTGCTCACGAAGACCTAGGGCAATTTGAGGAAGCCCATCATTGGAATATACAAGCCAAGTTCTATAATGAAAAATTCCCACTAGTAAATTAAAGTGACAACATAGGAGACTCTCTATCATGAAGATCACGGTGCTACTTTGAAGCACAAGTGTGGTAAAAGGATAGTAACATTACCCCTTCTCTCTTTTCTCTCATTTTTTTATTTGGGCCTTCTCTTTTTTTTGGCCTCTTTTTTTTTGTCCAGAGTCTCATCCCGACTTGTGGGGGAATCATAGTCTCCATCATCCTTTCCTCACATGGGACAATGCTCTAATACTGAAGATCATCACACTTTTATTTACTTACAACTCAAGAATTACAACTCGATTCTTAGAACAAAATATGACTCTATATGAATGCCTCCAGTGGTGTACCGGGATGTGCAATGAATCAAGAGTGACATGTATGAAAGAATTATGAACGCTGGCTTTGCCACAAATACGATGTCAACTACATGATCATGCAAAGCAATATGACAAAGATGATGCATGTCATAATAAACAGAACGGTGGAAAGTTGCATGGCAATATACCTCGGAATGGCTATGGAAATGCCATAATAGGTAGGTATGGTGGCTATTTTGAGGAAGGTATATGGTGGGTGTATGGTACCGGCGAAAGTTGCGCGGCACTAGAGAGGCTAGCAATGGTGGAAGGGTGAGAGTGCGTATAATCCATGGACTCAACATTAGTCATAATGAACTCCCATACTTATTGCAAAAATCTATTAGTTATCGAAACGAAGTATTACGTGCATGCTCCTAGGGGGATAGATTGGTAGGAAAAGACCATCGCTCGTCCCCGACTGCCACTCATAAGGAAGACAATCAATAAATAAATCATGCTCCGACTTCATCACATAACGGTTCACCATACGTGCATGCTACGGGAATCACAAACCTTAACACAAGTATTTCTCAAATCCACAATTACTCACTAGCATGACTCTAATATCACCATCTTTATATCTCAAAACATTCATAAGGAATCAAACTTCTCATAGTATTCAATGCACTTTATATGAAAGTTTTTATTATATCCCTCTTGGATGCCTATCATATTAGGACTAAATTTATAACCAAAGCAAATTACCATGCTGTTTAAAGACTCTCAAAATAATATAAGTGAAGCATGAGAGTTCAATAATTTCTATAAAATAAAGCCACCGCCGTGCTCTAAAAAGATATAAGTGAAGCACTAGAGCAAAATTGCCTAGCTCGAAAGATATAAGTGAAGCACATAGAGTATTCTAATAAATCACGATTCATGCGTGTCCCTCTCAAAAGGTGTGTACAGCAAGGATGATTGTGGCAAACTAAAAAGAAAAGACTCGAATTATACATGACGCTCCAAGCAAAACACATATCATGTGGTGAATAAAAATATAGCCACAAGTAAAGTTACCGATAGACGAAGACGAAAGAGGGGATGCCTTCCGGGGCATCCCCAAGCTTAGGCTCTTGGTTGTCCTTGAATATTACCTTGGGGTGCCTTGGGCATCCCAAGCTTAGGCTCTTGCCACTCCTTATTCCATAGTCCATCAAATCCTTACCAAAAAACTTGAAAACTTCACAACACAAAACTCAACAGAAAATCTCATAATCTCCATTAGTATAAGAAAATAAATCACCACTTTGGTACTGTTGTGAACTCATTCTTTATTTATATTAGTGTAATATCTACTGTATTCCAACTTATCCATGGTTCATACCCCCCGATACTACCCATAGATTCATCAAAATAAGCAAACAACACAAAGAAAACAGATTCTGTCAAAAACAGAACAGTCTGCGAAGATCTGAATTGTTCTAATACTTATATAACTCCAAAACTTCTTAAAAATTAGGACAACAGAGGTAATTTGTATACCAATTTCGTATAAAAAATTCACGGTTTTTCAGCGCTCCAGTGAATTATTAAAATTATTAGACTGGACTCAAAAGTTTGTGTTTTTCAGCAAGATCAAATCAACTATCACCGTAAGCCATCCCAAAGGTCTTACTTGGCACAAACACTAACTAAAACATAAAACCACATCTAACCATAGGCTAGATGAATTATTTATTGAAAAACAGGAAATAAAAATAATGGGTTGTCTCCCAGCAAGCGTTTTTCTTTAAAGCCTTTTAGCTAGGCATTGATAATTTCAATGATGCTCGCATAAAAGAGAAGAATTGAAGCACAAAGAGAGCATCATAAAACACGTGAAAAAACACATCTCAGTCTAACATACTTCCTAAGCATAGGCATTTTATAAGCAAATAAATTATCAAGGCAAGCAAAAACTAGCATATGCAAGGAAGAAGAAAGAGACGATAGCAATCTCAACATGAAGAGAGGTAATTTAGTAACATGAAAATTTCTACAACCATATTTTCCTCTCTCATAATAATTACATGTAGGATCATAAGAAAATTCAACAATATAGCTATCACATAACATATTCTCAACACGATCCACATGCATGCGAAGTTGACACTCTTCCAAAATAGTGGGATTAACATTAACTAAAGTCATGACCTCTCCAAACCCACTTTTATCAAAAAAAATCATAAGATTGAACATTCTCCAAATATGTGGGATCTAAAGTTGACACTCTTCCAAACCCACTTTCAGTATTATTGCAAACATTATTATCAATCTCATATTCATCATGGGGCTTAAATAAATTTTCAAGATCATAAGAAAAATCACCCCAATCATGATCATTGCAACAAGTAGTGGACCTAGCAAAACTAGCATCCCCAAGCTTAGGGTTTTGCATATCATTAGCACAACTGACATTAATAGATTTTATAGTAGAACCATTGCAATCATGCTTTTCATCCAAGGAGCTATCGTGAATCACTTCATAGATTTCTTCTTTTAACACTTCATCCCAATTTTCAGATTCACGAATTTCAAGCAAAACTTCATAAAGATAATCTAGTGCACTCAAATCACTAGAAATTGGTTCATCCTAATTGGATCTCTTAAAAAGATTAGCAAGTGGATGAGGATCCATAAACTTTTAGCAAGCAAAGATGCGAGCAAAAAGAAGGCACATGGTAACACAAGCAAACAAAAGATCGAACGGAAAGAAGGGCGAAAAAAGGCAAATATTTTTGTAAATCATTTTAGAAGTGGGGGAGAGGAAAATGAGAGGCAAATGGCGAATAATGTAATGCAAGAGATGAGAGTTTATGATGGGTACTTGGTATGTCTTGACTTGGCGTAGATCTCCCCGGCAACGGCGCCAGAAATTCTTCCTGCTACTTCTTGAGCTTGCGTTGGTTTTTCCCTTGAAGAGGAAAGGGTGATGCAGCAAAGTAGAGATAAGTATTTCCCTCAGTTTGAGAACCAAGGTATCAATCCAGTAGGAGACAACGCACAAATCACCGAATACCTGCACAAACAATCAAACAACTTGCACCCAACACGATAACGGGGTTGTCAATCCCTTCACGGTTATTTGCAAAAGTGAGATCTAATAGAGGTAGATAAACGATAAAGTAAATATTTTTGGTATTTTTGTTTTATAGGTCGGAAAGTAAAAGATTGCAAAATAGTAGATCGGAAACTTGTATGATAAAAAGTAGAAGATTATATGATGGAAAATAGACCCGGGGGCCATAGGTTTCACTAGAGGCTTCTCTCAAGATAGAAAATAATACGCTGGGTGAACAAATTACTGCCGAGCAATTGATAGAAAAGCGCAAAGTTATGACGATATCTAAGGCAATGAACATGAATATAGGCATCATGTCCGTGTCAAGTAGACCGAAACGATTCTGCATCTACTACTATTACTCCACACATCGACCGCTATCCAGCATGCATCTAGAGTATTAAGTTCATAAAGAACGGAGTAATGCATTAAGTAAGATGACATGATGTAGAGGAATTAACTCAAGCAATATGATGAAAACCCCATCTTTTTATCCTCGATGGCAACAATACAATACGTGCCTTGCTGCCCCTACTGTCACTGGAAAAGGACACCGCAAGATTGAACCCAAAGCTAAGCACTTCTCCCATTGCAAGAAAAACCAATCTAGTTGGCCAAACCAAACCGATAGTTCGAAGAGAATTACAAAGATATCAAATCATGCATATAAGAATTCAGAGAAGATTCAAATAATATTCATAGATAAGCTGATCATAAATCCACAATTCATCGGATCTCGGCAAACACACTGCAAAAAAGTATTACATCGAATAGATCTCCAAGAACATCGAGGAGAACATGGTATTGAGAATCAAAGAGAGAGAAGAAGCCATCTAGCTACTAGCTATGGACCCGTAGGTCTTTGGTAAACTACTCACGCTTCATCGGAAGGGCAATGGTGTTGATGCAGAAGCCCTCCGTGATCGAATCCCCCTCCGGCAGGGTGCCGAAAAAGGTCCCTAGATGGGATCTCACGGGTACAGAAGGTTGCGGCGGTGGAAAAGTCTTTTTGTGGATGCCTCTGTTGGTTTGGGGATATATGAGTATATACAGGCGAAAGAATTAGGTCAGGAAGTGCACGAGGGGCCCACAAGGGTGGGGGGCCCGCCCTACCCCCCTAGGCGCGCCCTCCGTCCTTGTGGCCGCTTCGTGGCTCCTCCGACTTCATCTCCAAGTCTCCTGGTTTCCTTCTGGTCCAAAAAAATCATCGCGAAAGTTTTATTCCGTTTGGTATCCTTTCCTGCGAAACTCAAAAACAAGGAAAAAACAGAAACTGGCACTGGGCTCTAGGTTAATAGGTTAGTCCCAAAAATAATATAAAATAGCATATTAATGCATATAAAACATCCAAAACAGATAATATAATAGCATGGAACAATCAAAAATTATAGATACGTTGGAGACGTATCAATAGTGGAAGGCCTTATTGCCTCTATCGTACTCCCCTGCAGCCTAAGCCTTCCAGGGCTGGCTGATTTCTGTGTTGCTGCCAACCTGAATCCCTATTTCGCCATCGTCGTTGGCTCTGCTGGCCCTAATCCCGCACCCAGGCGTTGACCCGGACACCCGTTGAACCAGATGTGATGCCGCCAGGCGCCGGCGTCCTCCTTCAATATCACGTGGATAAGAGGTTGGGACTCTCATCCCTCTCAGCCTCCTTAGATCTGCGGTTATTTTAGTCAGCTTCGTTGGATGTTCTGATATCTGCACAACTACATACCTGCATATCTCTCTCTCATGTTTGATTATTACAAATTTTATCTGTAGTTAGTTTGAACTATTATGATTGTTTTGTAGGACCAGAGGATCAGAGTAGTCCAGTTCATTTTCAGGTACGTTGTTTTTTTCTGGCAGTATTATAACATGCCATGCTCCAACCACGAGTTCCTATATCCCAGACCTTAAAAATCTTCTGAACATGTATGGGTGCGGCATAACTGCAAATCTTCATAACACCTTAATTCAAGTCTGTAAGGCTAATCGAGCCCATAATAGTAGAATATGGACATCAATTTTAAGCAGATCAGATTGTCGTCGTCCTTGATGCAGCCACCCATTGGAGGCACTGCAGTGGACTGGTGACTTAATACTTTGCAATCCTGGACACTGTTCGAGTTTGTTGCCAGCCGAACTCAGGATAATGTCACAACCAGAATTGGTATGCCTATGTTCTTGACATCATGCAGCTCTTCTCACACGTTGTTTCCTTTCCAGTTTTCAATTGCCAACACTGTGCTATTGTCATCGACTGAAGATAAGATGAAGATAAGAAGTGGGTATAATGCAGGTGACTTAGAAGCATTATCACCTCCCAAGGCAATCATCGATGCCTATTTGATTTGTTCTATTTTTATTTGCTCTTTTTGTGAGATGTTTTGGATGAACAGATGATTTCATGCTCACTATATTTAGTCACTGGACAACTGAGAGAGTAGTAATGTTGATATTTCTTAAAGGAAATGGAAAATATTTGTATTGTGTATTATTCGGTCCCATGAAATGGGTTTAATTTAGCCGAGAGACAACACAGTTAAAAAGTATATTCAAATTATCTTTTCATATTTCTAGTTATCCATTTTTATTGCTACAATTCCCGCAGCAACGCGCGGGGTGTCATCTAGTAGTTGTATACAAATGAGACACACCCTTTGAGAGTCATATACTTTTGTATACAAGGCTAGTTTGTCTTCACCTAATTAACCTAGTAAAACCCTACTTCCCTAACTAAAAAACATCTAATTAACATCTACTAGTACCACTACTGCCCTAACCTAATTAACCTAAGTTAATTCCTAGGGTCCTGTTATATGCTGCTGCTCTACTGCCCTAACCTAATTAACCTAAGTTAATCTAATTAACATCTACTAGTACCACTACTGCTAATTCCTAGGGTTCATAACTAAATTCACCTAAGTTAATTAACCTAGAGAGGAGGGGTGGGGCTTACAGAGAGGAGGGCGTTGATGGTGGCTCGGGGGAACAGTTGCGAGGAGGCAGGGGCGGCGAGGAGCACACGAGCTGGCTCCGGAGGCGCGCGGCTCTGGTGGCGGCAACGGAGGCAGCGCGACGAGGGAGCAGGGGTGGCGAGGAGCGGACGAGGGTGTGGCTTCGGGGGCGTGTGACTCGGGCGCAGGGGCGATCGATGGCGGGCGAGGGTGGGGGGAGAAGGGGAGAGGGGGAAAAGGACTTAGCAAAATTTTGAGCCCGCGCGTGTGGTTAAGTCAAACTAGCAGTAGCGCTGTCAAGGAAAACGCGCTATAGCTAAGGTAGCTATAGCGCTTTCCACTAAAACGTGCTACTGTTACTGGAAGCAGCTATTTATTTTCCTTTTATCTAAGATAGCGCATGAGCAGAAAAGCGCTACTGCTAAAGTAGCTATAGCGCTTTGTGAGAACAAGCGCTACTGCTATGCCTTTCTCCTCTATTTTTCTTTTTCTTTTCTTTTTCTTTTTTTCATTTATCCTTTTTCTATTTCTTTATTTTTCTATTACTTTCATTTTCATTTATTTTTCTATTAATTTTTCTACTTATTTTCTTTTTCTTAGCAGTAGCGCTCGACCATAGAAACGCGTTGCTACAACGCACTTAGCAATAGCGTGTTTCACACAGGCTCGCTACTACTATTCCTAGCCTACCGGCAACAGTGTGGGAATTTTAGTAGTAGCGCGTTTTTGCGCAGAGGCGCTACTGCTACAACTATAGTTGTAGCGTGCTTTTGTGTGGAGCGCTACTACTAAGTAGCAGTAGCGCTTAGTTTTGACCAACGCTGGTGCTATACCTCTGTGTATAAGGTTTTCCCTAGTAGTGAGCGGGGCCACCTGCCATCCACAAGGGTGGAGGGCGCGCCCCCCGTCCTTGTGGGCCACTTGGCAGGCCCCCGATGCCCATCTTCTGCTATATGGTGTGTTTTGACCTGGAAAAAATAAGAAGGAAGCTTTCGGGATGAAGCGCCGCCGTCTCGAGGCGGAACCTGGGCAGAACCAATCTAGGGCTGCGGCAGAGCTGTTCTACCGGGGAAACATCCCTCCCGGAGGGGGAAATCATCGCCATCGTCATCACCATCAATCCTCTCCTCGAGAGGGGGTCAATCTCCATCAACATCTTCACCAGCACCATCTCCTCTCAAACCCTAGTTCATCTCTTGTATCCGATCTCTGTCTCAAAACCTCAGATTGGTACATGTGGGTTGCTAGTAGTGTTGATTACTCCTTGTAGTTGATGCTAGTTGGTTTATTCGGTGGAAGATCATTTGTTCAGGTCCTTAATGATAATTAATACTCCTCTGATTATGAACATAAATATGCTTTGTGAGTAGTTACGTTTGTTCCTGAGGACATGGGAGAAGTCTTGTTATAAGTAATCATATGAATTTGGTATTCGTTCGATATTTTGATGAGATGTATGTTGTCTTTCCTCTAGTGGTGTTATGTGAACATCGACTACATGACACTTCACCATGATTTGGGCCTAGGGGAAGGCATTGGGAAGTAATAAGTAGATGATGGGTTGCTAGAGTGACAGAAGCTTAAACCCTAGTTTATGCGTTGCTTCGTAAGGGGCTGATTTGGATCCATATGTTTCATGCTATGGTTAGATTTATCTTAATTCTTCTTTCGTAGTTGCGGATGCTTGCGAGAGGGGTTAATCATAAGTGGGACGATTTTCCAAGGAAGGGCAGCACCCAAGCATTGGTCCACCCACATATCAAATTATCAAAGTACCGAACGCGAATCATATGAGCATGATGAAAACTAGCTTGACAATAACTCCCATGTGTCCTCGGGAGCGCTTTGCTTTATATAAGAGTCTGTCCAGGCTTTTCCTTTGCTACAAAAAGTATTGGGCCACCTTGCTACACCTTGTTTACTTTTGTTACTTATTACCCGTTACGAATTATCTTATCACACAACTATCTGTTACCGATAATTTCAGTGCTTGCAGAGAATACCTTCCTGAAAACCGCTTGTCATTTCCTTCTGCTCCTCGTTGGGTTCGACAGTCTTACTTATCGAAAGGACTACGATAGATCGCCTATACTTGTGGGTCATCAAGACTCTTTTCTGGCGCCGTTGCCGGGGAGTGAAGCGCCTTTGGAAAGTGGAATTTGGTAAGGAAACATTTATATAGTGTGCTGAAATTTACTGTCACTTGTTACTATGGAAAGTAATCCTTTGAGGGGCTTGTTCGGGGTATCTTCACCTCGACCGGAAGAGCAAAGAGTTGCTCCTCAACCTACTGCACCTACTAAAAATATTTATTATGAAATACCTTCGGGTATGATAGAGAAACTGCTAGCTCATCCTTAGACAGGAGATGGAACATTACATCCTGATATGCATCTAATCTATGTGGATGAAGTTTGTGGATTATTTAAGCTTGCAGGTTTGCCCGAAGATGAAGTCAAGAAGAAGGTCTTCCCTTTATCTTTGAAGGATAAGGCATTGACATGGTATAGGCTATGTGATGATATTGGATCATGGAACTACAACCGATTGAAATTGGAATTTCATCAGAAGTTTTATCCTATGCATCTGGTTCATCGTGATCGGAATTATATATATAATTTTTGGCCTCGTGAAGGAGAAAGTATTGCTCAAGCTTGGGGGAGGCTTAAGTCAATGTTATATTCATGCCCCAATCATGACCTCCCAAGAGAGATTATTATTCAAAAAATTTATGCTCGGCTTTCTCATAATGATCGATCCATGCTCGATACTTCTTGTACTGGTTCTTTTATGAAGAAGACTATTGAATTCAAATGGGATTTATTAGAAAGAATTAAATGCAACTATGAAGATTGGGACCTCGATGAAGGTAAGGAGTCAGGTATAAACCTTAAGTTTGATTGTGTTAAATCTTTTATGGATACCGATGCTTTTCGTGATTTTAGCACTAAATATGGACTTGACTCTGAGATAGTAGCTTCTTTCTGTGAATCTTTTGCTACGTATGTTGATCTCCCTAAGGAGAAGTGGTTTAAATATCATCCTCCCATTGAAGTTAAAATAGTAGAACCTATTAAAGTTGAAGAAGAAACTATTACTTATAATGTGATCCTATTGTTCCTACTGCTTATATTGAGAAACCACCTTTTCCTGTTAGAATAAAGGATCATGCTAAAGCTTCAACTGTGGTTCGTAAGAGTTATACTAGAACACCTACACCCCCTGAGCAAATTAAAGTTGAACCTAGTATTGCTATGGTTAAAGATCTTTTGGTTGATAATATTGATGGGCATGTTATTTATTTCTGTGATGAAGTTGCTAGAATTGCTAAACCTGATAGTAAAGATAAACATAGACCTGTTGTTGGCATGCCTGTTGTTTCAGTTAAAATAGGAGATCATTGTTATCATGGCTTGTGTGATATGGGTGCTAGTGTGAGTGCAATTCCTTTTTCCTTATATAAAGAAATTATGAATGATATTGTAACTGCTGAGATAGAAGATATTGATGTTACTATTAAGCTTGCCAATAGAGATACTATTTCACCAATTGGGATTGTTAGAGATGTTGAAGTCTTGTGTTGGAAAATAAAATACCCTACTGATTTTCTTGTTCTTGCTTCCCCACAAGATGACTTTTGTCCCATTATATTTGGTAGACCTTTCTTGAATACAGTTAATGCTAAGATAGATTGCGAGAAAGATATTGTTACTGTCGGTTTAGGGGATATGTCTCATGATTTTAATTTCTCTAAATTTCGTAGACAACTCCATGATAAAGAATTTCCTAGTAAGGATGAAATTATTGGTCTTGCTTCTATTGCCGTGCCTCCTACTGATCCCTTAGAACAATACTTGCTAGACCATGAGAATGACATGTTTATGAATGAAAGAAGGGAAATAGACGAGATATTCTTTAATCAAGGGCCTATTTTGAAACACAATTTGCATGTTGAAATCCTTGGGGATCCTCCTCCACCCAAGGGCGATCCCGTGTTTGAGCTTAAACAATTACCGGATACTTTGAAATATGCTTATCTCGATGAAAAGAAGATATATCATGTTATTATTAGTGCTAACCTTTCAGAGCATGAAGAAAAGAAATTATTGAAAACTCTGAAGAAGCACCGTGCCGCTATTGGATATAATCTTGATGATCTTAAGGGCATTAGTCCCACTCTATGTCAGCACAAAATTAATTTGGAGAATGATGCTAAACCAGTTGTTGATCACCAACGACGGTTAAATCCTAAGATGAAAGAAGTGGTAAGAAATGAAATACTAAAGCTTCTGGAGGCAGGTATAATTTATCGTATTGCTGATAGTAAGTGGGTAAGTCATGTTCATTGTGTCCCTAAGAAGGGAGGTATTACTGTTGTTCCTAATGATAAGAATGAATTGATCCCACAAAGAATTGTTATAGGTATGGTAATTAATTTTCGCAAATGAAATAAAGCTACTAGAAAAGATCATTACCCTCTACCTTTTATTGATCAAATGCTAGAAAGATTATCCAAAGATACACATTTTTGCTTTCTAGATGGTTATTCTGGTTTCTCTCAAATACATGTGATAAAAGTTGATCAGGAAAATACCACTTTTACTTGCCCTTTCGGTACCTTTGCTTATAGACGTATGCCTTTTGGTTTATGCAATGCACCTGCTACCTTTCAAAGATGTATGACTGCTATATTCTCTGATTTTTGTGAAAAGATTGTTGAGGTTTTCATGGATGATTTCTCTGTTTACGAAACTTCTTTTGATGATTGCTTAAGCAACCTTGATCGAGTTTTGCAGAGATGTGAAGAGACTAATCTTGTCTTGAATTGGAAGAAGTGCCACTTTATGGTTAATGTAGGTATTGTCTTGGGGCATAAAATTTCTGAAAGAGGTATTGAAGTTGATAAAGCTAAAGTAGATGCTATTGAAAAGATGTCATGTCCTAAAGATATCAAAGGTATAAGAAGTTTCCTTGGTCATGCTGGTTTCTATAGGAGGTTTATTAAAGACTTCTCTAAAATTTCTAGGCCTCTCACTAATCTCTTGCAAAAAGATGTTCCTTTTGTTTTTGATGATGATTTTGTAGAAGCATTTGAAATACTTAAGAAAACCTTGATTTCTCCACCTATTGTTCAGCCACCTGATTGGAATTTACCCTTTGAAATTATGTGTGATGCTAGTGATTATGCTGTTGGTGCTGTTCTAGGGCAAAGAGTTGATAAGAAATTAAATGTTATTTATTATGCTAGTAAAACTCTAGACAGTGCCTAGAGGAATTATGCTACTACTGAAAAATAATTTTTAGCAGTTGTCTTTGCTTGTGATAAGTTCAGATCTTATATTGTTGATTCCAAAGTAACCGTTCACACTGATCATGCTGCTATTAAATATCTTATGGAAAAGAAAGATGCTAAACCTAGACTTATTAGATGGGTTCTCTTTCTACAAGAATTTGATTTGCATATTATTGATAGAAAGGGAGATGAGAACCCCGTTGCAGACAACTTGTCTAGGTTAGAAAATGTTCTTGATGACCCACTGCCTATTGATGATAACTTTCCTGATGAACAATTAGCTGTCATAAATACTTCTCGTAATACTCCATGGTATGCTGATTATGCTAATTATATTGTTGCTAAATTTATACCACCTAGTTTCACATACCAGCAAAAGAAAAAGTTTTTCTATGATTTAAGACATTACTTTTGGGATGACCCACACCTTTATAAAGAAGGAGTAGATGGTGTTATTAGACGTTGTGTACCTGAGCATGAACAGGAACAGATCCTACGCAAGTGCCACTCTGAGTCTTACGGAGGACACCACGCTGGAGATAGAACTGCACATAGGGTATTGCAATCTGGTTTTTATTGGCCTACTCTCTTCAAGGATGCTCGTAAGTTTGTCTTGTCTTGTGATGAATGCCAGAGAATTGGTAATATTAGTATACGTCAGGAAATGCCTATGAATTATTCACTTGTTATTGAACCATTCGATGTTTGGGGCTTTGATTATATGGGACCTTTTCCTTCCTCTAATGCGTATACACATATTTTAGTTGCTGTTGATTACGTTACTAAGTGGGTAGAAGCTATTCCAACTAGTAGTGCTGATCATGACACTTCTATTAAGATGCTTAAAGAATTTATTTTTCCGAGGTTTGGAGTCCCTAGATATTTGATGACTGATGGTGGTTCACATTTTATTCATGGTGCTTTCCGTAAAATGCTTGCTAAGTATGATGTTAACCATAGAATTGCATCTCCTTATCATCCTCAGTCTAGTGGTCAAGTAGAATTGAGCAATAGAGAGATTAAATTGATTTTGCAAAAGACTGTTAATAGATCTAGAAAGAATTGGTCTAAGAAATTTGATGATGCATTACGGGCTTATAGAACTGCTTATAAAAACCCTATGGGTATGTCTCCGTATAAAATGGTTTATAGAAAGGCATGTCACTTACCTCTTGAACTAGAACATAAAGCTTATTGGGCAATTAAAGAGCTCAACTATGATTTCAAACTTGCCGGTGAGAAGAGGTTATTTGACATAAGCTCGCTTGATGAATGGAGAACCCAAGCCTATGAGAATGTCAAGTTGTTTAAAGAAAAAGTTAAAAAGATGGCATGACAAGAGGATACAAAAGCGTGAGTTTAATGTAGGTGATCATGTTTTGCTATACAACTCTCGTTTAAGATTTTTTGCAGGAAAACTTCTCTCTAAATGGGAAGGTCCTTACATTATCGAGGAGGTCTATCGTTCCGGTGCCATCAAAATCAACAACGCCGAAGGCACAAATCCGAAGGTGGTAAACAGTCAAAGAATCAAACATTATATCTCAGGTACTCCCTTAAATGTTGAGACCAATATTATCGACACCGTAACACCGGAGGAGTACATAAGGGACACTTTCCAGAATGTTTCAGACTCCGAAAAGGAATAGGTATGTGGTACGGTAAGTAAACCAACTCCAAAACATTTCCAATCATAATTTTTCTCCATTTTGGAATATTTTAAAAACTAGGAAAATTAAAAGTAGTCCGAAAGAGACACAAGGCGAGCACAAGGGTGGAGGGTGCGCCCTACCCCCCTGGGCGTGCCCCATGACCTTGTGGCCACCTTGTGTGCCCCCCGGACTCAGTTTTCTTGCACAATACTTCTTTTGGTCAGGTAAAAATTCATTATATAATCTCCCGAAGGTTTTGACCACCGTACCACGGCAATATCTCATGTTCTTGTTTCGAGCTGTCTTTCTGACAGATCCAAATCGCCATGACATCTCCAAGCGCCCCCAAGGACAAGTTTTTCGAGAAGGTCATCAACCCTTATCTCGCAGAGGTGCTGCAACACCCTCAAACCATTGAGATGCGTGAGGGGGTGCTGCACATCCGTGATGTTGAGGGGCCTAAGAAGACCGGAAGCGTGGAGACAAGACTCGAAGCAATGGAGCAACAAGTTTTCAAGTGCCAAGGGATGGTGGAATGTGGACTCAACGCCAATCACATGATGATCGCGGAGTTCACCAACAATCACAAGCTGGATGCCAAGAACATTGGGGAGGCCATCTTCAAGCTTCATGAGAAAATCGAGCATCTCCAATCCCAGATCTACGACCTGCAAAACCAAAACTGTGAGTATGAATACAGATTTAAGAGGATGAGTTTGGCTGCAGATTTGAGGATCCCGGAGACTCGTTCTTCTTTTTATGATGGTGAGCCTATGCCTTGGAAGATGGATGACAAGCCTACTTCATCAACAACTCCATCATCACCACCTCCGAAGAAAGAGATCTAAATACATGGGTATGGGCACTCCCCTTGGCAACTGCCAAGCTTGGGGGATGTGCCCCGGTATCGTATCACCATCACACCTTTACTCTTATTGCTTTTCTTAGTTCTATCCTTTTGGTTATATCTTGATCTAGTAGAATAAAGTTTTAGTATGATCTAGCTTTGAGTTTTGTTTTGATCCCTATCTATGTAATCAAGTCCGTGAGTTATACAATAAAGAGTAGTTTTGAGTTGAGGGCTTTACTTTCTTGCTATGATCTTGAGGGAATAAAATAATAAAAAGAAATAAAAAGATCATATATTGATCTTATGGAGAGTAATAACTTCACATATAAAGAGTATGATGAATAAAATTTGTTGGGAGTTGACAAACATAGTTTTGGTCATTGTTGCAATTAATAGGAAGTAATAAAGAAAGAGAGGCTTCACATATAAATATACTATCTTGGACATCTTTTGTAATTGTGAGCACTCATTAAAATATGACATGCTAAGAAGTTGATGTTGGACAAGGAAGACAACATAATGGGTTATGTTTTCTTATATCCGAATAGAAGTTATATTGTCATGGATCCTCCAACATGTTGAGCTTGCCTTTCCCTCTCATGCTAGCCAAATTCTTTGCACCAAGTAGAGATACTACTTGTGCTTCCAACATCCCTAAACCCAGTTTTGCCATGCGAGTCCACCATACCTACCTATGGATTGAGTAAGATCCTTCAAGTAAGTTGTCATCGGTGCAAGCAATAAAAATTGCTCTTTAAATATGTATGATCTATTAGTGTGAAGAAAATAAGCTTTATATGAACTTGTGATATGGAAGAAATAAAAGCGATGGACTGCATAATAAAGTTCTTTATCACAAGCGGCAATATAAAGTGACGTTCTTTTGCATTAAGATTTTGTGCATCCAACCATAAAAGCGCATGACAACCTCTGCTTCCCTCTGCGAAGGGCCTATCTTTTACTTTTATCTTCTACCCTTATACAATAGTCATGGTGATCTTCACCTTTCCTTTTTACACTTTTTCCTTTTGGCAAGCACTATGTGTTGGAGAAAGATCCAGATATATATCCACTCGGATGTAGGTTATCATAAAGTATTATTGTTGACATTACCCTTGAGGTAAAAGGTTGGGAGGCAAAACTATAAGCCCCTATCTTTCTCTGTGTCCGATGGAAGCTTTGAACCCATAAGTATCGCGTGAGTGTTAGCAATTGTGAAATACTAAATGATAGTTGAGTATGTGGACTTGCTGAAAAGCTCTTATATTGACTCTTTCCGATGTTATGATAAATTGCAATTGCTTCAATGACTGAGATCATAGTTTGTTAGTTTTCAATGAAGCTTTTGATTCATACTTTACCTTGTGAACGAATTGTTACTTTAGCATAAGAAATTATATGACAATATATGTTGTTGTTCTAAAGATGATCATGATGCCCTCATGTCCGTATTTTATTTTATCGACACCTCTATCTCTAAACATGTGGACATATTTTTCGATATCGGCTTTCGCTTGAGGACAAGCGAGGTCTAAGCTTGGGGGAGTTGATACGTCCATTTTGCATCATGCTTTTATATCAATATTTATTGCATTATGGGCTGTTATTACACATTATGGCACAATACTTATGCCTTTTCTCTCTTATTTTACAAGGTTTACATGAAGAGGGAGAATGCCGGCAGCTGGAATTCTGGGCTGGAAAAGGAGCAAATATTAGAGACCTATTCTGCACAACTCCAAAAGTCCTGAAACTTCATGGAGAGTCATTTTGGATTTAATAAAAAATATTGGGCGAAGAAAGTACCACAGGGGGGCCACCTGCCATCCACAAGGGAGGAGGGCACGCCCTACCCCCCTGGGCGCGCCCCCCGTCCTTGTGGGCCACTTGGCAGGCCCCCGACGCCCATCTTCTACTATATGGTGTGTTTTGACCTGGAAAAAATAAGAAGGAAGCTTTCGAGATGAAGCGCCGCCGTCTCGAGGCGGAACCTGGGCAGAACCAATCTAGGGCTGCGGCAGAGCTGTTCTGCCGGGGAAACATCCCTCCCGGAGGGGGAAATCATCGCCATCGTCATCACCATCAATCCTCTCCTCGAGAGGGGGTCAATCTCCATCAACATCTTCACCAGCACCATCTCCTCTCAAACCCTAGTTCATCTCTTGTATCCGATCTCTGTCTCAAAACCTCAAATTGGTACATGTGGGTTGCTAGTAGTGTTGATTACTCCTTGTAGTTGATGCTAGTTGGTTTATTCGTTGGAAGATCATTTGTTCAGATCCTTAATGATAATTAATACTCCTCTGATTATGAACATGAATATGCTTTGTGAGTAGTTACGTTTGTTCCTGAGGACATGGGAGAAGTCTTGTTGTAAGTAATCATGTGAAGTTGGTATTCGTTCGATATTTTGATGAGATGTATGTTGTCTTTCCTCTAGTGGTGTTATGTGAACATCGACTACATGACACTTCACCATGATTTGGGCCTAGGGGAAGGCATTGGGAAGTAATAAGTAGATGATGGGTTGCTAGAGTGATAGAAGCTTAAACCCTAGTTTATGCGTTGCTTCGTAAGGGGCTGATTTGGATCCATATGTTTCATGCTATGGGTAGATTTATCTTAATTCTTCTTTCGTAGTTCTGGATGCTTGTGAGAGGGGTTAATCATAAGTGGGAGGCTTGTCCAAGGAAGGGCAGCACCCAAGCACCGGTCCACCCACATATCAAATTATCAAACTAACGAACGCGAATCATATGAGCATGATGAAAACTAGCTTGACAATAATTCCCATGTGTCCTTGGGAGCGCTTTTCTTTATATAAGAGTTTGTCCAGGCTTGTCCTTTGCTACAAAAAGGATTGGGCCACCTTGTTGCACCTTGTTTACTTTTGTTACTTATTACCCGTTACGAATTATCTTATCACACAACTATCTGTTATCGATAATTTCAGTGCTTGCAGAGAATACCTTACTCAAGACCGCTTGTCATTTCCTTCTGCTCCTCGTTGGGTTCGACACTCTTATTTATTGAAAGGACTACGATAGATCCCCTATACTTGTGGGTCATCAGTCACCAGGTTTCTATATGCCTGGTGTCGGTGTCAAAACCGGCAGACCTCGGGTAGGGGGTCCCGAGCTGTGGATCTAGGGTCGATGGGTAACAAGGGACGACGAACACAGCGTTTACCTAGGTTCGGGCCCTCTCGAAGAGGTAAAACCCTATGTCCTGCTTGATTGTATTGAATGTATAACGTGGTTTACAAAGTAGATCTACCTCGAGATTAGCATGAGCTAAACCCTAAGGCTATGAGGTGATGAATGTAGCCCTAACCCTAATGACTACAACCCTCGATTTACATAGACACCAATAGGGTTAGGGTTACCGGAGATAGATTACAACAAGAGGGAAAGAGATCTCGTCCATCCTTGACTTGGAGGGCACACCACGCCTTCATAGATCTCTGGTCACCATACGGCTCCACCAGTCCGGCCCATGTACAATGGGCCGTCGCCCCGAGGACCCCTTAGTCCATGACTCCCTCAGTAGCCCATGAACTTGCCTCCAATGCCAAGATTTGTATCCAGCATCCACTCGTCTGACCTATATTCGGCTTGCGAGGCGAGTTCTTCCATGTTCGGAACCAGGTGATGTCCGGAATCTGAAACGGTAGTTTTACTTAACACCGAAGGCAATAAAAACACCTCTCAAGCGCAAATAGTGCCTTTATCTGACAACTTTTTCTCTCTCAACGAAGAGTCGCTTCCGACCATAACACCAAGCAGTTACTATCTCTCGAAGCGTGGCTCAAGGCTGACGCCACATTTGACACGTCCCCTCAAGGTGAAGATCGTGTCCCGTTTTTTGGGGGATATGGTTAATGATTTCGATTCCCCTCCCTGCTCGTAATGTTGCGGGGATATCGGGAAGTGGAGGAGCCAACGGCATGGAAAAAGGAATCCCTGGCCTCCCACAGTCTATAAAGGTTAAAGAACATGCGGTGCCCCCATGTTTGGTTTTGGTAATTGATGACAATCTCTATGGACTAATGGTTGTGTTGAGTTATATTCGTAGGATTTGTCCATAGGCTTTTCTTGAAGTCCATTTGTTGGTTTCAAGGAGTTTATGTGTTGACCAAGGTGGTATCCAAGGATCTATCCAAAGATTGGTTTAGTGAGTGTTGAGCTAATTGCTAGCATGTCTTGAAGAAGAAGATTGTGTGAACAATCATGTGTATCTTCAAGACATCATCTTTATGAAGAGAGAAGATTTCACACAAAGCGTAGAAGATACACCGAGTGGGATCAAGTGATCTCACGGTTTGGTAAGCATTGTCCATTGCGCTTTGTGTACTAACCCATGGTCTTTGTGAGAGTTCTATGTGGGGTTAGGTTTACTTCCATGGGCTTGCGTCAAGAGGAAGATCACATACAACCCATGGATGATGACATCAAATCAAGGTTGTGTTGTGCAAGTTCAAGTGGAGCATCATGAAGAAATCATGCTTGTAGCTTGCCGTCCATTGTGGTGACAATGGACTTGTGAAGGTATGCCGAAGAGTGACTCACCCATAGTGGAGTATGGGGGAGCAATCAATTAGCCTTCATCGAGCCAACGCAATCAAGAAAGGTGGTCCAACTTGAGGGAGTCAAGATCGTCATCCTCTAGCTCAAGTGGACTTCATGCAAGGCAAAGGTTTGCCCTTGATAGGTTTTCTATTTTACCGGTTGTGACGACCCCGGCTTAATCGTGCACTAACCATACACGCAAATGCACATGATCAAGCCTAGGACTCACTTGAAGATATCACAACACAACTCTAAAACATAAATAAAGTCATACAAGCTTAATATTACAAGCCAGGGCCTCGAGGGCTCGAATACATAGCTCGATGGCATACAAGTGTCAGCGGAAGCATCAGATATCTGGGTACAGATATATTATAGAAATGAAGATAAGCCTTTAGAAGGCGGGGCAAAATAAAATACTACGATCGAAAGGCGTGGGCCTCCTGCCCTGTACCCTCCGAATCCTACTCCTGGTCGTCAGTCGGCTCCTCGTAGTAGTAGTACTCTCCGGGAGGGTAGTAGTAGTAGTAGCCGTAGTCGTCGACAGGGGCGGCAGTCTCAGGGGCTCCGTCGTCTGGCGGCATCATATGGATATGGGGAGAAAAAGAAAGTAAAGCAAACGTGAGTACTCATCCGAAGTACTCAGCAAGCAAGGATCTACACTACATATGCAACATTTTCAAAGGGGGTTGTATATGTGGACTGGGCTGCAGAAATGCCAGAATAGAGGGGAAAAGCCTAGTCCTATCGAAGACTAGCATCTTCAGCATCTTCATCAGTCTTGCAGCATTAGAAGAGAGCAGAATAACATAATGTAAAGTATAGCAGTGTCATCAACCTCGGCCAGAGATTCTTCCTCGACTCCCTGCGAGAAAGCAATCCCAGAGCCGTACTATCTAGTTCTCATCTCAAGTCATGTTCTAGTTGTACCGATCGGGATACAACTCCGAGTGTCCGTTACTGTAGGACAGGCTATCGATAGAAGTTTCTTCCCTGCAGGGGTGCACCAACTTACCCACCACGCTCGCTTAACTCCGGCCGGACACACTTTACTGGGTCATGCCCGGCCTCGGCTAAGCAACATGCCGCAACCCGACCAAATACTTAACAGAGAGGTCAGCACGCCGGACTAACCTATGCCCCCAGGGGTCTTGGGCCATCGCCCCGGACGCTCCTGCACGTTGCGTACACCGCCGGTGAGCAGACCTAGCAACCCCTTAATACAAGCGCGGTTGCGTTCCCAGTCCAACCCAGCGTGTGCCGCTCAGTTGCTGACGTCTATTAAGCTTCGGCTGAAGTATACGACGCAGAACGCCCATACTATGCCCACGTGATGTTTAGTGCTATCAGGCCAGAAGCCCCTCGGATCAAATATCCAAACCGTTAGTGGATTAGGAGCGCGCGGTAACGAGCAGAGACTCACGATCGATGTGACCCCGTCGCCCCGTCTCGAGGACTTGCGGCAAGGGCTAAGAATGCCCGACCATGCCTCGTAGTTATCTCGCGGGCACCTCTCAGGTCAACCCGACTCCACATCACTTCGCATTCATGCTCGCGCGGGTACCCCTCGGGGCCGACCCGTCTTTAGTATCTTAGTATCATGGTTCAAAGTCAAGTCATAGTATCCAAAGGGAACCCTGAGGAATCACCCTCGATGGAATTCCCGCTCGATGTATCATCAAGGTGAACGAAGGAGGAATCACCCTCGAGGTCCACACTTGAGATGTTGCACGACGACGTCGGTATCGGGGGTGGTGTAGGAGGAATCACCCTCGCTTACCACGACCGAGTAACTAACCTACAAGGTTATCATCTGAAGTGCTGTCGAGGTATCACCCTCGGCACTCGATAGTAACCCAGTAGTGTCGAGCAACATAGGGGGAAGTGACGTGCGGTGCCCGGGTCTGATCTTCGATCCCGTTGCTCGGGTCTTCTGAGAGTCCAGCGGGGCAGTCGGGACAAGTGGGTCTCTGATAAGGCTCTACCCATCCTATACTAAACAGTTTAGGATAGCAGGAAAGTATCAACCGTAGGTTACAAGTAAACAGGCTATGCAGCAGATATAGGACAACAGTAGCAGCAGTAACTTCTAATGCAAGCATAAGAGAGAAGAGAGTGGGCGATATCGGAATGCTCAAAATGGGGGTGCTTGCCTGTCTGCTCGACGACAAGGGCAGGGTCGTCGGGGACGTAGTCGTACTCCGGAACGGCGTCTACCTCAGGAGCTACGGCAACATCGGGGTCTACCGAAAGAGAAGAGGGGGAGGAAACAAGTAAATATAATGCAAACAGGTGCAACACAGTGCGTGCTATGCTATGATGCAGTGCAGGGTTGCCTGAAGTATGTCTAAGTCATTTTAGTTATTTTTAGGATTAATCTGGGATTTATTAACCGGTGTATGTGCACTATTCATCTACCGGATTCGGGCCCGGAGTTACGAGTTCTTCTACGTAGGGGGTTCCGACAAGGAAATAGACGACACGATTAGACTCGTCTCGTCGTTCTGAGCAACTTTCATGTTTTAACTTTTTCGATCTGAGCTACGGTTTAAAAGTTATGAATTTTTAAAATTTAAATGATTTTCTGGAATTATTTGAAATTAACAGAAATTAATTATGACGTCAGCATGAGGTCAGCATTGCGTCAGCAATCAACTGAGCTGCTGACTGGTCAAACTGACAGGTGGGGCCCACCTGTCAGCCTCAGGGGGTTAATCAGCATTTAATTTAAACTAACAGAGAGGTTTAGTTAGTGGGCCCGGGCTGTCAGTGAGTCATTTAACTAACAGGATTAACTAATTATTCATTAGCAGCTAATTAGTCCACCGGGCCCACATGTCATGGTCAGAGGGGGAATAGTAACCCGTGTTGACTAAAGTCAACTGGGTCAAACAGCGGCCTGGGGCCCACTGGCAGTGACTACGGGCGGGCCCCACTCGGTTGCCACGTCGGAGTCGCCGGAACAGGCGCCGACGAGCGTCCCGCGGCGGCGCTCTCGCCGGAGAGGACCGGAATTCCGGCACAGTGGGTCGTTCAACGTGTTTCTGGTCGCGTTCGAAAGCTGGTGAGCTCGCGCATCGAGCAGTGCCATCGGTCGGACTCGGAAGTGGCCGGAATGTCGCCGGCGACGAGAACGGCGGAGACCGAAGTACGGCGACCTGCGAGATCTCGCTAAAGGGCACCATTTCACGCGTTTCCGAGCTCGCTTGATCAAGAGCAACACGCCGAGTCGATCTAGACTATTGACGCAAGCTACGGTGGCCGGAAACGGTGGCTACAGCAAGCGCGGTGGCGGACAGAGCTCGGCTCGGCGGCGAACTAGATAGGGGAAAGAGCGGGGCGACTTGGGGAGGGGAGAGAGGGAAGTGAGGCTCACTGAGCAGGCTCACGGAGGCCCGGCGAGAGGCTTAGAAGCGCAGACGACGGCGATCGACGAGGTTGAACGGCGATGACCGAAGCAAGGGGATGAGGTCGATCCCGGTGATGTAGTCCACTCCAGCTCGATCCAGTCCTTCCAGTCAACGCGGACGAGGCAGACGATGCTCCAGGTGAGATCTCAGCTGGCGAAGAGCTTGGTGCACGCGAGAACGATGGTGGCCATGGCGACGTGTTTTTGGGCGACGGCGTTTGCGAGGGGAGCGAGCGAGGGAGAGGGGATTGTGAGGCTAGGGTTCGATCCAGGGGCGACGAGCAGCTTATCTAGCTAGGTCAGACGATGGGAGAGCGACCGGTGTCGAGCATCGCGCGGTGGAGCTCCATCCAGACGCGGCCATGGCGACACGCACGCGTGGAGGAAGGTAGTGACCTGGTGGATTGGGCCGCGGGGCACTGTGGACTAGGAAGCCCAGTGCCAGAGCCTTTCTCTTCTTTTCCCTTTTTCCTCTATTTTCATTTTTTCACAGAAGCTTTCGCAATTAATTTCAGTCATCAAATGACTTAGCAAAAATGTGCCACTGGTCAAAACAATTACAAGGAAATATTGTGTACTGCCATAATAAGTTTGGGGCTAAGAGGGGAAGGTTAGGCATTTTTTTGAAAAATGAAAAGAGCCAAAATAATTATTGCTGTGCCACTAAATAATTTCTAGGGGCAATCTGGGAAGTCCAAAAATGTTGGTTTCAATTTTATAATTTCCTTGGGAATATTTGAAACATTATGAACATTTTAGTTTCCAAACTTGAATAACTTTTATTTTCACTTTTAATTTGAATTTATTTCAGAGAGGAATTTGAATGGAGTTGTTTAAACACTATGATCAGTCATTGCAAATGAAGATGACTTGGCAGGATCAGAGGGTGATCACTGTGGTGTGAGTCTAGGGATGTTACACCGGTCTCATGGTGATAGTTTGGAGACCGGGTTATAGGATCGATAGCCGTACTATCAAGGGGGGCTCTCAAGTGAGTAGCTTGATTGTATCGTTCATCGAGAGCTCAAACCATTGCATCCTTGCATCATCTTTCTTGATTCTTATATGTATTTTCTCTTTTTGAGGTTTTAGAGCTTGTGGTTATATTCGTGACAAGCTATAGTACATCAAAAACAGATTTCATATGCTTCTTCTATTGCGTTTTCGGTGTTGGAGGTTTTATCGGTCTTATTCGAGGAAGGGTTCTCACCATTTTCTTATGGGCCTTTTCTCATTTGCTTCTTATTGTTATTTCTATCAAGATTGTGTTAGCCCATGTCATTAGCTTTCCAACAAACTTGGTTTCGTTGAATTCGGAGTCCGTTTGCAGAAGTTGTGGCAGTTTTGGTGTCCTTAAAAGGCTGCAGCGGTACTACCGCGGCTACTACCGCTTGGAACGGATGTAATTTTTTACTACCGCTCCAGAGTGGTACTACCGCGGCTACTACCGTGGCTACTTCCGCTTCGGACCAAAATCTCATATTAAGTCCAGTGGTGGTAGGCACGGATGTATTTTTTTAGTACCGCTCGCAAGCAGTAGTACTGCTACCCTTAGCGGTAGTACCGCTACCCCTAGCGGTAGTACCGTGAGGACGAGCGGTAGTACCGCTCCGGCGGTTCTACTGGCCTTTTGCCTCCTCGCTATTGTTTTTCGAAGGGCTTCCACCGCCCTAGCGGTAGTACCGCTCCCATGAGCGGTAGTACCGCTCTGTGCGGGCTGTGAGCATAACGGTTGGATTTTTTCCCACCTATAAAAGGGGGCCTTCTTCCTCAATGAACCTTATCCTTTGAGCTCGTGTTCTTCCCCCATTGTTGACCTTCTTCGAGCTTGCTATCTCTCAATCCCTCCATGGATTCTTGCTAGTTTTGGGGGGAAAAGAGAGAGGAGATCTAGATCCACATTTCCACCAATCACTTTCTCCTCTATGTGAGGGGAACCCCTTGGATCTAGATCTTGGAGTTCTTGGTGTTCTCCTTCTTGTTCTTCCTCTCATTTTCCTCCCTAGCATTAGTTGCTTTGGTGGGATTTGGGAGAGAAGGACTTGGGCACTCCGTGTGCCCTTGCCATTGCATTTGGTGCATCGGTTTGAGTTCTCCACGGTCATACGTGGAAGTTAGAAGTTGAGAAGCTTATTACTCTTGGGTGCTTGGTACCCTTGAGCTTGTTCCTCTTGGGTGCTTGGGCGCCCTAGACGGTTGGTGGTGTTTGGAGCTCAATCATTGTGGTGTAAAGCTCCGGGCAAGCGTCGGGGTCTCCAATTAGGTTGTGGAGATCACCCCGAGCAATTTGACGGGTTCCGGTGACCGCCCCCAAGGGTTGCCAAAGTGTACGGGTTCAGTGACCGCCCCCAAGGGTTGCCATTTGTACGGGTTCGATGACCGCCCTCAAGGGCCCCTTAGTGGAATCACGGCATCTTGCATTGTGCAAGGGCGTGAGGAGATTACGGTGGCCCTAGTGGCTTCTTGGGGAGCATTGTGCCTCCACACCGCTCCAAACGGAGATTAGCATCCGCAAGGGTGTGAACTTCGGGATACATCATCGTCTCCGCGTGCCTCGGTTATCTCTTACCCGAGCCCTTTACTTATGCACTTTACTTTGTGATAGCCATATTGTTTCTTGTCATATATCTTGCTATCACTTAGTTGTTTATCTTGCTTAGCATAAGTTGTTGGTGCACATAGGTGAGCCTAGTTGTTGTAGGTTTTGTGCTTGACAAATTAACCGCAAGGTTTATTCCGCATTTGTTCAAGCCTAACACATAATTATTTTAAAGCGCCTATTCACCCCCCTCTAGGCGACATCCTCGATCTTTCAAAAGGGGTGCTGCTACAGTCTGCATCCCACGCCCTCTTCCACCTTTCGCTCACGCAGACCTTCAGAGCTCCAGCCCCCTTTCTCCCTGCTTCCATAGCGAATCGCACTTCACCTCCTTCGACCATGGCCGGATCTGGCGCCAATGGGAAGTGGGAGGCCTCCTCCGTCACCGACGGGGACATTCTGAAGCTAAAGCAGGCCGGCTACTTGCCGGCCAATGTCGCCCACCGGGCCCCCGAAGAGGGCCAGATCATCCCTACGCCCAAGCCGGGCGAAAGGGTAGTTTTTCTCCCCCATTTCCTTAGGGGGCTTGGATTTCCCCTGCATCCCTTTGTGTGGGGGCTGATGTTCTTCTACGGGATGGATTTTCATGATCTAGCCCCCAACTCCCTCCTCCACATCTCGACCTTCATCGTCGTCTGTGAAGCACTCCTCCAGGTCCAGCCGCACTTCGGTTTATGGCTGAAGGTGTTCAATGTCAAGCCCAAGGTGGTCGGCGGCGAGCATGCGGACTGTGGACGGGCCATGATTAGTAAGTTGACATGGGTCTAGTGGCCGGATGGCCACTTCCTCGACACCGTCCGGATGTGGCAGAAGGAGTGGTTTTATATCATCGAGCCGAGGGAGGCCGCCTGGGGAGCGGCCCCCGCATTCAGGTCCGGACCCCCTACCAGATTGGCCTCTTGGACCATCAAGAGCCCGGACTGGGGGTGTGTTGCTGATACGAAAGTGTTGTAGAAGCGCGTCAATAGCATAATAGAGACCGACGCGAAGCTGGTCGACGTGGTCCAGATCATGCTCCACCGCCGGCTCCTCCCTTGCCAGGAGAGGGCCAAGCCTATGTGGGAGCACGAGCCCGAGGATCCGGCCACCATGCGACACCTCTACGACACGACTCCTGACAAGATATGGGGCCAACTATTCCAGCCCCAGAAGGAGTGGCCAGTCGAGGGGAAGGACATCGGCCTCGACGCCGCGCACCCCCCAAGGGAGGTGAGTAGCATTTTTCTTCGAGGAGTGTTCGGATATTCACACCACATTTTATTCGGTCTAACCCTGATATGTGGATTTTGCAGGGCTGGCTTGCCAAGGCCAAGAAGGTCCACGGCCCGGCGCCTCTACCAGAAGGGCCCCGATCAGAGCAGCTAGAAAAGCTGCTGGTCATGGTGCCTTATAAGGCGCCCGCCAAGAAGGGCAAGAAGAAAGAAGCGCTGGAGGCCAGGGAGGGCCTCCACCGCAGGGTTCGTCTTGGCAATCGGTCCAGAGACACTGCGGCCTCATCCGTGCAGGATGGGGGTGAGGATGAGGACGAGGAGGAGAGTGCCTCCTCACACTCCAAGAAGAGGGCGGCGTTCGAGGACGTCAAGGAGGTCCAACCTTCTCCAGCCCCGAAGAGACGATGCCGGCCCAAGCTGGTTCTGTCCGATAGTTCGAACTCCGACAAGGAGTCCGAAGTGTCCGAGAAGGTTCCGGAGAAGGAACCCAGAGTCAAGCCCCCGGCCAGCAGGTAAGGCGTTGGCATTTTTAGCTATCTCGTTTTCAGTAATTTGCTTTAGTTGAAGGTTAACCCCTTCGAGTTGCAGTCCCCCACATGAACGCCCCACCGAGCAGACTTCGGAGGGGACGTCTCCTCCCGCCAAACTGGCGGACAGTGGGTCTATGGCGCACTCCGCGCCTCCTCTGATCCCCGAAGAGGTTGAGGAGGTGCGGTCCCAAAGGACTCCTCCTCCCCCGAACACAGAGGGGGAGGCGGACGCCGTAATGACCGAGGTTAACACCTTGGTCATCGAAGACCAGGAGGGAGCGTCCCTCCTGGCTAACGAGGGAAAAGAGTCTGGACCCCATCTGTTGATCGCTCCCGAGCCCCCAAGGCCTTCGACGGCACAGGCTCCTCCCAGCGGGGAAGGGGCTGAGGAGCCAACATCAGCGCCGAACACCTCTACACGGGCGGTGGCTGGCTGGCCAGACGGGCTGGAGGAGCTGGTGAACAACTCCGTCATCATTGATGGGCACCGCACTCTAATGAGTGCGGTCATGCAGAGTGTTCGTTCCGTCCAATCCGGACTGAATGACGCTGTCCAAGGCCTTCTAACAGGCTTTGAGGTAAGTCAAGTAATGCTCTTTCCTCATAATGCGGTTGTAATTGTTAGTTTGGGTAGGCCGTATACATAGCAGCCCCCGAGACTCTGCCAGGACCTCAGAGAGACCTACAGAGGATCAAATTCGGTAGGCCGAATAATAATGTCGGCATTTCTTTTGCTGACGCAGGCATCTTCCGTGGCCGCGGCTGCTAATGCCGCGGTGTTAGAGGAGATGGATTGGAAGCTCAAGCTATCCGATAAAGAGCTTGACCTTGTCAACAAACGGCTTGACGAGGCGCAAGGTAAGCCTTGTCAGAAGATGTGTACTTGCTTGACGCCGGATATTGATGATCCGGATTGTGTGCTAATCCCTTATCATGATGATCCTATAGCTGCTGCCGCCGAGGTCGAGGGCTTGAAGGAGGCCCTGAAGAAAGCCGAGACCGAGGCGGCCACGAAGAAGACAGACGCTGAAAAGGTGGTGGCCGAGCTTGAGAAGGCCAAGCTTGCTGCTGATCAGCACGAGGCTCGAGTGACCGAAGTCCAAGTGGAGCTCCAGGATGCTGCCAAGAAGCTGGAGGCCCTTGAGAAGGGGCAGGAGGAGAAATCCTCTTGGCTATCCAAGGCGGAGAAGGAGCTTCAAGAGGCGAGGAGTGACGCACGAGGTGTCCGGGAGGAGCTCCGCCAAGCCGCGCAAATTGCAAATGGTAAGAAATACTTACTGCAGAGTGTGTTCGGAGGCAACACGTTTGCCCTGATGACGCGGGTCTGGCGCTCTGCAGGCGTCTTCGCCAAACTTCCGAAGAATGCGACAGCCGCGATGAGGCCCTATGCCACCCTCGAGGAGGACTCCACGTAACGGCTCTTCTGGTCATAGTTTTCGGACTCCGAGCGCCCCCCCCCCTTTCTAAGCGATCAAATGAAGCAGCTGATGGAGATGCATCGGATGTTGGAGCTGGCCGTGAAGGACCTCTGTGTCAGCCTGTGGCCGGCCGAGCCCATTCCGGACACCTACTTCGGCCTTGTGCAGAAGCTGCGAGAGGCACCGCTCCGGATTGACGTCGTAAAGCGGTCAGCGTGCCCTGAGGGGGCGAGGCTCTCGTTTGTGAAGACCATGGTGCATTGGCCGAGGATTAATCCAATAGAGATGGCCACTGGTCCTCCATGTTGGGAAACGGAGCAAGCAATTTCAAAAAAATTCCTACACTCACGCAAGATCTATCTAGGAGATGCATAGCAACGAGAGGGGAGAGTGTGTCCACGTACCCTCGTAGACCGAAAGCGGAAGCGTTAGGTTAACGCGGTTGATGTAGTCGAACGTCTTCATGATCCAACCGATCAAGTACCGAACGTACGACACCTCTGAGTTCAGCACACGTTCAGCTCGATGACGTCCCTCGAACTCTTGATCCAGCAGAGGGTCAAGAGAGAGTTTCGTCAGCACGACGGCGTGGTGATGGTGATGGTGATGTGATCCGCGCAGGGCTTCGCCTAAGCACTACGACGCTATGACCGGAGGAGTAAACTGTGGAGGGGGGCACCGCACACGGCTAAGAGAACAATTGATGTGCCTTGGGGTGCCCCCCTGCCCCCGTATATAAAGGAGGAGAGGGAGGAGGCCGGCCAAGGGAGGCGCGCCATGGGGGGGGAGTCCTACTAGGACTCCAAACCTAGTAGGATTCGCCCCCCCTTTTTTCCTTCTCATGGAGGTGGAAAGAGGGAAGGAGAGGGAGAGGGAGAGGGAAAGGGGGGCTGCGCCCCCTCCCCTAGTCCAATTCGGACTGCCCATGGGGGGGGGGGCGCCACCCCTTGTGGGCTGCCCTCTCTCTCCCCTATGGCCCATGTTGGCCCATTACTTTCCCCGGGGGGTTCCGGTAACCTCCCAGTACTCCGAAAAATACCCGAAACGATCCGAAACCATTCCGGTGTCCGAATACTATCGTCCAATATATCAATCTTTACCTCTCGACCATTTCGAGACTCCTCGTCATGTCCGTGATCTCATCCGGGACTCCGAACAATCTTCAGTCACCAAAACACATAACTCATAATACAAATCGTCATCGAACATTAAGCGTGCGGACCCTACGGGTTCGAGAACTATGTAGACATGACCGAGACACATCTCCGGTCAATAACCAATAGCGGAACCTGGATGCTCATATTGGTTCCTACATATTCTACGAAGATCTTTATCGGTCAAACCGCATTGACAACATACGTCATTCCCTTTGTCATCGGTATGTTACTTGCCCGAGATTCGATCGTCGGTATCTTCATACCTAGTTCAATCTCGTTACCGGCAAGTCTCTTTACTCGTTCCATAATGCATCATCCCATAACTAACTCATTAGTCACATTGCTTGCAAGGCTTGTCACGATGTGCATTACCGAGAGGGCCCAGAGATACCTCTCCGATACTCGGAGTGACAAATCCTAATCTCGATCTATGCCAACCCAACAAACACCTTCGGAGACACCTGTAGAGCATCTTTATAATCACCCAGTTACGTTGTGACGTTTGATAGCACACAAGGTGTTCCTCCGGTATTCGGGAGTTGCATAATCTCATAGTCAAAGGAATATGTATAAGTCATGAAGAAAGCAATAGCAATAAAACTTAACGATAATAATGCTAAGCTAACGGATGGGTCTTGTCTATCACATCATTCTCCTAATGATGTGATCCCGTTCATCAAATGACAACTCATGTCTATGGTTAGGAAACTTAACCATCTTTGATTAACGAGCTAGTCTAGTAGAGGCTTACTAGGGACACTGTGTTTTGTCTATGTATCCACACATGTATCAAGTTTCCGGTTAATACAATTCTAGCATGAATAATAAACATTTATCATGATATAAGGAAATATAAATAACAACTTTATTATTGCCTCTAGGGCATATTTCCTTCAGTCTCCCACTTGCACTAGAGTCAATAATCTAGATTACATAGTAATGATTCTAACACCCATGGAGTCTTGGTGCTGATCATGTTTTGCTCATGGAAGAGGCTTAGTCAACGGGTCTGCTACATTCAGATCCGTATGTATTTTGCAAATCTCTATGTCTCCCTCCTTGACTTGATCACGGATGGAGTTGAAGCGTCTCTTGATGTGTTCGGTTCTCTTGTGAAATCTGGATTCCTTCGCCAAGGCAATTGCTCCAGTATTGTCACAAAAGATTTTCATTGGACCCGATGCACTAGGTATTACACCTAGATCGGATATGAACTCCTTCATCCAGACTCCTTCATTTGCTGCTTCCGAAGCAGCTATGTACTCCGCTTCACACGTAGATCCCGCCACGACGCTCTGCTTGGAACTGCACCAACTGACAGCTCCACCATTCAATATAAATATGTATCCGGTTTGTGACTTAGAGTCATCCGGATCAATGTCAAAGCTAGCATCAACGTAACCATTTACGACGAGCTCTTTATCACCTCCATAAACGAGAAACATATCCTTAGTCCTTTTCAGGTATTTCAGGATGTTCTTGACCGCTGTCCAGTGATCCACTCCTGGATTACTTTGGTACCTCCCTGCTAGACTTATAGCAAGGCACACATCAGGTCTGGTACACAGCATTGCATACATGATAGAACCTACGGCTGAGGCATAGGGAATGACTTTCATTTTCTCTCTATCTTCTGCAGTGGTCGGGCATTGAGTCTGACTCAACTTCACACCTTGTAACACAGGCAAGAACCCTTTCTTTGATTGATCCATTATGAACTTCTTCAAAACTTTATCAAGGTATGTGCTTTGTGAAAGTCCAATTAAGCGTCTTGATCTATCTCTATAGATCTTGATGCCTAATATATAAACAGCTTTACCAAGGTCTTTCATTGAAAAATTCTTATTCAAGTATCCTTTTATGCTATCCAGAAATTCTATATCATTTCCAATCAACAATATGTCATCCACATATAATATTAGAAATGCTACAGAGCTCCCACTCACTTTCTTGTAAATATAGGCTTCTCCAAAAGTCTGTATAAAACCATATGCTTTGATCACACTATCAAAGCGTATATTCCAACTCCGAGAGGCTTGCACCAGTCCATAAATGGATCGGTGGAGCTTGCACACTTTGTTAGCACCTTTAGGATCGACAAAACCTTCTGGTTGCATCATATACAACTCTTTTTAAGAAATCCATTAAGGAATGCAGTTTTGACGTCCATTTGCCAGATTTCATAATCATAAAATGCGGCAATTGCTAACATGATTCGGACAGACTTAAGCATCGCTACGGGTGAGAAGGTCTCATCGTAGTCAACTCCTTGAACTTGTCGAAAACCTTTTGCAACAAGTCGAGTTTTGTAGACAGTAACATTACCGTCAGCGTCAGTCTTCTTCTTGAAGATCCATTTATTCTCTATGGCTTGCCGATCATCGGGCAAATCAACCAAAGTCCACACTTTGTTCTCATACATGGATCCCATCTCAGATTTCATGGCCTCAAGCCATTTCGCGGAATCTGGGCTCATCATCACTTCCTCATAGTTCGTAGGTTCGTCATGGTCTAGTAACATGACTTCAAGAACAGGATTACCGTACCACTCTGGTGCGGAACGTACTCTGGTTGACCTACGAGTTTTGGTATTAACTTGATCTGAAGTTTCATGATCATCATCATTAGCTTCCTCACTAATTGGTGTAGGCATCACGGGAACTGTTTTCTGTGATGAGCTATTCTCCAATTCGAGAGAAGGTACAATTACCTCATCAAGTTCTACTTTCCTCCCACTCACTTCTTTCGAGAGAAACTCCTTCTCTAGAAAGGATCCATTCTTAGCAACAAAGATCTTGCCTTCGGATCTTTGATAGAAGGTGTACCCAACAGTTTCTTTTGGGTATCCTATGAAGACGCACTTCTCCGATTTGGGTTTGAGCTTATCAGGTTGAAGCTTTTTCACATAAGCATCGCAACCCCAAACTTTAAGAAACGGCAGCTTAGGTTTCTTGCCAAACCACAGTTCATACGATGTCGTCTCAACGGATTTAGATGGTGCCCTATTTAACGTGAATGCAGCTGTCTCTAATGCATAACCCCAAAATGATAGTGGTAAATCGGTAAGAGACATCATAGATCGCACCATATCTAATATAGTATGGTTACGATGTTCGGACACACCGTTACGCTGTGGTGTTCCAAGTGGTGTGAGTTGCGAAACTATTCCACATTGTTTTAAATGAAGACCAAACTCGTAACTCAAATATTCACCTCCGCGATCAGATCGTAGAAACTTTATTTTCTTGTTACGATGATTTTCCACTTCACTATGAAATTCTTTGAACTTTTCAAATGTTTTAGACTTATGTTTCATTAAGTAGATATACCCATATCTGCTCAAATCATCTGTGAAGGTCAGAAAATAACGATACCCGCCGCGAGCTTCAACACTCATCAGACTGCATACATCAGTATGTATTATTTCCAATAAGTCAGTAGCTCGCTCCATTGTTCCGGAGAACGGAGTCTTAGTCATCTTGCCCATGAGGCATGGTTCGCAAGTATCAAATGATTCATAATCAAGCGATTCCAAAAGTCCATCTGCATGGAGTTTCTTCATGCGCTTTACACCAATATGACCTAAATGGCAGTGCCACAAATATGTTGCACTATCATTATCAACTTTGCATCTCTTGGCATCAATATTATGAATATGTGTATCACCACGATCGAGATTCAACAAAAATAGACCACTCTTCAAGGGTGCATAACCATAAAAGATATTACTCATATAAATAGAACAACCATTATTCTCTGATTTAAATGAATAACTGTCTCGCATCAAACAAGATCCAGATATAATGTTCATGCTCAACGCTGGCACCAAATAACAATTATTCAGGTCTAAAACTAATCCCGAAGGTAGATGTAGAGGTAGCGTGCCGACGGCGATCACATCGACCTTGGAACCATTCCCGACGTGCATCGTCACCTCGTCCTTAGCCAATCTTCGTTTAATCCGTAGCCCCTGTTTCGAGTTGCAAATATGAGCAACAAAACCAGTATCAAATACCCAAGTGATCCTACGAGCATTAGTAAGGTACACATCAATAACATGTATATCAAATATACCTTTGTTCACTTTGCCATCCTTCTTATCCGCCAAATACTTGGGGCAGTTCCGTTTCCAGTGTCCAGTCCCTTTGCAGTAGAAGCACTCAGTTGCAGGCTTAGGTTCAGACTTAGGCTTCTTCCCGGGAGTGGCAACTTGCTTGCCATTCTTCTTGAAGTTCCCCTTCTTTCCTTTGCCCTTTTTCTTGAAACTAGTGGTCTTGTTAACCATCAACACTTGATGCTCCTTCTTGATTTCTACCTCCGCTGCTTTGAGCATAGCGAAGAGCTCGGGAATAGTCTTCTCCATCCCTTGCATATTATAGTTCATCACGAAGCCTTTATAGCTTGGTGGTAGTGACTGAAGAACTCTGTCAATAACACTATCATACGGAAGATTAACTCCCAGCTGAGTCAAGTGGTTATGGTACCCAGACATTCTGAGTATGTGTTCACTGACAGAACTGTTCTCCTCCATCTTGCAGCTATAGAACTTGTTGGAGATTTCATATCTCTTAACTCGAGCATTTGCTTGAAATATTAACTTCAATTCCTGTAACATCTCACATGGTCCATGACGTTCAAAACGTCTTTGAAGTCCCGATTCTAAGCCGTAAAGCATGGCACACTGAACTATCGAGTAGTCATCAGATCGAGCTTGCTAGATGTTCATAACATCAGCATCTGCTCCTGCAGCAGGCCTTCCACCCAGCAGTGCATCAAGGACATAACTCTTCTGTGCAGCAATGAGGATAATCCTCAAGTTACAGACCCAGTCCGTGTAGTTGCTACCATCATCTTTCAACTTAGCTTTCTCTAGGAACGCATTAAAATTCAAGGGAATGGTAGCACGGGCCATTGATCTACAACATACATATGCAAATACTATCAGGACTAAGTTCATGGTAAATTAAGTTCAATTAATCATATTACTTAAGAACTCCCACTTAGATAGACATCCCTCGAGTCATCTAAATGATCACGTGATCCATATCAACTAAACCATGTCCGATCATCACGTGAGATGGAGTAGTTTTCAATGGTGAACATCTCTATGTTGATCATATCTACTATATGATTCACGTTCGACCTTTCGGTCTCCAGTGTTCCGAGGCCATGTCTGTACATGCTAGGCTCGTCAAGTTTAACCTGAGTATTCCGCGTGTGCAAAACTGTCTTGCACCCGTTGTATGTGAACGTAGAGCTTATCACACCCGATCATCACGTGGTGTCTCGGCACGATGAACTGTCGCAACGGTGCATACTCAGGGAGAACACTTATACCTTGAAATTTTAGTGAGGGATCATCTTATAATGCTACCGCCGTACTAAGCAAAATAAGATGCATAAAAGATAAACATCACATGCAATCAAAATATGTGACATGATATGACCATCATCATCTTGTGCCTTTGATCTCCATCTCCAAAGCACCATCATGATCTCCATCGTCACCGGCTTGACACCTTGATCTCCATTGTAGCGTCGTTGTCGTCTCGCCAACTATTGCTTCTACAACTATCGCTAACGCATGGTGATAAAGTAAAGCAATTACATGGCGATTGCATTTCATACAATAAAGTGACAACCATAAGGCTCCTGCCAGTTGCCGATAACTTTTACAAAACATGATCATCTCATACAATAACGTATATCACATCATGTCTTGACCATATCACATCACAACATGCCCTGCAAAAACAAGTTAGACGTCCTCTACTTTGTTGTTGCAAGTTTTACGTGGCTGCTACGGGTTTCTAGTAAGAACCGTTCTTACCTACGCATCAAAACCACAACGATGTTTCGTCAAGTTTGCTGTTTTAACCTTCAACAAGGACCGGCCGTAGTCAAATTTGATTCAACTAAAGTTGGAGAAACAAACACCCGCCAGCCACCTTTATGCAAAACAAGTTGCATGTCTGTCGGTGGAACTGTTCTCATGAACGTGGTCATGTAAGGTTGGTCCGGGCCGCTTCAACCAACAATACCACCAAATCAAAATAAGACGTTGGTGGTAAGCAGTATGACTATCATCGCCCACAACTCTTTGTGTTCTACTCGTGCATATCATCTACGCATAGACCTGGCTCGGATGCCACTGTTGGGAAACGGAGCAAGCAATTTCAAAAAATTTCCTACGCTCACGCAAGATCTATCTAGGAGATGCATAGAAACGAGAGGGGGAGAGTGTGTCCACGTACCCTCGTAGACCGAAAGCGGAAGCGTTAGGTTAACGCGGTTGATGTAGTCGAACGTCTTCACAATCCAACCGATCAAGTACCGAACGTACGGCACCTCCGAGTTCAGCACATGTTCTGCTCGATGACGTTCCTCGAACTCTTGATCCAGCAGAGGGTCGAGGGAGAGTTTCGTCAGCACGACGGCGTGGTGACGGTGATGGTGATGTGATCCGCGCAGGGCTTTGCCTAAGCACTATGACGCTATGACCGGAGGAGTAAACTGTGGAGGGGGGCACCGCACACGGCTAAGAGAACAATTGATGTGCCTTGGGGTGCCCCCTGCCCCCATATATAAAGGAGGAAAGGGAGGAGGCCGGCCAAGGGAGGCGCGCCATGGGGGGGGGGGAAGTCCTACTAGGACTCCAAACCTTGTAGGATTCGCCCTCCCCCCCTTTTTCCTTCTCATGGAGGTGGAAAGAGGGAAGGAGAGGGAGAGGGAGAGTGAAAGGGGGGCCGCGCCCCCTCCCCTTGTCCAATTCGGACTGCCCATGGGGGGGGCACGCGCCACCCCTTGTGGGCTGCCCTCTCTATCCCCTATGGCCCATGTTGGCCCATTACTTTCCCCGGGGGGTTCCGGTAACCTCCCGGTACTCCGAAAAGTACCCGAAACGATCCGGAACCATTCCGGTGTCCGAATATTATCGTCCAATATATCAATCTTTACCTCTCGACCATTTTGAGACTCCTCGTCATGTCCGTGACCTCATCCGGGACTCCGAACAGTCTTTGGTCACCAAAACACATAACTCATAATACAAATCGTCATCGAACGTTAAGCGTGCGGACCCTACGGGTTCGAGAACTATGTAGACATGACCGAGACACATCTTCGGTCAATAACCAATAGCGGAACCTGGATGCTCATATTGGTTCCTACATATTCTACGAAGATCTTTATCGGTCAAACCGCAATGACAACATACGTCATTCCCTTTGTCATCGGTATGTTACTTGCCCGAGATTCGATCGTCGGTATCTTCATACCTAGTTCAATCTCGTTACCGGCAAGTCTCTTTACTTGTTCCGTAATGCATCATCCCGTAACTAACTCATTAGTCACATTGCTTGCAAGGCTTGTCACGATGTGCATTACCGAGAGGGCCCAGAGATACCTCTCCGATACTCAGAGTGACAAATCCTAATCTCGATCTGTGCCAACCCAACAAACACCTTCGGAGACACCTGTAGAGCATCTTTATAATCACCCAGTTACGTTGTGATGTTTGATAGCACACAAGGTGTTCCTCCGGTATTCGGGAGTTGCATAATCTCATAGTCAAAGGAATATGTATAAGTCATGAAGAAAGCAATAGCAATAAAACTTAACGATCATAATGCTAAGCTAACGGATGGGTCTTGTCCATCACATCATTCTCCTAATGATGTGATCCCGTTCATCAAATGACAACTCATGTCTATGGTTAGGAAACTTAACCATCTTTGATTAACGAGCTAGTCTAGTAGAGGCTTACTAGGGACACTGTGTTTTGTCTATGTATCCACACATGTATCAAGTTTCCGGTTAATACAATTCTAGCATGAATAATAAACATTTATCATGATATAAGGAAATTTAAATAACAACTTTATTATTGCCTCTAGGGCATATTTCCTTCACTCCGCCCAAGGGGAAGGAGCATTGCCGCCCCGAGCAGTACTTCGCGCAAGTGATAACCGGAGCGCGGGCGATAGAGGGCCAGTGTTCGAAAGATGTAATGTTTGAGTAGTTGTATTAAGTTTGTATCAAGTGGGACTTATGCTTCATTATGCACCCGACTGACTTATTTGATATTGTAATGATTAAATTTTGAATCCTGTGTGGCCGTATGTTTATTCTGAAAGCTACCAGTCATCGTCTTCAGCCCCGAAGTGAATATCACGATGGGTGTTTCGTCTCCACACTGTTACCCTTTGCCAATGACTTGGTGCCCGGAGGCGATAGTGTGGGAGCGAAACCAGGCGATCAGACTATTCGGTTTTACTGCTTTCACTTAGCCTTAGGAGCTTGACGGTGGGGACTAGGGACTAGCCCCCGGTGTATTGTGATGTACTTGGGTATCACAACCTACCTCTTCCGATCACATGGTTTGTGTTAAGACGAACCCTTTGTGTGACACGGCGAAATCGCCAATGATTTTTAGAGTCGAACCTCATCATCGGATCACGGACCCGTTTGCACTTACTATGACTGTCAGTTTTTGTCTTTTTCCTCCTGAGGTACTTGACCGGGCAAACCAGAAGTACAATCGCAGGGGTTCTCTCTTTGCCCTCTTAGCCGAACATGCGGAACATAAGAGGCAAGCACAAGAGCCGGGCAACCCAACTATTGACCCAAGACATAGTTCGGAACAGATGCATATAGTGCAATATCCGAGACGCCGGACACCTAACAGAAAGCGGTGCCGGACTTGGAGATATTGAGCTGATATATAAATCGAACTCTTGACTGATTGATATTTTCATGCCGGGCTGTTTGAAGAGCGAGGAGAGAATCGGAAAGGGGATAGACAAGTCACAGAATGCGGATATCCGAACACCATAAACGGTATTTTTATTACTTCTCGTAATCTCGGGACGTCTATCCGTACAATTCGAACTGCAAAGGCAGTACTTGTAAGAGAAAATAGAAAGAAAGTTTTACAGAGTAAAGGTTGACGCAGGGCCTTGATGCGTGAGTTGAAGCCTTCACTGTGCCCTACTGCATGTCTGTGCCTTTGCTTCTGATAGGTGGGGGTTGGGACCCTCGATGAGACCTTGATGGGCGAGGACCCTGCCGATGGAGCTTTATGCTTGGGGGTATCCGGAATTGGTCCCCAAGTCCTCCGAAGACGAGGTAATTCCAAAGTTCGGTTTAACCGAACATGTACTTCAGATTAATGTTTGCGTCACGGCTGCCGATGGTATTTTGAGTGCGAAGTTGTGCTGACGAGGCATGTGGAGTGTGAAGAATGTGGGCGTGCCATGGGGCGCGTATCCCTATATGTGGCGAAGGCATGCGGGTTCCCATGACGGGGAACGGGTTCGAACCCGTTTACTATTGTCGCCGGCCTTCACGGCGGGTCGGCACCCAGGCCTATATGGGCCGATGTGGTCTTCGGCTGCTAGGGTCGCAGTGTGCTCTTCGGTTCGAAGTGAGCGTTCTGTGTTGCCGTTGATAGTTATGACACCCGAGGGACCAGGCATTTTCAACTTGAGGTACGCGTAATGCGGAACGTCATTGAATTTGGTGAACGTTGTTCGGCCGAGGAGGGCATGATATCCCCTGTGAAAAGGTGCAATATCGAAGATCAAGTCCTCACTTCGGAAGTTATCCAGAGATCCAAACACTACTTCAAGCGTCACGGTGCCCGTGCAGCGGGCCTCCACTCCCGGAATGACCCCCTTAAAGGTGGTGGTGTTACTGGGTTTAATCCTTGATGGGTCGATCCCCATTTTCCTCACTGTGTCTTCATATATCAGATTGAGGCTGCTACCTCCATCCATTAGGACTCTAGTGAGGTGGAATCCATTGATGATGGGGTCTAGCACTAAGGCTGCGGACCCTCCATGGCGTATGCTGGTGGGATGGTCCCTGCGATCGAACGTGATCGGGCAAGCTGACCATGGGTTGAACTTCAGCGCTACTGGCTCGACGGAGAATACGTCTCGTAGTGCTCATTTCCTCTCCTTCTTTGGTATATGGGTTGCGTAAATCATGTTTACCATCTTGACCTCGGAAGGGAAGGGTTTCTGGCCTCCATTATTCGGCCTGCGGGGCTCGTCATCGTCCTTGCTTCGTGGGCTTTTGCCCGAGTCTTCGGCTGTGAGTTTGCCGGCCTGTTTGATCACCCAACAATTTCGGTTGGAGTGGTTGGCGGGCTTCTCTGTTGTGCCATGGATCTGACAAGGCCTGTCCAGAATTGTGTCTAGTCCAGATGGGCCGTCATTGTTGCCTTTAGGGGCTTTCTTTCGGGGTTTGGACTTTTGGTTTTGAAATCCGGCGTTTACTACCGTATCCTCGCCCTCGCCATCATTGTGTTGACATTTATTCTTGCTGCGTCGGGGCTTTCCATTTCCGTCCCGAACCTCGGAGGTACCGGGTGTGTCTGGGTTGGTGTTCTTGCGAGCAAGCCAACTGTCCTCGCCCGCGCAAAAGCGGGTCATGAGGGAAGTAAGGGCTGCCATAGTTCTTGGTTTGTCCTGGCCGAGCTGTCGGACGAGCCAATCGTCCTTGACATCAGCGTCCGGACATAGGTGCCCGATTTAGGTCGTCAGCGTCTGGAGGCCAGACATAGGTGCCCTGAAAGTTTGCTCGAAAAGCGTCCTCAAGCTCTTCCCAGCAGCCTATAGAGTATTCGGGAAGGCTGTTCAACCAGTGTCGAGCTGGACCTTTAAGCTTTAGCAGCAGATATTTAATGGCGTGGAGGTCATCTCCTCGTGCCATGTGTATGTGTAGGAGGAAATCCTTTGTCCATACGGTTGGATCTGTGGTTCCGTCATATGATTCGATGTTCACGGGCTTGAAGCCTTCCGGGAATTGGTGTTGCATCACCCTCTCTGTAAAACACAAGGGGTGTGCGGTGCCCCGAATTTGGGCTATGATGTCTACTACACAACTTGTTCTTGTAGACTCGTGTTGGGCCTTGATGTCTACTACACAACTTGTTCTTGTAGACTCGTGTTGGGCCTCCAAGCGCAGAGTTTTGTAGGACAGTAGCAAATTTCCCTCAAGTGGATGACCTAAGGTTTATCAATCCGTGGGAGCTGTAGGATGAAGATGGTCTCTCTCAAACAACCCTGCAACCAAATAATAAAAAGTCTCTTGTGTCCCCAACACACCCAATACAATGGCAAATTGTATAGGTGCACTAGTTCGGCGAAGAGATGGTGATAAAAGTGTAATATGGATGGTAGAAATATATTTTTATAATCTGAATAAATAAAAATAGCAAGGTAGCAAGTGATAAAACAGAGCACAAACGGTATTGCAATGCTTGAAAATAAGGCCTAGGGTTCATACTTTCGCTAGTGCAATCTCTCAACAATGCTAATCTAATTGGATCATATAACCATCCCTCAACGTGCGATGAAGAATCACTCCAAAGTTCTTATCTAGCGGAGAACATAAGAAGAAATTGTTTGTAGGGTACGAAACCACCTTAAAGTTATTCTTTCTGTTCGATCTATTCAAGAGTTCGTACTAAAATAACGCAAAGTTATTCTTTCCGTTCGATCTATCCAAGAGTTCGTACTAAAATAACACCATATGATACACATCAACCAACTCTAATGTCACCTAGATACTCCAATGTCACCACAAGTATCCATGAGTTAATTATACGATACGCATCAAACAATTTCAGATTCATAATACTCGATCCAACACAAAGAACCTCAAAGAGTGCCCCAAGATTTCTACCGGAGAAACAAGGACGAAAACGTGCATCAACCCCTATGCATAGATTACCCCAATGTCACCTCGGGAATCCGCGAGTTGAGTGCCAAAACATATATCAAGTGAATCAATATAATACCCCATTGTCACCACGGGTATTCATATGCAAGACATATATCAAGTGCTCTCAAATCCATAAAAGTATTCAATCCGATAAAACGAAATCTCAAAGGGAAAACTCAATTCATCACAACAAGATAGAGAGGGGGAAACACCATATGATCCAACTATATTAACAAAGCCCGCGATACATCAAGATCATGCCATCTCAAGAACACGAGAGAGAGAGATTAAACACATAGCTACTGGTACATATCGTCAGCCTTGAGGGTGGACTACTCCCTCCTCATCATGGTGGCCACCGGGATGATGAAGATGGCCACCGGTGATGATTTCCCCCTCCGGCGGAGTGCCGGAATGGGGTCTAGATTGGTTTTTCGTGGCTACAGAGGCTTGCGGCAGCGAAACTTCTGATCTAGGGTCTCCCCTGATGGTTTCTCTATTTATAGGAATTTTTGGCGTTGGTTTCACGCTAAGATGGGCCTCGAGGTGAGCACAACCCACCGGGGCACGGGCAAGGGCCCAGGCGCGCCCCGGTATCTTGTGCCCTACTCCTTCACCTTCTGGTCCTTCCACGAAGCTTCTAGTGCCTCTTTTGTTCCAAAAAAATCATCAAAAAGTTTCGTTGCATTTGGAGAACTTTTATTTCTGCACAAAAAACAACACCACGGTAGTTCTGTTGAAAACAGCGTTAGTCCGGGTTAGTTCCATCCAAATCATACCAAAAACATATAAATTTCTTGTAAACATGGCATGAATACTTCATAAATTATAGATACGTTGGATACGTATCAGCATCCCCAAGCTTAATTCTTGCTCGTCCTCGAGTAGGTAAATGATAAAAGAAATAATTTATGAAGTGTGAATGCTAACATAGTGCATAAGTTTGATCAATGATAACTTCAATCACTTTTCTTAGCATCATAACAGTATTCTCATAAAACTCATCATGACAAGGTAGCAATCAGTTCACATGTTAAGGTTCAAACAATGAATTCTCTTGAAACTCAACAACCTATATTCTTAGTCACCAAACAATTGCAATTCAACTTATTCAACAGAGTCTAAGTAAGAGCTCCACATACTCAATCATCATATAATCTTCCATGATTGCTAGTACTCAAAGCATATTCTTAGAACAAATGGCATCCATCGAACACAGAGAAAGATAGGGGCTTAATGTTTCGCCTCCCAACTCATTTAACATAGAGATAATTGTCAACAATAATAAATCATGATCAAATATATCTGACTGGTCATATGTGCCTAGATCTTTCCCCACCAAATGATGCTTGCAAACTAGAGAATAGTTGAGGTTGAAATGAGATTTCATACTATTGACTCTTTGCATAAAAGTAAATACTGAAAAGTAAAAGATAGGCCCTTCGCAGAGGGAAGCAGAGGTTGTCATGCGCTTTTTATTTGGATGCCCAAACTCTTAATGCAAAGGAACGTCACGTTATATTGCCCCTTATGATAGCAACCTTTATTATGCAGTCCGTTGCTTTTATTACCTTGCCATAACAAGTTCGTACAACGCTCAATTTTCCCTTACAATAAAAGATCAAACATATTTAGGAGCAATTTTTATTGCTTTATGCACCGATGACAACTTACTTGACGGATCTTATTCAATGCATAGGTAGGTATGGTGGACACTCATGGCAAGAAACTGGGTTTAAGGGTTTTTGGATGCACAAGTAGTATCTGTACTTGGTACGAATTTTTGGCTAGCAAAAGATCCTAGGCAAACACCACATGTTGGAGGATCCATGACAATATAACTTCTATGCAAATATACCCAAACATAACTCATTACGTTGTCTTCCTTGTCCAACTTCAACTAATTTTCTCAAGTTTGAAAATAATTAATGGGTATTCACAATCATAGAAGATGTCCAAGATAATATATTTGCATGTGAAAGTTCTCTTCCTTATACTAATCATTCATGAATTGCTTGTATGACCAATATTGTGATTGTCAAGCTTCAAAAGATTTCACTTTCTAAACCCAATGTGAAGCTACCACTAGGCATGATATAATTTCAAATTCATGATATTCAATTCATTCAACAATTTACTCATAGGATATAAGTGAAGCACAAGAGTAAATGGCAAACTACTCCAAAAAGATATAAGTGAAGATCAAACGAGTAGTTAAATAAATGGGTAGCCATTTGAGGACTCTCTCTTATTTAAAAACTTTTAGATCTAAGTATTTTATTAAAACAGCAAGCAAAACAAAACAAAATGATATTCCAAGAATAGCACAACTCATGTCAAGAAGCAAAAACTTAGGCTCAACTGATACTAACCGATAATTGTTGAAGAAGAAAAGTGGGATGCCTACCGGGGCATCCCCAAGCTTAGATGCTTGAGAATTCTTGGAATATTAACTTGGCATGCCTTGGGCATCCCCAAGCTTGAGCTTTTGTGTCTCCTTAATTCCTTTTATATCACGGTTTCCTAAATCTTAAAAACTTCATCCACACAAAATTCAACAAGAACTCGTGAGATAAGTTAGTATAAATCAATCCAAAAACCTTATCATTATCTACTGTAGAAAATCACTAAAATTATAATTTAACATTGCATACTAAATGCCTCTGCATATTTGATACTCCTATCCTCAAATAGAATCATTAAACAAGCAAACATATGCAAACAATGCAAACATAACAGCAATCTGTCTAAACAGAACAGTCTGTAAAGAGTGCAATATTCATCATACTTCCCTAAATCCAAAAATTCTGAAAATTTACCAAACTGTAGAAAATTTATTATATCTTACTACGCAAAAAAAATTCAACCTTTTATCATATTCTGACTTTTCTGGAGAATTTTTGCAACAGCGACAAACTTTCTGTTTTGAAACAGCAACTCATAAACTTCCAAGATAAGCATGATAAAGGCTATCCTTGCCACTTTTATTGAAATAAAAGATGCAAAACATTATTCTAAATAACAGCAAGAAAATCCTAATAAAATAAAATGACTCTGCAAGCAAAACTCATAACATGTGACGAATGAAAATATAGCTCCAAGTGAGGTTACCGATAATGTTGAAGACGAAAGAGGGGATGCCTTCCGGAACATCCCCAAGCTTAGTAGCTTGGATCTTCCTTGAATATTACCTTGGGGGTGCCTTGGGCATCCCCAATCTTAGGGTCTTGTCACTCCTTATTCTACTCATATCGATATCTCACCCAAAACTTGAAAACTTCAATCACACAAAACTTAACGGAACTTCGTGAGATGGGTTAGTATGATAAAGACAAATCATTCACTTTGGTACTGTCAAAGACAAGATTAATAATTATTCTCACACAATAACTACTTTACTCTGCAATTTCCATAATTTATATTAAGCAACATAAGCCATAGAAACCATAAAACAAGCAAACTATGCATTGAAAACAAAATCTGTCAAAAACAGAACAGTACATAAAGATCTGAATTAAGGTCCTACTCCTGTAACTCCAATTTTTTTGAAAATTTAGGAAAACGTAGACCATTTGTATACCCAACAACTGTAAAAAATTCATAGTTTTTCGACGCTCCGGTGAATTTGAACAATTATGTTACTGGGCGCAAAAGTTTCTGTTTTTGCACAGAATCAAGTCAACTATCATCCACACTATCCCAAAGGCTTTACTTGGTACTTTATTGAAACAAAAGCTATAAAACATGATCACTACAGTATCCTAACCATGTGAACACACAAAAAAAGTAGGAAAAAGTGTTGGGTTGTCTCCCAACAAGCGCTTTTCTTTAATGCCTTTTACCTAGGCATGATGATTTCAATGATGCTCGCATAAAAGATAAGAATCTAAACACAAGGAGTGCATCATGAAGCATATGACTAGCACATTTAAGTCTAACCCACTTCCTATGCATAGGGATTTTTTGAGCAAACAACTTATGGGAACAAGAATCAACTAGCATAGGAAGGCAAAACAAGTGCAACTTCAAAACTTTCAACAAAAAGAGAGGAAACTTGATATTATTGCTATATGTAAAAGCATATGTTCCTCTCTCATAATAATTTTCAGTAGCATCATGAATGAATTCAACAATATAGCTATCACATAAAGCATTCTTTTCATGATCCACAAGCATAGAAAACTTATTACTCTCCACATAAGCAAAATTATTCTCATGAATAGTAGTGGGAGCAAACTCAACAAAATAACTATCATGGGATTGAAAATTAAAACAATGATGACAAGTTTCATGGTTATCATTATTCTTTATAGCATAAATGTCATCACCATAATCATCATAAATATGAGGCATGCTTTCATCATAGTAAATATTCTCATCAAAACTTGGGGGACTAAAAATATAACTTCATCAAACATAGCATCCCCAAGCTTATGGCTTTGCATATCGTTAGCATCATGGATATTCAAAGAGTTCATACCAACAACATTGCAATCATGCTCATCATTGAAAGATTTATTGTCAAACATTTTATAGAATTCTTCTTCTATCAATTGAGCACAATTTTCCTTTCCATCATTTTCACGAAAGACATTATAAAGATGAATAATATGATGCAACCTCAATTCCATTTTTTTAGTTTTCTTTTATAAACCAAACTAGTGATAAAACAAGAAACTAAAAGATTCGATTGCAAGATCTAAAGATATACCTTCAAGCACTCACCTCCCCGGCAATGGCGCCAGAAAAGAGCTTCATTGACGGGATGTGAGTGCTGCTTACCTAGCCTCCCCGGCAACGGCGCCAGAAAAGAGCTTGATGTCTACTACACAACTTGTTCTTGTAGACTCGTGTTGGGCCTCCAAGCGCAGAGTTTTGTAGGACAGTAGCAAATTTCCCTCAAGTGGATGACCTAAGGTTTATCAATCCGTGGGAGGTGTAGGATGAAGATGGTCTCTCTCAAACAACCCTGCAACCAAATAATAAAAAGTCTCGTGTGTTCCCAACACACCCAATACAATGACAAATTGTATAGGTGCACTAGTTCGGCGAAGAGATGGTGATAAAAGTGTAATATGGATGGTAGAAATATATTTTTATAATCTGAATAAATAAAAACAGCAAGGTAGCAAGTGATAAAATGGAGCACAAACGGTATTGCAATGCTTGAAAACAAGGCCTAGGGTTCGTACTTTCGCTAGTGCAATCTCTCAACAATGCTAATCTAATTGGATCATATAACCATCCCTCAACGTGCGATGAAGAATCACTCCAAAGTTCTTATCTAGCGCAGAACATAAGAAGAAATTATTTGTAGGGTACGAAACCACCTTAAAGTTATTCTTTCCGTTCGATCTATTCAAGAGTTCATACTAAAATAACGCAAAGTTATTCTTTCCGTTTGATCTATCCAAGAGTTCGTACTAAAATAACACCATATGATACGCATCAACCAACTCTAATGTCACCTAGATACTCCAATGTCACCACAAGTATCCATGAGTTAATTATATGATACGCATCAAACAATTTTATATTCATAATACTCGATCCAACACAAAGAACCTCAAAGAGTGCCCCAAGATTTCTACCGGAGAAACAAGGACGAAAACGTGCACCAACCCCTATGCATAGATTACCCCAATGTCACCTCGGGAATCCGTGAGTTGAGTGCCAAAACATATATCAAGTGAATCAATATAATACCCCATTGTCACCACGGGTATTCATATGAAAGACATATATCAAGTGCTCTCAAATCCATAAAAGTATTCAATCCGATAAAACGAAATCTCAAAGGGAAAACTCAATTCATCACAACAAGATAGAGAGGGGGAAACACCATATGATCTAACTATATTAACAAAGCCCGCGATACATCAAGATCGTGCCATCTCAAGAACACGAGAGAGAGAGAGAGATTAAACACATAGCTACTGGTACAAACCGTCAGCCTTGAGGGTGGACTACTCCCTCCTCATCATGGTGGCCGCCGGGATGATGAAGATGGCCACCGGTGATGATTTCCCCCTCCGGCGGAGTGCCAGAACGGGGTCTAGATTGGTTTTTCATGGCTACAGAGGCTTGCGGCGGCGGAACTTCTAATCTAGGGTCTCCCCTGATGGTTTCTCTATTTATAGGAATTTTTGGCGTTGGTTTCACGTTAAGATGGGCCTCGAGGTGAGCACAACCCACCGGGGCACGGGCAAGGGCCCAGGTGCGCCCCGGTGTCTTGTGCCCTACTCCTTCACCTTCTGGTCCTTCCACGAAGCTTCTAGTGCCTCTTTTGTTCCAAAAAAAACCATCAAAAAGTTTCGTTGCATTTGGAGAACTTTTATTTCTGCACAAAAAACAACACCACGGTAGTTCTGCTGAAAACAGCGTTAGCCCGGGTTAGTTCCATCCAAATCATACCAAAACCATATAAAATTCTTGTAAACATGGCATGAATACTTCATAAATTATAGATACGTTGGAGACGTATCAGGCCTCCAAGCGCAGAGTTTTGTAGGACAGTAGCAATTTTCCCTCAAGTGGATGACCTAAGGTTTATCAATCCGTGGGAGGCGTAGGATGAAGATGGTCTCTCTCAAACAACCCTTTAACCAAATAGCAAAAAGTCTCTTGTGTCCCCAACACACCAAATACAATGGTAATTTGTATAGGTGCACTAGTTCGGCGAAGCGATGGTAATAAAAGCGTAGTAATGATAGTAGATATTGATTTTTGTAATAGGAGCAATAAAAACAGCAATGTAGCAATTGATAAAACGGAGCACAAACGGTATTGCAATGCTTGAAAATGAGGCCTAGGGTCCGTAATTTCGCTAGTGCAATCTCTCAACAATGCTAATCTAATTGGATCATATAACCATCCCTCAACGTGCGATGAAGAATCACTCTAAAGTTCTTATCTAGCGGAGAACATAAGAAGAAATTGTTTGTAGCTATTCTTTCCGATCGATCTATCCAAGAGTTCGTACTAAAATAACACCAAGTTATTCTTTCCGATCGATCTATCAAGAGTTCGTACTAAAATAACACCAAGTTATTCTTTCCGATCGATCTATCAAGAGTTCATACTAAAATAACACTAAGTTCTTCTTTCCGATCGATCTATCAAGAGTTCGTACTAAAATAACACCAAAGCAAATTCAGATTCATAATACTCAATCCAACACAAAGAACCTCAAAGAGTGCCCCAAGATTTCTACCGGAGAAACAAAAGACGAGAACGTGTATCAACCCCTATGCATAGATTACCCCAATGTCACCTCGGGAATCCGCGAGTTGAGTACCAAAACATATCTCAAGTGAATCAATATAATACCCCATTGTCACCACGGGTATTCATATGCAAGACATATATACATCAAGTGTTCTCAAATCCATAAAAGTATTCAATCCGATAAAACAAAATCTCAAAGGGAAAACTCAATTCAAAACAAGATAGAGAGGGGAAAACACCATATGATCAAACTATATTAACAAAGCCCGCGATACATCAAGATTGTGACATCTCAAGAACATGAGAGAGAGAGAGATTTAACACATAGCTACTTGTACAAACCCTCAGCCTCGAGGGTGGACTACTCCCTCCTCATAATGGTGGCCTCCGGGATGATGAAGATGACCACCGGTGATGATTTCCTCCTCCGGCAGGGTGCCAGAACGGGGTCTAAATTGGTTTTTCGTGGTTACAGAGGCTTGCGGCGGCGGAAATTCTGATCTAGGGTTACCCCCGATGGTTTCTCTATTTATAGGAATTTTTGGCATTGGTTTCACGCTAAGATGGGCCATGAGGAGGGCACAACCCACCAGGGCGCGCCAGGGCCCCCTGGCGCGCCCCGGTGTCTTGTGCCCTACTCCTTCACCTTTTGGTCCTTCCACGAAGCTTCTAGTGTCTCTTTTGTTCCAAAAAAAATGTCAAAAAGTTTCGTTGCATTTGGAGAACTTTTATTTCTGCACAAAAAACAACCCCACGGTAGTTCTGCTGAAAACATATAAAACATCGTTAGTCCGGGTTAGTTCCATCCAAATCATACCAAAACCATATAAAATTATTGTAAACATGGCATGAATACTTCATAAATTATAGATACGTTGGAGACGTATCAGCATCCCCAAGCTTAATTCCTACTCGTCCTCGAGTAGGTAAATGATAAAAGAATTAATTTATGAAGTGTGAATGCTAGCAAAGTGCATAAGTTTGATCAATGATAATTTCAATCACTTTTACTAGCATCATGACAGCAACTCTTTCTCATAAAACTTATCATGATAAAGTAGCAATTGCAAACGGAATTTTTGTTGTGGAATGCTACCTATCATATTCATCATATAATCTTTCTTTTGTAGCATGGACATTTGGACTTGAATGATTCAAAGCAATAGTCTATAATTTGTCATGAGGACATCAATACTCAAGCATATCAACAAGCAACCATGTCTTTCAAAATATCAACACTAAAGAAAGTTATCCCTAGCCCATCATGCTCAATCATTGATCCATTCATGAAACACACTTGCATATTAGCTACATCCAATGCTCAAGTACGATCATAGTGCCCCTTAGTTGGTGCTTTATAAGAGAAGATGGAGACTCAAATAAAAATAAAATTGCATAAAGTAAATAGATAGGCCCTTCATAGAGGGAAGTAGGGATTTGTAGAGGTGCCACAGCTCAAAGCTTAAATTGAGAGATAAAAGATTTTGGGAGGCATACTTTTCCCATCAACGAAAACGACCGAGTAATTCCCAACACTTTCCATGCTAGATATATCATAGGCGGTTCCCAAACAGAAAATAAAGTTTATTCCTTTTTCCACCATTCTTTCACAATCCATGGCTAGCCATATCCACGGGTGCCCTCCATACCAACACTTTCCAAGTAATTTATTATTTGACAACATAAAGTAAATTCATTTTTCATTTCGGGACTAGGCATCCCTAATACCTTTGCCGTACTCTCGTGCAATGACAAGTGAATAAACACTCATCTTGAGAGTAACACATCTAGCATGGAAAATATTGGGCACCCCCTGCCGCTTCATGAGCGGTACGAGCACACAAAAATGAAATCATTTTGAAAATTTAGAGATGGCACATACAAATTTGCTTAGAACGACATGGAAATACCGCATATAGGTAGGTATGGTAGACTCATTTGGCACAACTTTGGGTTTAAGAATTTGGATGCACAAGTAGTATTCCCACTTAGTACAAATGGAGGCTAGCAAATAGATTGAGAACCAACCAACCAAGAAACGAAAATTCACATAAACGAGCATTGAGCATAACTAACACCGAATAATGCACCACAAGTAGGATGTAATTTCATTGCATAATTATTGATTTTCGTGCTTGCATAGGGAATTACAAACCTTAACACCAATATTCTTACTAAAGCATAATTACTCACCAACATGACTAACATATTATTATCTCCATATCGCAAAACTATTGCAAGGAATCAAACTTATCATATCCAATGATCTATATGAAAGTTTTTATTATATCCTTCTTGGATATCCATCACTTTGGGACCAATTTCATAGCTTGTGAAAATTGTCATCACTATTATCAACTCTCAAAATAATATAAGTGAAGCATGAGAGTGTTCGACAAACTACTCCAAAAAGATATAAGTGAAGATCATGCGAGTAGTTAAGTAAATGGGTAGCTATTTGAGGACTCTCTTTTAATTAAAAACTTTCATATCTAAGTATTTTATTAAAACAGCAAGAAAAACAAAACAAAATGACATTCTAAGAATATCACACATCATGTGAAGAAGCAAAAACTTAGGCTCAACCGATACTAACCGGTTGTTGTTCATGAAGAAAGGTGGGATGCCTACCGGGGCATCCCCAAGCTTAGATGCTTGAGACTTTTTGGATTATTAACTTGGGATGCCTTGGGCATCCCCAAGCTTGAGCTTTTGTGTCTCCTTAATTCCTTTTATATCACGGTTTCCCTAAATCTTAAAAACTTCATCCACACAAAACTCAACAAGAACTCGTGAGATAAGTTAGTATAAATCAATGCAAAAACCTTATCATTCTCTACTGTAGCAAATCACTAAAATTATTATTCAACATTTCATACTGAATTCCTCTGCATGTTTAATACTTCCATCCTCAAATAGAATCATTAAACAAGCAAACATATGCACACAATGCAAACATAACAGCAATCTGCCTAAACAGTACAGTCTGTAAAGAGTGCAATATTCTTCATACTTACCTAATCCAAAAATTCTGAAACTTTACCACACTGTAGAAAATTTATTATTGCTTACTGTGCAAAAATTTTCAACATTTTATCACATTCTGACTTTTCTGGATAATTATTGCAACAGCGATAAACTTTCTGTTTTGAAACAACAACTCATATACTTGCAAAATAAGCATGGCAAAGGCTATACTTGACATTTTTATTGAAGTAAAAGATGAAAAATATTACTCTAAATAACAGCAAGAAAATACAAATAAGAGAAAATGACTCTCCAAGCAAAACACATATCATGTGACGAATAAAATTATAGCTCCAAGTGAGGTTACCGATAATGTCGGAGACGAAAGAGGGGATGCCTTCCGGGGCATCCTCAAGCTTAGTTGCTTGGATCTTCCTTGAATATTGCCTTGGGGGTGCCTTGGGCATCCCCAAGCTTAGGGTATTGTCACTCCTTATTCTCCTCATATCGATATCTCACCCAAAACTTGAAAACTTCAATCACACAAAACTTAACGGAACTTCGTGAGATGGGTTAGTATGATAAAGACAAATCATTCACTTTGGTAATGTCAAAGACAAGATTCATAATTGTTCTCACGCAATTACTACTGTACTCTACAATTTCCACAATTTATATTAAGCAATATAAGCCATAGAAACTAGAAAACAAGCAAATTATGCATTGAAAACAGAATCTGCCAAAAACAGAACAGTACGTAAAGATCTGAATTAAGGTCATACTTATGTAAATCCAAATATTCTGAAAAATTAAGGAAACATAGAAAATTTGTATACTCATCAACTGTAAAAAATTCAGAATTTTTCCACGTTCCAGTAAAAGACAGGAATTTCTGCACTTGATGCAAAAGTTTCTGTTTTTGCACAGAATCAAGTCAACTATAATCCACACTATCCCAAAGGCTTTACTTGGCACTTTATTGAAACAAAAGCTATAAAACAAGATCACTACAGTAGCCTAACCATGTGAACACACAAAAACGGTAGGTAAATGTAACACCCCCTGTATTAAGCTACAGAGATCACCCTTTTGATGAGGCCATGTCATCATGATTAATAGTGCATAATCATCATTAGCATCATATTGCATTTCAACTCCTAAGTCAAATTCAAATTTAAATGAAAGTGGGATATAAAAGTTGTCCAACATAGAAACTAAAATGTCAGATAAATAACAAATATTCCAGAGGCTATTCTAAAATTGAAACCAACATCATTGGAATTGGATAAGTGACCCGAACAACCTCAAACAGTGGATAAAGATAATATTTAATAACCATTTATTAAATCTGAAATAAATATGGAATTATGTTTTGTCCAAACTAGTTTTAGGTGTTAAGGAATAATGCACTGGTATTTATGAAATAGGTCACACTTTTTACAAAAACCATTTGGGGCCTAAACATTTGACAGTAGAGAAAAGAGAATAAAGAAAAGGAAAAAAAAAAGGATAAAGGAACCCCTCCCCCCTCCCCCCCCCCCCACCCCCGACTTGGGTTCCACGGCCCAGCAATCCACCCATAGCCGCCATGCCGCTGCCCTGCCGCGCCTACTTGAAGCTGGCCTCCCCAGGAGAACCCGAACACTATTCCTCTCCCCACCCCGCCCTCACAGCCCCCCGCAATCCCCCCCTTCTCTCACTGTCCCCTCTGTCTTCCCCTCACTCGCCCCCTCGCCGCACCCCTGGCCCCCACTATCGCGTTATCTTGGAAGTCTTCGCGTTCCCTCTCGCCTCCTCCTCTTCTTTCGCGTCCGCTTCCATCGTCTCCGGTTCATCGCTCCCCACCTTCTCCGCCTCCTCCCTCTCGTCAGCCCCCACCTCCCGATCCAGATCGGGATCGGGATCGCGGGAACGACCCGTCTCCCTCCGGGTCGCTGGCGACGACCCGCTCCCTCCTCTCCGTCCGCGTGGGACGCCCTCCTTGGGGGGGGGAGCGCTGCCCTTATCCCCCGGGTCACTCCGCTCTTGACCTCGCCTGTCGGGCGTTTGGGAGCCCGAGGTCTAGGCTCCGGGAGAGACAGTCAGTGCTGGCTCCCCTAGCTCCCATACCAATCTCCCCTCCTCCTCCCTCGTCCTTCACTACTCCACCACTTCACCTTGATTCTCTCCCTCTCCTTTGCGCTTGCCTCTTCTACTTTCTCCTCCGTTTTCCCCATCCCCCCTCACTTCCTCGGTGTCCGTCCCCTATCTCCTTCTTCCCCTGGTCTTCTCCTCCGTTCCTGTTTCCCCCTCGTTCCTGCCCTTCCCTACTTTGTCCTTTTTTCTAGATCCGTTTCCTTTCCCCGCCCATCTCTTGCTGCTGCTCGGGTCGACTTCCGAAGGCGTTGTCTGTTCTCTCCTCCTTCTCTCGCTCGCGTCTTCCTCACTACTTGCTTCGGCCTCTCTTGTCTTCCTCCCTCTTCCCTCGTCTCTCGCTGGAGGAGGGGTTCTCTCCTCGTTCTCTCTCTCCCGCCAACACCCGCCCGTCCCCTCCCCTCCCTTCCTCCGACCTGACCTCTCCCCCCCTCCTGTCCCCTCGACCGTCCTCCCGTCCTCATATCGCTCCCTTGTTTCCTGCCCGCGTGCCCGGACGCTCCCTACCGCGCTGCTTCTCCTCCTCTTCTACCGGACCTGGGGCCTCCCGGAGTTCCTCCAGGGTTCCGCTTACCGCTCGTTTCTCATAGGTTGTCGCGCCATCCACGCTCTCTTCCCTGGGTGGCCATTGCCTCTTTGGTCGAGGCTCTTGCCCGTCTTCCTCGCACCCGTCCCCCTATTCCTGCCGTCCGGAGACTTCCGGTGGTCCCCATCCGGTTGCCTTACCGGTCTTCTCCTTTTCCGGGTATACATTTTCCTTGTCCTGATCCTGCTCTGTTAGTGAGGCCCTTGTCCTCCCTCTGACGAGTGCTTCCTTGCCCCTTTGGCCACCGGACATGTCCGGTCCCAAAGGGGCACGCCCCGGACGTGTCCGCCCTGGCCAACTGCCCAGTGGGGCCCACCCCTGTGACGCTGACGAATGGGCCACGGCCCAGAAACAGTTTTAAGAAAATAGAAATAAAATAAATAATTAAAATAATTAAATAATTAATTAATTATTATTAATTAATTAGTTAATTAATCCTGATTAGGTTATATCTAATTAACTATTAGTGTTAATTAAACAGTAATCAGTAATTAAATTAATTAAACCTAATTAACCTAACACCTATGACAGGTGGGACCCCACCCTGTCAGGTGCTGCTGACGTCAGCATGATGTCATGCTGACGTCACAATTACTGTTTCGGATAATGTTGAATTAAATAATTAATTAAAATTTCAGAAATTAATAAAAACTTTAGAAAATCATATCTTTTAAACCGTAACTCCGATGAAAATATTTATACATGAAACTTGCTCAGAACGACGATACGAACCCGATACGCCCTCGTATCTCCGTCAGACGCCCGCAGCTATGAAACGTTGAACAAATTAGACCGATTCCGATAAATGAATAGTGTCCAACTTTAATTAATAAGTCCGAAAATTCCTAAATTAACTAAATCGCTTAGTTAGGCTGTATATCACCCCGGCATATCATTTAGACATGTCATGCATCCCTGTTGCATTATTGCCGTGTGTTTTACTGTTTCTTCCCCCTCTTCTTTCGGTAGACTACGAGACCGACGCGCTGCTGGTGCCCCGACCGACTACGTTGTTGACGACCCCTACTTGCCAGAGCACCCAGGCAAGCCCCCCCCTGAATCACCAGATATCGCCTATTCTCCTCTATAACTGCTTGCATTAGAGTAGTGTAGCATGTTACTACTTCTTTCCGTTAATCCTAGTCTGATGCATAGCCTGACACTGTTGCTACATCTGTTGATACCTTACCTGCAATCCTAAATGCCTAGTGTAGGATGCTATGTTTCATCATTTGGCCCTGCATTCTTGTCAGTCTGCCTTGCTATACTATCGGGCCGTGACATCCGGGAGGTGATCACGGGTTATACTATCACATATATACATCTATAACAAGATGGTGACTAAAGTCGGGTCGGCTCGAAGAGTACCCGCGAGTGATTCACGGATTGGGGGCTGAAAGGACCTTTGTCCCCACGGCCCTTTTGTGTGGATCTTTGTGGCGGAGCGACAGGGCAGGTTGAGACCACCTAGGAGACGGTGGCCAGGCCCTGGTCGGCGTTCGGCTTTTACTTCATAATAACACGCTTAACGAGATTGGATATTTGATCTTGTCTGGCCACTGGCCTATACGCACTAACCAACTACGCGGAGTAGTTATGGGTATCCGGCGTCGTGGTATCAGCTGAAGCCTTCTTGACGGTCAGCGACTGAGCGGCGCGCGCCGTGTTGGACCGCGCTAACGTAACCGCCGTGATCGTGTGGGTTGTCTAGGTCTGCTCGCGGCACGCGTACCAACGTGCAGGAGCGCACTGGGCGATGGGCCCAGACCCCAGAGTGCCTAGGATTAGTCCGGCGTGCTGACCTCTCTGTTGAGCCTAGGTGGGCCTGCGACTGTGGATCTTCCGAGGCCGGGCATGACCCAGGAAGTGTGTCCGGCCAAAGGGGATCGAGCGTGTGGGGAATATGTGGTGCACCCCTGCAGGGAAGTTTATCTATTCGAATAGCCGTGTCCCTCGGTAAAAGGACGACCCGGAGTTGTATTCCGACCTCATGACAACTGAAATGGATACTTAATAACAACACACCCTTACAAGTGACAGATATAACCCGGTGATCGCTCTCTCGCATGGTGGCGACGAGAGATCGACGGTAGGATTATGCTTTACGTTGTTGTTTGTGGTTAACTTCCAACTAATCTCTTCTATTGCTTCAAGATGGAGGCTGCCAGAAGCGTAGTCTTCGACAGACTAGCTATCCCCCTCTTATTCTGGCATTCTGCATTCAGTCCACCGATATTGCCTCTTTACACATATACCATGCTATGTAGTATAGATCCTTGCTTGCGAGTAACTTTGGATGAGTACTCACGGTTGCTTTCCCCCTCCCCTTTCCCCTTCCCTTCTTGCTGGTTGTCACAACCAGATGCTGTGAGCAGCCCGGAGCAGACCGCACCCTACGACGACTACTCACCACCAGGACGGAGCCTACTACTACGTCCAGGCCGCCGACGACCAGGAGTAGTTAGGAGGATCCCAGGCAGGAGGCCCTGCGCCTGTCGTCTTTGTATCCCTGTTTGTGGCTAGCCATCTTATGGCACCTTGTTTAAAACTATGTCTGTACTCAGATTTGTTTGTCCGCTGACTCGTCTATGATCGAGCATTTGATTCGAGCCCTCGTGGCCCCTGGCTTGTATTATGATGCTTGTATGACTTATTTATGTTTTAGAGTTGTGTTGGATATCTTCCCGTGAGTCCCTGATCTTGATCGTACACGTTTGCGTGCATGTTTTAGTGTACGATCGAGCCGGGGCGCCACAAGTTGGTATGAGAGAGCCGACTGCCTGTAGGAGTCCCCCTTTCCAATTCCTTGGCCGAAGTTGAGTCTAGACAAAGGAAACCGTTTTACTAACTTGGCTGTGTGGCTTACGGGCCCACATTGCCAACTGGGTGGTTTAGGATCTTTTATTCCTCGTCTATACTCTGGGACCTGATCTCTCTTCTACTCGGGGTTAAATGAAGTTTTACTAACGCCGACACTTAGGATCTCGTAAATTCTGTCTACCCGGAGAGCTGGATATCTTGCGATTTCCCTGTCGTTGATCTGATTAGTCTGATAATCATTTTCCTTTCCATGTTTGTTAACCACCTTCTCTCTCCGAGTTGTGTTAAACCTCTTATTGTCGTTTGACAAACCTGAATTTCCTCTATTTTCAGATGGACCGTTTGTTTCCACCGCGTCCTACGACACAGCTTGTGCTTCGCACTTGGGCTCGTAATACCCCTGGGTTTCCAGCTGTCCTGATCGCTCTCATGACCCGACTTGGCTACCGTTGGTACCCTGAGTACTTGGTTTATGAGGTTTACCGCGAGTTCAACCAGGAACAGTACTATGCTGAAGTTCGGATTTATGATCAGCAGAACAACTCAGACACCGAGCTACACCTTTTTCACGGATTAGGCGTGACGATTGAGATGGCAGTCCATGATGCCGCCTACTCCGCTGTCGTACGTCTACGAGGGGAGCACAATGCTATCTTGGATGACTCCGAGTTCCGATACATTCCGTATGCCCCTGCTGGAGATGCTATCGGATACTACACAGCTATCTGTGCCCCGTACGAGCCTCGTCGCTACGACCCGCGCGTTCTGATTCAGTGCACTCAGGCTCTGGATCGCACTGTTCGGGCTCTTGCCGTCGAGTTGGTTGCCACTCGAGCACGTCTCTACGATGCTATGACGCAGTTGCTGCCCGCTGTTCGTGCAGGGATACATCCGGAGCACATCCTTTATCCGCACAGGACTCAGATGTATGCTGGTATTGACTGGCCTATTGTTGGGGGTCACACACCGACACGTGGACCTCTTCTTATAGCTCGAGACCGGGTTCTGCATCAGAGTGCACATGGAGCACAGGATCTTTCCGCGACGAACATTCGTCGTCCGCACTCGCAGCTACCCCGATACAATGGTTCTCTCCGACGTTGATGTAGCCTTTGCTATCTCTCGTTGTGTACTTCCTTACCGCGTGCCTGCGCGCCGCCTAGTATGTCTAGCTTTTGATTTGCGCCGTTATGCTGTCCGCTTGTACCCGACGTTGTGTATGGATCTGTATGTCTTAATCGACTACTTTTATGTATTTGATGCACTGCTTAAACTATTGTCGAGTTACATCATGCTTGTCGCTAAGCACTCGTGCTTGCTTTTACTAAACTACCCCCCTGTTGAAAATTAGCAGGATGGTTAGACCCGCTGGTCGTGGTCGTGGCCGTGGTGCCAACGATCCACCACCGCCGAACTATATGGCTGGAATGATGCAGCAATTTGAACTGCAACGTCAGTTCATGCAAGGGATCATGGATCAGTTTCCTCGTCCCAATATGAACCAGTATCCGGGCCCAG
>CM022298.1:121181506-121210577 GCA_011799875.1 Thinopyrum elongatum
ATCCGGGGGGCCCCGCGACCTTGGCAGGACTTTATGCGCCTTAACCCAACCGTCTACCGCAGCTCAACTCCCCCTGATGCGGATGACTGGCTTCGACATCACCTATGAGTGGAATCTGGTGGCGTTGCCCCTGCTAACCTATGTCACCTTCGCCTCCTTCTTTCTCAAGGGCCCCGCTGCTCAATGGTGGACAGCCACAGGCGCACTCACCAGCTGGCACAGTCATCACTTGGCCGGATTTCCAAGCTGCCTTCCGTGCCCGTTTTCATTCCCCAGGGAACATGGCCCGGAAGAAGCAGATTTCCGCAACCTCACCCAGGCAACAAGACTTGGAAGCTTATCAGCGGGAGTTTCTGGAATTATCCCGCATGCTGAAGAAGACATTCCCACTGATACGTCGCCGTCAAAAAGGTTTCCGCAAGGACTTCAAGGCTGACATCAAGCTAGCGCTCCTTGTGCTGAATTTGATAATTTCTCCATCTTGGTGAACAAGGCTTCCACGGTCGAGACTGGTCTGCAGGCACACCAGGGATCTCTTAGGCGCAAACCGTGACACTGGTTTCATCTTCGAGCCAGCCCGCACAAAGCGTCGGATCTGGATCCAAACAGCGTGTACCGTCCAGCTGCACACTCTCCAAGACGGTCCTATCCTGCACCAACGCCTGCCCCACCACCTAGGCAGCCGGACTTCCGCTATCCAGCTCCACACCCGCGAGCTCCTGCTCCAATCCCAATGATAGTCTGTGCTACAAGTGGTGGGCACCCGGTCATTTTCCAGGAACTGCTTCACACCAGAACCACTGGCACTTTCCTGCACTGGCCGATAGAACATCAGCCTCGCAACAACATGCCAAGACTTATGGGCGTATTCAGGCAACCACACCGATTTCAAAGAAGCTCGACAGAGCCTCCACCGGATGGGTACTACTCCCTTGTAAGTTCACGTACCCGCTTCTGTTTTATTTGAATTCGGGGCATGCATTCATTCATGTCCGAGAATTTGGCATACAAACACGACATTAATCTGTGAGTCATAACACTTGCAATAGGAATACACAACCCCCGCGGGTCACTGTCACACCTCCACTGGGTGGCAACGACGTCACCTTTGAATTGAAAAAGGTCTGGAGTTTTCACGCTCCCTTTTCATCACAAAGTCTTGTAGTATCCGACCCTCATTCTCGGATGGATTGGTTTGAAAAGCGCATATCTGCTTTCTATAGGCTGGGCGCCAACGAAGATCGTCCCTCTTTCCGAACACACCTTCTGAGACATAATAAGCTAACGCAGGCTCAATCACCCAAATGCCGAGTCGAGGCTTTATGCCTTGAAATGCGTTCGCATCCAACCACTGAAGGCATCGAGAACATTCCGTTGTTCGCGAATTCAAGGTGGTTCCCCCAGAAGAACATCCCAGGGTAACCCCTGCCTTGAGCTGTCGAATTGGTCATCGCTTGAAACCAGGCACCCTCCTATCGCCAGCGACCCTACAGATGCCGCCGCATGAACCCTGAATTAGGGGAAATCGACGCTTCACTTCGTAAGGGTTTCATTCGCCCAGTTCTCCGCTTGGGGAGCCCTCTCTATCTTTGGTCCAGGAAGAAGGCATGGATCCAACCGATTGGTCCACGATTAACCTCCTATTACCAAGCAAACATTCCAGACAAATTCCCCTCTTCCATTCCTCGGTAAACATCTGTTGATCAACTGGCGGGTTCATATCAGTGTCTCTAAAAACTCGACTAAGGTTGGGGTTACCCACCGATCCGTGTTCGTGAGATGATATCCCAAAAGACCGCCTTCGTTCTCGATATGCTCATACGGAGTACACTGTCATGTCATTCGGCTTTAACCAATGCTCCCGCCACATTCCTTCCCCCCTTCTCCCTCTCCCCTCCTGTGAAATTTATATATTCATGAATACCTTGCACAAGTTTCGTCGTGGTTTACTTGGATATTCCTAGTATACTCCTACTCTCAAGAACAAGAGAACATGCTGACATCTTCGACTTTCTGGGATAAACTACTTCGAGAGCATCAAATTCTGCTAAATTTTTTTCCAAGTGTGAATTCCTGGCTTTCCCGCAGTAACATACCTTGGCATGTCATCTTCCCAAGGATGACTTATTGGCCTTGCAACACACTCCCCGAGCGTGTTCACAGGACTTCTTGCTTGGCTTCCTCCACGAACCGTCCAGCAATTTCGAATTTTATCCTTTCCCGACTCGCCAGCTTATTTGCGTCGATTTGTCGAGAACTTCTCCAAGATGCCAAGCCCCTGAACTAACCTGCTTCATAAAGGCGTCAAGTTCGATTGGACGAAAAGTGTTCAGGAAAGTTTCCAGACGCGCAAGACAAGCTGCTTCTGCCCCAGTGCTTGGCCCCTCCGTGATTCCTCCCAGAAGGATTTTGTCATCTCTTGTGAATGCATCGCAATCCCGTCAAGGATTAGCGTGTCCTAAATGCAAGACCGCAGGTAATTGTTATGCTTCGCGTCAATTGCTCCCGCACGAAAGAGAGAATTACCCATACAATGACGCTCGAGCTTGCTGCCTTCATCCCATGCACTAAAACAATTATTGCGTTCTAAAATTCACCCTCTCGTTAATCGTTGCAGATCTACACCGCTCACAAAGTCTGAAGTTATCTTTCACTGATCACTCAGCCATACCTGAACCTCCTTCACAAGAGATGGCTGGAGACCGTAGCGGATTTGTAACTTGGGTATTTCTTATACCCTGGCAAGGCTAATTGTAACTGGCCGATGCCTTGAGCCGTAAGTCTTTATTGCAAGTCACCTGTCCAGTTTCACGAACTTTCAAAACCTTCGCTATTGAAGAATTCAGAAAGCTTAATCTCCCATTGTTCCTCCTGGCGCACTCGCTCCCCCTCCCTGAAGGTTTCCCCTACCAAATGACCTCCCCCGTGTTTTCTCCATTCCCAGGGTTCACTTAATACCCTGGTTGCTAAACCAGTATCTCCGTGGACGCATCACGACGCTTGCAGGGTATGGACTCTCAAGCCTCACAAGATTAGCGCTATCCACTCGCTGAATGAAGGCCTTCGTTCCTTCACTATTGATTAGACTAGGCCAATTGTTCTTTTAAAGGTCGTCTAGTGGCCCCTCTAAGGTACCGCTGGTATGACTCAGGAGGTCATGCAAGAAAGCTCACGACACTCCGTGTCTATTTCATCCCGTCAGTACCAAGATGTACCAGACAATCGTCAAAGATCTGGTGGTCAACATGAAGCAAGACATTGCTCGCTATGTTGCTGAATGTGATGTTTGCCGTCGCGTCAACGCAGAACATCAAAGGCCCGCCGGAACTCTTGCCACCAATTGCTGTTTTCCCTGAATAGGAAATGGGACCATGTTTGAAATGGACCTTATCCCTCGACTGGATTTCCCAAATCAACAGAAAGGTAATGATGCTTTCTTGTTCGTCATTGACCACTTTCCAAAGTTGCACATTTTCGAGCCGTCAAAGAGACCGATCACTGCTAGTCAGCTCGCACCTCTCTAATGTCCCAGCATTGTTTTCACTTCACGGTATTACCATGGTTCAGTTTAGACCGTGGCAAGCTTATTCCTTCACGATTCTGGGCTAGTTTCCACAAGAGCTATGGGAACTCATCAGTCCTTCAGCACCGCTTTTCACGCCTCAGTCTCAAGGACAGTTGAACGAGTCACCAGTTCTCGAAACATGCTTCGAGCTGTGTCTATCCTTCGGAAGGAAAATGGGAGAATCTCTCCCATATGCCGAAATTCTCTTACATAACATCTAATCAGCCAGTCTAAGATGGCCCCCTTTGAAGTAATTGTAACGACGAAAGTGCCGACCCCTCTAAATTGGTCAAACTGGGAACGTCCACCTCTTCGGTCCGGATATTAATCCAACTTGCCGAAGATCAAGTTTCGCGTTTGGTCCGGAGCCTTTGAAGACCTGCTAATTCACTCAAAAGAGTCCGTATGACGCAACACAACAAAGAGATGGTCTATCAACCTGGCGAAAGGCTTCTCTCGATCACAACAAACAGACCGTGAAAGGTCACACCGATTCGGGTCAAGGGCAAGCTAGCCTCCTCGCTATATTGGTCCTTTCACTGTTCTTGAAAGGCCGTGGTAGAGTGCATATCCTTTGAACTTCCACGAACCTTTCTCAGGTTCACGATGTGTTCCACTTCACAACTCACTGCCGCTGCTTCCAAGAACCCTATCCGCGGAGTGATCACCGATTGCTTAAACTGCATACAAGACCTTCTAATCAGAGCATCCGGTCCGCATTCTCGATCACGCCGAGCGCGCACCACCCAGAAGGTTTCAGTTCCTCAAGGTTCAGTGGTCACCATTTCTGAGGATGAAGCCACTTGGGAACCGAGGATCGTCTTTTCCGCGATGACTACCCCGCTTTTTTCTTTCTACCGTCCTAAATCTCGGGACGAGATGTCTTGTAGTGAGGAGATTGTAACACCCCCTGTATTAAGCTACAGAGATCACCCTTTTGATGAGGCCATGTCATCATGATTAATGTGCATAATCTCATTAGCATCATATTGCATTTCAACTCCTAAGTCAAATTCAATTTAAATAAGTGGGATAAAAGTTGTCCAACATAGAAACTAAAATGTCAGTATAAATAACAATATTCAAGAGCTATTCTAAAATGAAACAACAACATCATTGGAATTGGATAAGTGACCGAACAACCTCAAACATGATAAAGATAATATTTAATACCATTATTAAATCTGAAATAAATGGAATTATGTTTTTTGTCCAAACTAGTTTTTAGGTGTTAAGGAATAATGCACTGGTATTTATGAAATAGGTCACACTTTTTACAAAAACCATTTGGGGCCTAACATTTGACAGTAGGAAAGAGAATAAGAAAGGAAAAAAAAAAAGGATAAAGGAACCCCCCCCCCCCCCCAGGACTAGCTATCCCCCTCTTATTCTGGCATTCTGCAGTTCAGTCCACCGATATTGCCTCTTTACACATATACCATGCATATGTAGTATAGATCCTTGCTTGCGAGTACTTTGGATGAGTACTCACGGTTGCTTTCCCCCTCCTTTCCCCCTTTCCCTTCTTGCTGGTTGTCACAACCAGATGCTGGAGCCCAGGAGCCAGACGCCACCTACGACGACTACTACCACCAGGACGGAGCCTACTACTACGTCCAGGACGCCGACGACCAGGAGTAGTTAGGAGGATCCCAGGCAGGAGGCCCTGCGCCTGTTCGATCTATTGTATCCCTGTTTGTGCTAGCCATCTTATGGCACCTTGTTTAACCTATGTCTGTACTCAGATATTGTTGCTTCCGCTGACTCGTCTATGATCGAGCATTTGTATTCGAGCCCTCGTGGCCCCTGGCTTGTATTATGATGCTTGTATGACTTATTTATGTTTTAGAGTTGTGTTGTGATATCTTCCCGTGAGTCCCTGATCTTGATCGTACACGTTTGCGTGCATGATTAGTGTACGATCGAGCCGGGGGCGCCACAGTAAAAGTGTTGGGTTGTCTCCCAACAAGCGCTTTTCTTTAATGCCTTTTAGCTAGGCATGATGATTTCAATGATGCTCACATAAAAGATAAGAATTGAAACACAAAGAGAGCATCATGAAGCATATGAATAGCACATTTAAGCCTAACATACTTCCTATGCATAGGGATTTCATGAGCAAACAAATTATGGGAGCAAGAATCAACTAGCATAGGAAGGCAAAACAAGTGCAAATTCAAAACTTTCAACACATAGAGAGGAAACTTGATATTATTGAAATATGTAAAAGCATAAATTCCTCTCTCATAATAATTTACAGTAGCATCATGAATGAATTCAACAATATAGCTATCACATAAAGCATTCTTTTCATGATCCACATGCATAAAAAATTTATTACTCTCCACATAAGTAAATTTATTCTCATGAATAGTAATGGGAGCAAACTCAACAAAATAACTATCATGGGATTGAAAATTAAAATCATGATGACAAGTTTCATGGTTATCATTATTCTTTATAGCATACATGTCATCACCATAATCATCATAGATAGGAGGCATGCTTTTATCATAATAAATTTTCTCATCAAAACTTGGGGGACTAAAAATATCATCTTCATCAAACATAGCATCCCCAAGCTTATGGCTTTGCATATCATTAGCATCATGGATATTCAAACAGTTCATACCAATAACATTGCAATCATGCTCATCATTGAAAGATTTTTTGTCAAACATTTTATAGAATTTTTCCTCTATCAATTGAGCACAATTTTCCTTTCCATCATTTTCACGAAACACATTATAGAGATGAATAATATGATGCAACCTCAATTCCATTTTATTTTATTTTCTTTTTATAAACCAAACTAGTGATAAAACAAGAAACTAAAAGATTTGATTGCAAGATCTAAAGATATACCTTCAAGCACTCACTTCCCCGGCAACGGCGCCAGAAAAGAGCTTGATGTCTACTACACAACTTGTTCTTGTAGACTCATGTTGGGCCTCCAAGTGCAGAGTTTTGTAGGACGGTAGCAATTTTCCCTCAAGTGGATGACCTAAAATTTATCAATCCGTGGGAGGCGTAGGATGAAGATGGTCTCTCTCAAACAACCTTGCAACCACATAACAAAAAGTCTCTTGTATCCCCAACACACCAAATACAATGGTAATTTGTATAGGTGCACTAGTTCGGCGAAGAGATGGTAATAAAAGTGTAGTAATGATAGTAGATATTGATTTTTGTAATAGGAACGATAAAAAACAGCAAGGTAGCAATTGATAAAACGGAGAACAAACGGTATTGCAATGCTTGAAAATGAGGCCTAGGGTCCGTACTTTCGCTAGTGCAATCTCTCAACAATGCTAATCTAATTGGATCATATAACCATCCCTCAACGTGCGATGAAGAATCACTCCAAAGTTCTTATCTAGCGGAGAACATAAGAAGAAATTGTTTGTAGCTATTCTTTCCGATCGATCTATCCAAGAGTTCGTACTAAAATATAACCAAGTTATTCTTTCCGATCGATCTATCAAGAGTTCATACTAAAATAACACCAAGTTATTCTTTCCGATCGATCTATCAAGAGTTCGTACTAAAATAACACTAAGTTATTCTTTCCGATCGATCTATCAAGAGTTCATACTAACATAACACCAAAGCAAATTTAGATTCATAATACTCAATCCAACACAAAGAACCTCAAAGAGTGCCCCAAGATTTCTACCGGAGAAACAAAAGACGAGAACGTGCATCAACCCCTATGCATAGATTACCCCAATGTCACCTCGGGAATCCGTGAGTTGAGTACCAAAACATATCTCAAGTGAATCAATATAATACCAAATTGTCACCACGGGTATTCATATGCAAGACATACATCAAGTGTTCTCAAATCCATAAAAGTATTCAATCCGATAAAACGAAATCTCAAAGGGAAAACTCAATTCAAAACAAGATAGAGAGGGGAAAACACCATATGATCCAACTATATTAACAAAGCCCGTGATACATCAAGACCGTGACATCTCAAGAACACGAGAGAGAGAGAGAGAGAGAGAGAGAGAGAGAGAGAGAGAGATTTAACACATAGCTACTTGTACAAACCCTCAGCCCCGAGGGTGGACTACTCCCTCCTCATCATGGTGGCCTCCGGGATGATGAAGATGGCCACCGGTGATGATTTCGCCCTCTGGGAGGGTGCCGGAACGGGGTCTAGATTGGTTTTTCGTGGCTACAGAGGCTTGCGGCGGCAGAACTTCTAATCTAGGGTTACCCCCGATGGTTTCTCTATTTATAGGAATTTTGGCGTTGGTTTCACGCTAAGATAGGCCACGAGGAGGGCACAACCCACCAGGGCGCGCCTGGGCCTCCTGGCGCGCCCCGGTGTCTTGTGCCCTACTCCTTCACCTTCTGCTCCTTCCACGAAGCTTTTAGTGCCTCTTTTGTTCAAAAAAAAAAATCGTCAAAAAGTTTCGTTGCATTTGGAGAACTTTTATCTCTGCACAAAAAACAACACCACGGTAGTTCTGCTGAAAACAACGTTAGTCCGGGTTAGTTCCATCCAAATCATACCAAAACCATATAAAATTATTGTAAACATGGCATGAATACTTCATAAATTATAGATACGTTGGAGACGTATCAGGCTACATCACGTCCGAGGTCCTCGGCCCTCCGAGCCTGCTGTTGCTCCCGGATTCTATCGTTTCGGTTGCCAATCGTAGTATCCTTCCTGGTAAGCGGACGGGTCCTCTCTGGGTCCGTAGATGGACCTGGTACAACCTCCACGAGCGTCTAGGTCATGGCGGAGGTCGTACTCGTAAGTGGGCCGCACTTGATCCTTGCCGTGACGGCGAGGTGCGGCGGCTTGGTGTTCGGCCTCATTAGCTTCCCTGTCCCGCCCTCTAGGGGGGCGGTCCGGCTGTTCGACGTTTGTATACGTCGGGCGTGTTGGCTCTACGGCCTTGTCGTCGAACTGGGGTAATAGCCTTCGCTTGGGATAACTCTTGGTTGGCTGTTCGCGGCCATACTCCTCTTCGGCAGCTAGGACTTTAGTCCATCGGTCGTTGAGGGTGTCATGTTCGGCTTTGATTTTGCGTTTTTGTTTCTTTAGGCTGTGGGCGGTGGCTTGAAGCCTCTGCTTGAACCGTTCCTGCTCCACAGGATCTTTGGGGACAATGAAATCGTCCTCCCCAAGACTGGCCTCCTCTTCAGAGAGTGGGAGGTAGTTGCTATCCTCGGAGTCATCGGGGTTTTCTGAATTGAGCGGGTCCTCCTGCCCTGCGGAGTCATCCTGATGATGTTCGAAGGCTGCGTCTCCGGCGAGGTCATCCGTATTATTTACGATGCCGTTCTCAGCAGAGTCCACGTTGCTTTGATCGATGGCGCTGTTTTCGGCGTTTGGGCGGCTCATCTCTGGGCTTGCCTCTGTCCTGATTGGGAGTGTCGTCGCCGTCTCTGGGGGTGTCCACCATGTAAATGTCGTAGGTGGAAGTGGCCGACCAGTGGCCGGTGACGGGGGAGGGGGGGGGCATCGGTATTGGCCATGGCTCCGTCCCCCTCGTCCATGTATTCGGTATTCTCCGAATTATAGTCTAGCATATCGGTTAAGTCATCAATAGTGGCTACCAAGTGGGCGGTGGGTGGGATGCAAAATTCCCTATAGTACGCCTCGATGGGTTGACGGCCGTGAGCGGGAGAGAGGTCCTCCTGGATAGTCATTTTCTGAATTTGGTCCAACGCCTCGTTTATCATAGCGAGGGTCGCCGAACTCGAGGGCTTTGGGCCAGATTCCGTTGTAACGGGGGCAGTCACTGCCCTAGCTAGTCCTTGATTTCTACAGGCCGAGCTAAGCTCGGGGTGCAGAACCGGATCCTCGATCGGGTCCGGACAGTCATCGGAAGTCAAGGACGGATTTTGATCCCTGCGTGTGGATTCCACGCCGGGGCTTGAGATCGAGTTGCTTCGGGCCGGGGGTAATTCCTGGCCATCGGCCGCCACTTCGTCGTGGGAGCTCAAGGCTGGGTGAGCATTGTGGAGGAACGGTTCGGCCGAGATTGGCTCTTGGCTTCTGCCTTCAGATCCTGCCTCGAAGGTCAGTGATAAGTCCTCCGCCAACATGATGGGTTCGGGCGAAGGTGGAGTCTGGCCGCCGCTCGAAGCGGAGCTCTCCTGGCTGGAAGCTGCTAGGGCCGATCTGTAGATTGGATCGGAGGAAGACTCCGGGGCGGGCACAACGAGGCCTGCGTGGGTGCGGGAAGAGGTAGTGAGTCCGGCGAAGACCAGATCGCCCCATGAGTCCGCCACATATTCCAGGTTGCCGAATCGAATTCGGTGTTCGGGGGCGAAGTTGTCGATCTGATCCAAACGAACAGTCGGGTCGGCGTGCAGCACGATGCTGCCGAACGCGAAGAGTTGATCGGGGACGAAGAAGTCCTCGGATCCAGCGCCTTCTTCTATGATCAGGCGAGCCATCGATCCTTTGAGCGACCCCACAGCGGAACTCTCAATGAAAGCACCAATGTCGGTGTCAAAACCGGCAGACCTCGGGGTAGAGGGTCCCGAGCTGTGGATCTAGGGTCGATGGGTAACAAGGGACGACGAACACAGCGTTTACCCAGGTTCGGGCCCTCTCGAAGAGGTAAAACCCTACGTCCTTCTTGATTGTATTGAATGTATAACGTGGTTTACAGAGTAGATCTACCTCGAGATCAGCATGAGCTAAACCCTAAGGCTATGAGGTGATGAATGTAGCCCTAACCCTAATGACTACAACCCTCGGTTTATATAGACACCGATAGGGTTAGGGTTACCGGAGATAGATTACAACAAGAGGGAAAGAGATCTCATCCATCCTTGACTTGGAGGGCACACCACGGCTTCATAGATCTCCGGTCATCATACGGCTCCACCAGTCCGGCCCATGTACAATGGGCCGTCGCCCCGAGGACCCCTTAGTCCATGACTCCCTCATCTGGGACAACGCTTTTTGGCCTAGATACTTATTGCGCAACATGGTTTGCCAAACACCATCCTCGGTAAGTAGCTTGAACAGTCATTTACTGAGCAATGCGTCATTCTTGACCTGGAGGTCCTGAACACCTAAACCTCCTTGGTCTTTTGGTCGACAAACCACACTCCATTTTGTTAGCCTATACTTTTTTATTTTCACTGTCTCCTTGCCAAAAGAATCTGGATCTGAAGTAATCCAGTCTTTCCAGAACCCCTTTAGGAATTTGGGAAAATGAAAGCATGTAGAGAACCATGTTTGTGAGAACAGAATTGATCAAAACTAGCCGCCCTCCAACAAAGAGCAACTTGCCTTTTCAACTGCTCAACCGTTTCTCCAATCGCTCTTCAACATGTTTCCACTCCGCATTAGTGAGACGCCGATAATCCGGCCTTGTGAGCTGAGAACCGAACTGGTGGTCCAGCTCTCTGTAATAATCGGGCGTATCGAAACGTGCCATACCTTGTGTAATTTCATGCAATATATAAGTTAACTGAATTTGCAATTCAGGTAAATCGATTTTGTGGGAGAAGAAATGATCGGAGGAGGAAGAAAGAAGGACGAAGGATGACCATTGGATCTCTTAATCTAGTGGCCAGAAAATCGACTTATTCAAAAGACTTGCATAAATGTCACTTCGGATATATTTTTTGCGAATCACTTCCGATAAATTTACATGGCTCCCAAGCAAAACCGTTGGTTCATGGTTCTTCTCCTTCACCACACAAGCTCTCCACCAAACCCGGCACCTCCGCCTTGTGCCTTAATATAGCCATCTCTTCTTGCAGGCAGGAGACCGGGTCTCCCTCGCAACGACCACCGCACGCGCGCGCACAGGCCGCCTCTTCCCACCATATCCCTCCCCTTACCGCGCCCATACATTTTTTGCAAACCATCGCCATGGACGAGCACATGGGCGTGGCGCCGTCCAGTTGAACCATCCCAGCCATGCGCGCAACGGGTGCAAGAAAGAAAGCAGCGTGAAAGAAAAGAGAGGAGCTAGGAGAATATGTCGAAGGCGCCCAGGAACCCCGGCGGCGGGTCGGCGGGCGCGCCGCGGTCGTCGTCCGGGCAGCCGGTGAAGTTCGCGCGCCGGACGCCGAGCGGGCGGTATCTCAGCCTGTCGCGCGAGGACATAGACATGGAGGGCGAGCTGGGACCGGACTACGCCAACTACACGGTGCACATCCCGCCCACCCCGGACAACCAGCCCATGAAGGACGGCGCGGAGCCAACGGCCGTGGCGAGGAAGGCCGAGGAGCAGTACGTGTCCAACTCGCTCTTCACCGGCGGGTTCAACAGCGTCACGCGCGCCCACCTCATGGACAGGGTCATCGACTCCGACGTGACGCACCCGCAGATGGCCGGGGCCAAGGCCGCCCGGTGCGCCATGCCGGCCTGCGACGGCAAGGTCATGCGCAACGAGCGCGGCGAGCAGATCGACCCCTGCGAGTGTAGGTTCAAGATCTGCCGTGACTGCTACCTGGACGCGCAGAAGGACGGCTGTCTCTGCCCGGGGTGCAAGGAGCACTACAAGATCGGCGACTACGCCGACGACGACCCGCATGACGTGTCGGTGGGGAAGTCCCTGCTCGCCCGGAACCAGAACGGGGAGTTCGACCACAACCGGTGGCTCTTCGAGAGCTCCGGCACCTACGGCTACGGCAACGCGTTCATGCCCAAGGGCGGCATGTACGAGGATGACCTAGACGAGGACGGCGCAGGCGGCGACGGTGGCATGCAAGACAAGAACCAGAAGCCGTTCAAGCCGCTGACGCGCAAGATACCGATGCCGACGTCGATCATCAGCCCGTACCGAATCTTCATCGTCATCCGGTTTTTTGTGCTCATCTTCTACCTCACGTGGCGTATCCGCAACCCTAACATGGAGGCGCTCTGGCTCTGGGGCATGTCCATCGTCTGCGAGCTCTGGTTCGCCTTCTCCTGGCTTCTCGACATGCTCCCCAAGGTGAACCCGATCAACCGGAGCACCGACCTCGCGGTGCTCAAGGAGAAGTTCGAGACGCCGTCTCCGTCCAACCCGCACGGTAGGTCCGACCTGCCGGGCCTGGACGTGTTCGTGTCCACGGCCGATCCGGAGAAGGAGCCGGTGCTCACCACGGCCAACACCATCCTGTCCATCTTGGCCGTGGACTACCCGGTCGAGAAGCTGGCATGCTACGTGTCCGACGACGGCGGCGCGCTGCTGACCTTCGAGGCCATGGCGGAGGGGGCGAGCTTCGCCAACATATGGGTGCCCTTCTGCAAGAAGCACGACATCGAGCCCCGCAACCCGGACAGCTACTTCGCCCTCAAGGGAGACCCGACCAAGGGCAAGCGGCGGTCGGACTTCGTCAAGGACCGCCGCAAGGTGAAGCGGGAATACGATGAGTTCAAGGTGCGAATCAACGGCCTCCCGGACTCGATCCGCCGCCGCTCCGACGCCTTCAACGCCCGCGAGGACATGAAGATGCTCAAGCACCTCCGCGAGACCGGCGCCGACCCGTCGGAGCAGCCCAAGGTCAAGAAGGCTACCTGGATGGCCGACGGCACGCATTGGCCCGGCACATGGGCCGTGTCCTCGCCTGACCATGCCAAGGGCAACCACGCCGGCATCCTACAGGTACTCATAACAAAAACGAAAATGCTAAAAATCTGACATCAGATTTTTATTTTTAGGCATGACAAATCAAACGTTTTTTGATGGCAACTTACGTGTCGCGTGCATGATAATTCCCTTCAGCAAGCATGTCAAATCCTAACAAAAAGTTTGAACATGACAAAAAACATTCGACGAGTTGTCAAACATATTGAATTTACCATAAAAAATATTGAATTTGCCTTGTTTAAAAATCTAACACTAGATTTGTAGCGGGATCCTATCCAGAAACATCGGCCTCCACATCATGATGATGCACACAACAAAAATACATCAATCAAACATGATAATTGCTGGTTGTGGGCGTTACATTCGTGTCATCGATATGCATTGCAGGTGATGCTCAGGCCGCCGTCGCCAGACCCACTATACGGGATGCACGACGAGGACCAGCTGATCGACTACAGTGACGTGGACACCCGGCTGCCAATGCTGGTGTACATGTCACGGGAGAAGCGGCCGGGGTACGACCACAACAAGAAGGCGGGGGCCATGAACGCTTTGGTGCGATGCTCCGCCGTCATGTCCAACGCGCCGTTCATCCTCAACTTTGACTGCGATCACTACATCAACAACACGCAGGCCGTCCGCGAGGCCATGTGCTTCATGATGGACCGCGGCGGCGAGCGGATCTGCTACATCCAGTTCCCGCAGAGGTTCGAGGGCATCGACCCCTCCGACCGCTACGCCAACCACAACACTGTCTTCTTCGACGGCAACATGCGCGCGCTCGACGGCCTCCAGGGCCCGATGTACGTCGGCACCGGCTGCATGTTCCGCCGGTTCGCTCTCTACGGCTTCGACCCGCCGCGGACGGCCGAGTACACGGGCTGGCTCTTCAAGAGGAAGAAGGTGACCAATTTCAAGGACCCCGAGTCAGACACGCAAAAGCTCAAGGCAGAGGACTTCGACGCTGAGCTCACGGCGCAGCTAGTGCCCAGGCGGTTCGGCAACTCGTCGGCAATGCTGGCGTCCATCCCCATCGCCGAGTTCCAGGCGCGTCCAATCGCCGACCACCCCGCCGTGCTGCACGGAAGGCCGCCAGGCACGCTCACCGTGCCACGCCCGCCGCTGGACCCGCCCACCGTTGCCGAGGCCGTCTCCGTCATCTCCTGCTGGTACGAGGACAAGACCGAGTGGGGAGACCGCGTGGGATGGATCTACGGCTCCGTCACAGAGGACGTGGTCACTGGCTACCGCATGCACAACCGCGGCTGGCGCTCCGTCTATTGGATCAGCAAACGCGACGCCTTCCTTGGCACAGCCCCCATCAACATGACCGACCGACTGCACCAGGTTCACTCCTTTCATTCGAACCATGAATAAAGTTGATGTATCATAGTAAAAAAGTTGATCACCTATACATGTGTTACCGGTGAATGACTATCAAACCATCGATCAGGTGTTGCGTTGGGCGACGGGGTCGGTGGAGATCTTCTTCTCCCGGAACAACGCGTTCCTGGCATCGCGGAAGCTCATGTTCCTGCAGCGGGTCGCGTACCTCAACGTCGGCATCTACCCGTTCACCTCCATCTTCCTGCTCACCTACTGCTTCATCCCGGCGCTTTCCCTCTTCTCCGGGTTCTTCATCGTGCAGACGCTCAACGTCGCCTTCCTCTTCTACCTCCTCACCATCACGGTCACCCTCATCGCGCTCGGCATCCTCGAGGTCAAGTGGTCAGGCATTGAACTCGAGGACTGGTGGCGCAATGAGCAATTCTGGCTCATCTCAGGCACGCGCATCATGAATCCTGATACTGACGACCTAGCTAGGACCCCGATACTAACCTGATCACCACGTGTGTCTTTGCACAATTAATGCGATGACAGGCATAAGCGCGCACCTATATGCGGTGGTGCAGGGGTTGCTCAAGGTGATGGCCGGGATTGAGATCTCCTTCACACTGACCGCGAAGGCGGCGGCCGAAGACAACGAGGACATCTACGCGGACCTCTACGTCGTCAAGTGGTCATCGCTGCTCATCGCGCCCATCACCATCGGCATGCTCAACATCATCGCCATCGCCTTCGCCTTCGCCCGCACCATCTACAGCGACAACCCACGGTGGGGCAAGTTCATCGGCGGCGGTTTCTTCAGTTTTTGGGTGCTCGCTCATCTCAACCCATTCGCCAAGGGTCTCATGGGCCGCCGCGGCAAGACACCCACCATCGTCTTTGTCTGGTCAGGCCTCATATCCATCACCATCTCCCTCCTGTGGGTGGCCATCAGTCCACCGGAGGCGAACGCCACCGGTGGTGCACGAGGCGGCGGATTCCAGTTCCCTTAAAATAGGGTGATGGAAATGTTACTTCCCTGGTGTATGTATTGATCCTCGAGCATGGATGCACGCCAGCACCCATCCAGATGGTGCGTTATACAATACATGATACATGAGTTAGCAAAGTCGTTGTGTTGTGTCCTTCAATACTTGTTCTCTTGTAGACTTAAGCTTTGTGTATATGTATACTTGAAACTTGAAAGGATTGGGCCAATGTTTCCGTAGAGGAATGGCCTTTCTAAAGCAGAAATTGGTCGAAGAAAAATGATAGAGCCATGGATCGTAATATGTGGTGAACGTTAAAATTTTAGGGAATTAATTCAAGTAAAGTTATATGCTATGAAAAGTGATTTCATGCCACATCTAATGATATTGATTTCTTATTGTGAGTGTTGCTACTTTTTGGAAAAAAACTAACGCCCACACGTGTGACATCTTGCACATCGCCCACACGCCTCCTTTACCACTCATTTTGTCACATGTGAACAGATGACGTCAGCAGGAATCTTTTTGGTTTCGGCTTAAAAATATTTTATCTTGTAATTAAAAAATCAAATTAAAAATCTGTATTCACCATTAAATCCGTCTTGACGAGATCTTCAAAACAAGACCCCATGTTGATATGTTTCAACAATTTTTTTTCTCAAAAGTTGCCATATGGCCTCATCTATGCCGACGGCCCCCGTCGGCATAGATAGACATATGCCGACGGCCGAGGGCAGGCCGTAGGCGTAGAAAAGCCGTCGGCATATGTCGATCTATGCCGACGGGGGCCGTCGGGACAGCTGGCGATACGTCTACGGGGGCCGTCGGCATAGACGAGGCCGTCGGCATAGCACGGGCCCACCTACCCGGTCAGCGGCGACCGTTTGACGGCGTCGTAGCTACGCCGACGGGGGCTAACGGCGGCCGTCGGCATAGATTTGCTGACATCACCGATCCGCGTCGTCTCCACGTCATCGATCCGAGGGAGGGAGGGCCCATGGTGTGGCAGAGGTATGCCGACGGCATAGCCGTCGGCATAGACCTGGCCCATGCCCTCTGCCACGTCATCAATCCGCGTGCAATGCCACATCATCGATCCATGGCATCGTAGCTCCGTGTGCGCAGCTATGCCGACGGCACCTCTATTTTTTTTAAATTTTGTTTTCATTTTTTTTATTTACATTATTTATTATTTTCATTTTTTTCACAACATAAATGTGCCTTATCTAAACAAAAAACATACCCCGATGGTACATCGATTGCCCCCCCCCCCTCATGGAGGGGGGAAACGGTCGACACGGAGGGAATCTGGTTAGAGGGGGGAATCGGGTGGCCTTCGGGGTGTAGCTATGCCACCGAAACATCGCACGGGTCCTGATGCATGTGTGAAAGTGATGTGGCATGCGTAGACGCCCGTCTTGGGGCTCCGTGGTGTGGCCCCCCTCCACAGACGGCAGTGCCGCCGTGACTAGGAGGGGGGAATCATGCGGGTGCGGTAGAACCGGAGGGAATCTAGTGGTGGGTTGGGACCAGACCGAGTTTGGGGATGTTGCTATGGGCTGACCTATCGCAACCAGGTGAAAAGGTCCACCGGTCAAAGCCCGTCCGGCGAAAGTCAAAGGGCTAGATCTCCGGGTCAACTGGGAATCGGGGTGCCTTCGAGGTGTAGCTATGCCACCGAAACATCGCACGGGTCCTGATGCATGTGTGAAGTGTTGTGGCTGCGTAGACGCCCTCTTGGGGCTCCGTGGTGTGGCCCCCCCCTCCACGGACGGCAGTGCCGCCGTCACTTGGAGGGGGAATCGTCGGGGGTGCGGTAGAACCGGAGGGAATCTAGTGGTGGGTTGGGTCCAGACCGTGTTCGGGGATGTTGCTATGGGCTGACCTATCCCACAGGTGAAAGGGTCCACCGGTAAAGCCCGTCCGGCGAAAGTCAAGGGCTAGATCTCCGGTCAACTGGGAATCGGGATGGCCTTCGGGTGTAGCTTGCACCCCGAAACATCGCACGGCGGATGCATGTGTGAAAGTGTTGTGGCATGCGTAGACGCCCGTCTTGGGGCTCCGTGGTGTGGCCCCCCTCCACGACGGCAGTGCCGCCATCACTTGGGGGGGAATCGTGCGGGTGCGTTAGAACCGAGGGAACTAGTGGTGGGTTGGGTCCAACCGTGTTCGGGGATGTTGCTATGGGCTGCCTATCGCAACCAGGTGAAAAGGTCCACCGGTCAAAGCTGTCGAAAGTCAAGGGCTAGATCTCCGGGTCAACTGGGAATCGGGGTGGCCTTCGGGGTGTAGCTATGCCCACCGAAACATTCGCATGGGTCCTGATCATGTGTGAAAGTGTTGTGGCATGCGTAGACTCCCGTCTTGGGGCTCCGTGGTGTGGCCCCCCTCCACGACCCCGCATTGCCGCCGTCACTTGAGGGAGGAATCGTGCGGGTCGGTAGAACTGGAGGAATCTAGTGGTGGTTGGGTCCAGACCGGTTCGGGGATGTTGCTAGGGCTGACCTATCGCAACCAGGTGAAATGGTCCACCGGTCAAAGCCCGTCCGCGAAAGTCAAGGGCTAGATCTCCGGGTCAACTGGGAATCGGGATGGCCTTCGGGGTGTAGCTATGCCACCGAAACATCGCACGGTGTCCTGATGCATGTGTGAAAGTGTTCTGGCATGCGTAGACGCCCGTCTTGGGCTCCGTTGGTTGGCCCCCCCCAGGACGGCAGTTGCCGCCGTCACTTGGAGGGGGAATCGTGCGGTGCGTAAGAACCGAAGGGAATCTAGTGGTGGGTTGGGTCCAGACCGTGTTTGGGGATGTTGCTATGGGCTGACCTATCGCAACACAGGTGAAAAGGTCACCGTCAAAGCCCGTCCGGTGAAGTCAAAGGGCTAGATCTCGGGTCAACTGGGAATCGGGGTGGCTTCGGGGTGTAGCTATGCCACCGAAACATCGCACGGGTCCTGATGCATGTGTGAAAGTGTTGTGGCATGCGTAGATGCCCGTCTTGGGGCTCCGTGGTGTGGCCCCCCCTCCACGGATGGCTGTGCCGCGTCACTTGGAGAGGGGAATCGTGTGGGTGCGGTAGAACCGAGGGAATCTTGTGGTGGGTTTGGGTCCAGACCGTGTTCGGGGATGTTGCTATGGGCTGACCTATCGCAACCAGGTGAAAGGTCCCACCGGTCAAAGCCCGTCGGCGAAAGTCAAAGGCTAGATCTCCTGGTCAACTGGGAATCCGGGGTGGCCTTCGGGGTGTAGCTATGCCACGAAACATCGCAGGGGTCCTGATGCATGTGTGAAAGTGTGTGGCATGCGTAGACGCCCTTTGGGGCTCCGTGGTGTGGCCCCCCCTCCACGGACGCAGTGCCGCGTCACTTGAGGTGGGAATCGTGCGGGGTGCGGTAGAACCGGAGGGAATCTAGTGGTGGGGTTTGGTCCAGACCGTGTTCGGGATGTTGTATGGGGCTGACCTATCGCAACCAGGTGAAAGGTCCACCGGTTCAAAGCCCGTCTGGCGAAAGTCAAAGGGCTAGATCTCCGGGTCAACTGGGAATCGGGTGGCTTCGGGGTGTACTATGCCACCCGAAACATCGCACTGGTCCCTGATGCATGTGTGAAAGTGTTGTGGCATGCGTATAGACGCCTGTCTTGGGGCTCCGTGGTTGTGGCCCCCTCCCCGGACGGCAGTGCCGCCGTCACTTGAGGGGGGAATCACGTCGGGTGCGGTAGAACCGAGGGAATCTAGTGGTGGGTTGGGTCCAGACGTTTCGGGGATGTTGCTATGGGATGACCTATCGCAACCAGGTGAAAGGTCCACCGGTCAAAGCCCGTCCGGCGAAAGTCAAAGGGCTAGATCTCCGGGTCAACTGGGAATCGGGGTGGGCCTTCGGGGTGTAGCTATGCCACCGAAACATCGCACCGGTCCTGATGCATGTGTGAAGTGATGTGCATGCGTAGACGCCCGTCTTGGGGCTTCCGTGGTGTGGCCCCCCTCCACGGACGGCAGTGCCGCCATCACTTGGAGGGGGGATCATGCGGGTGCGGTAGAACCGAAGGGAATCTAGTGGTGGGTTGGGTCCAGACCGTTGTTCGGTGGATGTTGCTATGGGCTGACCTATCGCAACCAGTGAAAAGGTACACCGTCAAAGCCCGTCGAAAGTCAAAGGGCTAGATCTCCGGCTCGGGAACTGGGAATGGGTGGCCTTCGGTGTGCTAGGCCACCGAACATTGCCAGGGTCCTGATACTGTGTGAAAGTGTTGTGCCATGCGTAGACCGCCCGTCTTGGGGCTCCGTGGTGTGGCCCCCTCCACGGACCGCATTGCCGCCGTCACTTGGAGGGTGGAATCGTGCGGGTGCGGTAGAACCGAGGGAATCTAGTGGTGGGTTGGGTCCAGACCGTGTTCGGGGATGTTGCTATGGGCTGACCTATCGCAACCAGGTGAAAAGGTCCACCGGTCAAAGCCCGTCCGGCGAAAGTCAAGGGCTAGATCTCCGGGTCAACTGGGAATCGGGTGGCCTTCGGGGTGTAGCTATGCCACCGAAACATCGCAGGGTCCTTATGCATGTGTGAAAGTGTTTGGCATGCGTAGACGCCCGTCTTGGGCTCCGTGGTGTGGCCCCCTCCACGGACGCAGTGCCGCCGTCACTTGGAGGGGGGAATCGTGCGGTGTGCGGTAGAACCGAAGGGATCTAGTGGTGGGTTGGGTCCAGACCGTGTTGGGGATGTTGCATGGCTGACCTATCGAACCAGGTGAAAAGTCCACCGGTCAAAGCCCTTCCGTGAAAGTCAAAGGGCTAGATCTCCGGGTCAAACTGGGAATCGGGGGCCTTCGGGGTGTAGCTATGCACCGAAACAATCGCACGGGTCCTGATGCATGTGTAAAAGTATTGTGGCCAATGCGTAGACGCCCGTCTTGGGGCTCCGTGGTGTGGCCCCCCTCCACGACGGCTGTGCCACCTTCACTTGGAGAGGGGAATCTTGTGGTGGTTGGGTCCAGACCGTGGTTCGGGGATGTTGCTATGGGCTGACCTATCGCAACCAGGTGAAAAGGTCACACCGGTCAAAGCCCGTCCGGCGAAAGTCAAAGGGCTAGATCTCCGGTCAACTGGGAATCGGGGTGGCCTTCGGGGTGTTACTATGCCACGAACATCGCACTGGTCCTGATGCATGTGTGAAAGTGATGGGCATGCGTAGACGCCCGTCTTGGGCTCCGTGGTGTGGCCCCCCCTCCACGGAGGCATTGCCGTTTCCACTGGAGGTGGGAATCGTGCGGGTGCGGTAGAACCGGAGGGAATCTAGTGGTGGGTTGGTCCAGACCGTGTTCGGGGATGTTGCTATGGGCTGACCTATCGCAACCAGGTGAAAGGTCCACCGGTCAAAGCCCGCTGGCGAAAGTCAAGGGCTAATCTCCGGGTCAACTGGGAATCTGGGTGGGATTCGGGGTGTATCTATGCCACCTAAACATCCATGGTTCCTGATGCATGTGTGAAAGTTGTTTGTGGCATGCGTAGACGCCTGTCTTGGTCCGTGGTGTGGCCCGCTCCACGGACGGCAGTGCCGCCGTCACTTAGAGGGGGGAATCGTGCGGGTGCGGTAGAACCGGAGGAATCTAGTGGTGGGTTGGGTCCAGACCGTGTTCGAGGATGTTGCTATGGGATGACCTATCGCAACCAGGTGAAAAGGTCCACCGGTCAAAGCCCGTCCGGCGAAAGTCAAAGGGCTAGATCTCCGGGTCAACTGGGAATCAGTATGGCCTTGGTGTGCTATGCCACCAAAACAATCCACGGTCCTGATGCATGTTGAAAGTGTTGTGGCATGCTAGACGCCGTCTTGGGTTCCGTGGTGTGGCCCCCCCTCCACGGACGGCAGTGCCGCCGTCACTTGGAGGGGGGAATCGTGCGGGTGCGTAGAACCGAAGGGATCATAGTGGTGGGTTGGGTCCAGACCGTGTTCGGAGATGTTGCTATGGCTGACCTATCGCAACCAGGTGAAAGGTCCACCGGTGAAAGCCCGCTGGTGAAAGTCAAGGGATAGATCTCCGGGTCAACTGGGAATCGGGGTGGCCTTCGGGCTGTAGCTATGCCACCGAAACATCGCACCGGGTCCTGATGCATGTGTGAAGTGATGTGCATGCGTAACCCCGTCTTGGGGATCCGTGGTGTGGCCCCCCTTCCACGGTACGGCAAGTGCCGCCATCGCTTGGGATGGGGGAGATCGTGCGGCAACGTGTAGATTCGAGGGAATCTAGTGTGTGGGTTGGGTTCCAGACCGTGTTTGGAGATGTTGCTACGGGCTGTCCATCGCAACCAGGTGAAAAGGTCTCACCGGTCAAAGCCCGTCTGACGAAGTGAAAGGGCTAATCTTCGGTCAACTGGATTCGGGGTGCCTTCGAGGTGTAGCATGCAACCGAATATCCACGGGTCTATGCATGTGTGAAGTGTGGCATGCGTAGATCGCCCGTCTTGGGGCTCCGTGGTGTGGCCCCCCCTCCACGGATGGCAGTGCCGCCGTCCACATGGAGGGGGGAATCGGCGGTGGTGCGGTAGAACCGGAGGAAATCTAGTGGTTGGTTCGGTCCAACTGTGTTCGGGGGTGATTTTGCTATGGGCTGACCTATCGCAACCAGGTGAAATGGTCCACGGTCAAAGCCCGTCCGGCGAAAAGTCAAAGGGCTAGATCTCGGCAACTGGGAATCCGGGATGGCCTTCGGGGTGAGCTATGCCACCGAAACATAGCACGGGTCTGATGCATGTGTGAAAGGTGTGGCTGCGTAGACGCCCGTCTTGGGGCTCCATGGTGTGGCCCCCCCCTCCACGGATGGCAGTGCCGCCGTCACATGGAGGGGGGAACCGTGCGGGTGCGGTAGAACCGAAGGGAATCTAGTGGTGGGTTGGGTCCAGACCGTGTTCGGGGATGTTGCATTTGGCTGACCTAATCGAACCAGTGAAAGGTCCACCGGTCAAGGCCCTCGACGAAAGTCAAAGGGCTAGATCTCCTCGGGTCAACTGGGAATCGGGGTGGCCTTCGGGTGTAGCATGCCACCGAAACACCTCGCACGGGTCCTGATGCATGTGTGAAAGTGATGTGGCAATGCGTAGACGCCCGTCTTGGGCTCCGTGGTGTGGCCCCCCTCCACGGACGGCAGTGCCGCCTGTCACTTGGAGGGGAATCGTGCGGTGCGTAGAACTGGAGGGAATCTTGTGGTGGGTTGGGTCCAGACCGTGTTTTGGGGATGTTGCTATGGGCTGACCTATCGAACCAGGTGAAAAGGTCCACTGGTCAAAGCCCGTCCAGCGAAAGTCAAAGGGCTAGATCTCCGGGTCACACTGGGATCGGGGTGGCCTCGGGGTGTAGCTTTGCCACCGAAACATCGCATGGGTCCTGATGCATTTGTGAAAGTGTTGTGGCATGCGTGACGCCCGTCTTGGGGCTCCGTGGTGTGGGCCCCCCTCCACGGACGGCAGTGCCGTCGTCACTTGGAGGGGGAACCTTGGCGGGTGCGGTAAGAACCGGAGAGAACTAGTGGTGGGTTGGTCCACGACCGTGGTTCGGGGATGTTGCTATGGGCTGACCTATCGCAACCAGGTGAAAAGGTCCACTGGTCAAAGCCCTTCGGCGAAAGTCAAGGCCTAGATCTCCGGGTCAACTGGGAATCGGGTGGCCTTTCGGGGTGTAGCTATGCCACCGAAACATCGCACGGGTCCTGACGCAGTGTGAAAGGTTGTGGCATGCTAGACGCCCGTCTTGGGGCTCCGTGGTGTGCCCCCCTCCACGGACGGCAGTGCCCTGTCACTTGGGGGGGGAATCATGCGGGTGCGGATAGAACCGAGGGAATCTAGTGGTGTTTGGGTCAGACCGTGTTTCGGGGATGTTGCTATGGGCTGACCTATCGCAACCAGGTGAAAAGGTCCACCGGTCCAGCCCCGTCCGGCGAATTCAAAGGGCTAGATCTCTCGGTCAACTGGGAATCGGGGTGGGCCTTCGGGGTGTAGCTATGCCACCGAACACTCGCACGGGTCCTGATGCATGTGGTTAAGGTGTTGTGGCATCGTAGACGCCCGTCTTGGGGCTCCGTGGTGTGGGCCCCCCGCCACGGAGCGGCAGTGCCGCCGTCACTTGGAGGTGGGAATTGTGCGGGTGCGTAGAGCGGGACAGATCTAGTGGTGGGTTGGTCCGACCGTGTTCGGGATGTGCTATGGGCTGACCATCGCAACCAGGTGTAAAAGGTCCACCGACGCAAAGCCCGTCCGCGAAAGTCAAAGGCAGATCTCCGGGTCCTGGATGGGGTGGCCTTCGGGGAGGGGTTGGGGTAGCTATGCCACCAAAACATCGCATGGGTCCTTATGCATGTGTGAAGTGTTGTGGCATGCGTAGACGCCGTTCTGGGGCTCCGTGGTGTGGGCCCCCCTCCACGACGGCAGCGCCGTCGTCACTTGGAGGGGGGAATCTTGCGGGTGCGTTAGAACCAAAGGGAATCTAGTGGTGGTGTTGGTCCAACCGTGTTCGGGAGGTACTATGGGGGCTGACCTATCGCAACCATGCAGTGAAAAGGTCCACCGGTCAAAGCCCGTCCGTTGAAAGTCAAAGGGCTAGATCTCTGGGTCAACTGGGAATCGGGGTGGCTTCGGGGTGTAGCTATGCCACCGAAACATCGCACGGTCCTGATGCATGTGTGAAAGTGTTGTGGCATGCGTAGATGCCCGTCTTGGGGCTCCGTGGTTGTGGCCCCCCCTCCACTACTGCTGTGCCGCCGTCCACTTGGAGAGGGAAATCGTGCGGGTGCGGCAGAACCGGAGGGAATCTGTGGTGGGTTGGGTCCAGACCGTGTTCGGGATGTTTGCTATGGCTGACCTATCGCAACCAGGTGGAAGGTCCACCGGTCAAAGCCCTCCGGCAAGTCAAAGGGCTAGATCTCCTGGTCAACTGGGAATCGGGGTGGCCTTCGGGGTGTAGCTATGCCATCGAAACACGCACGGGTCCTGATGCTCTGTGAAAGTGATGTGGCATGCGTAGACGCCCGTCTTGGGGCTCCGTGGTGTGGCCCCCCTCCACGGACGGCAGTGCCGTTGTCACTTGGAGGGGGAATCGTGCGGGGCGGTAGAACCGAGAATCTAGTGGTGGGTTGATCCAGACCGTGTTCGGGGATGTTGCTATGGGCTGACCTATCGCAACCAGGTGAAAAGGTCCACCGTCAAAGCCTTCCGGGGAAGTTCAAAGGGCTAGATCTTCCGGGTCAACTGGGAATCGGGTGGCTTCGGGGTGTATCTATGCCGCCACCGAAACATCGCATGGTTCCTGATGCATGTGTGAAAGTGTTGTGGCATGCGTAGACGCCCGTCTTGGGGCTCCGTGGTGTGGACCCCCTCCACGGACGGCATTGCCGCCGTCACTTAGAGGGGGAATCGTGCGGGTGCGGTAGAACCGAGGGAATCTAGTGGTGGGTTGGGTCCAGACCGTGTTCGGGATATGTGCTATGGATGACCTATCGCAACCAGGTGAAAAGGTCCACCGGTCAAAGCCCTCCGACGAAGTTCAAAGGGCTAGATCTCCGGGTCAACTGGGAATCAGTGGTGGCCTTAGGGGTGTAGCTAGCACCAAACATCGCACGGGTCCTGATGCATGTGTGAAAGTGTTGTGTGATGCGTAGACGCCCGTCTTGGGTTCCGTGTGTGGCCCCCCCTCCACGGACGGCATGGCCGCCGTCACTTGGAGGGGGGAATCGTGCGGTGCGGTAGTAAACCGAGGGAATCTAGTGGTGGTTGGGTCTAGACCGTGTTCGGGGATGTTCTATGGGCTGACCTATCGCAACCAGGTGAAAAGTCCACCGTCCAAAGCCGTCTGGTGAAAGTCAAAGGGATAATTCTCCGGGTCAACTGGGGAATCGGGGGGTGGCCTTCGGGGTGTAGCTATGCCACCGAAACACGCACGGGTCCTGATGCATGTGTGAAAGTGTGTGGCATGCGTAGACGCCCGTCTTGGGGCTCTGTGTGTGTGCCCCCCTCCAACGTACGGCGTGCCACCGTCGCTTGATGGGGGGAATCGTGCGGCACGGTAGACCCGTGGGAATCTAGTGGTGGGTTGGGTCCAAACCGTGTTTGGGGGATGTTGCTACGGGGCTGCCTATCGCAACCAGGTGAAAAGGTCCACCGGTCAAAGCCCGTCGCGAAAGTAAAGGGCTAGATCTCCGGGTCAACGGGGATTCGGGGTGTCCTTCGGTGTAGCTATGCCCACCGAAATATCGCACGGTCCTGATGCATGTGTGAGGGTGTGTGGCATGCGTAGACGCCCGTCTTGGGGCTCCGTGTGGGGCCCCCTCCACGGATGGCAGTGCCGCCTTCACTTGGAGGGGGGAATCGTGGGGTGCGGTAGAACCGGAGGAATCTAGTGGTGGGTTGTCCAGACGTGTTCGGGGTGTTGCTATGGGCTGACCTATCGCAACCAGGTGAAAGTCCACCGGTCAAAGCCCGTCCGGCGAAAGTCAAGGGCTAGATCTCCGGGTCAACGGGAATCGGGATGGCCTTCGGGTGTAGCTTATGCCACCGAAACATCGCACGGTTCGGATGCATGTGTGAAGTGTTGTGGCATGCAGTAACCCCCGTCTTGGGCTCCGTGGTGTGGCCCCCCTCCACGTGACGCAGTGCCGCCGTCACTGGAGGGGGAATCGTGCGGGTGCGGTAGAACCGAAGGGAATCTAGTGGTGGGTTGGGTCCAGACCGTGTTCGGGGATGTTTGCTATGGCTGACCTATCGCAACCAGGTGTAAAAGGTCCACCGGTCAAGGCCCGTCCGACGAAAGTTAAAGGGCTAGATCCCGTGTCAACGGGAATCGGGGTATGCCTTCGGGTGTAGCTATGCCACCGAAACATCGCACGGTCCTGATGCATGTGTGAAAGTGTGTGGCATGCGTAGACGCCCGTCTTGGGCTCCGTGGTGTGGCCCCCCTCCACGACGGCATTGCCGCCGTCACTTGGAGGGGGAATCGTGCGGTTGCGGTAGAACTGGAGGGAATCTGTGGTGGGTTGGGTCCAACCGTGTTCGGGATGTTGCTATGGGCTGACCTATCGCAACCAGGTGAAAAGGTCCAACGGTCAAAGCCCGTCCGCGAAAGTCAAGGGCTAGATCTCGGGTCAACTGGGATCGTGGTCCTTCGGGGTGAGCTATGCCACCGAAACATCGCAGGGCCCTGATGCATGTGTGAAAGTGTTGTGGCATGCGTAACGCCCTCTTGGGCTCCGTGGTTGGCCCCCCTCCCACGGACGGCATTGCCGCGTCACTTGGGGGGGAATCTTGCGGGTGCGGTAGAACCGAGAGAATCTAGTGGTGGGTGGGTCCACCGTGTTCGATGGTTGCTATGGGCTGACCTATCGCAACCAGGTGAAAAGGTCCACCGGTCAAAGCCCTTCCGGCGAAAGTCAAAGGGCTAGATCTCCGGTCAACTGGGAATCGGGTGGGCCTTCGGGGTGTAGGTCTATGCCACCGAAACATCGCACGGGTCCTGATGCATGTGTGAAAGTGTGGTGGCATGCGTTAGACGCCCGTCTTGGGGCTCCGTGGTGTGGCCCCCCTCCACGGACGGCAGTGCCCGTTCCTTGGAGGGGGGAATCATGCGGGTGCGGTAGAACCGAGGGAATCTCTGTGGTGGGGGGTCCAGACCGATGGTTCGGGGATGTTGCTATGGGCTGACCTATCGCAACCATGTGAAAAGGTCCACCGGTCAAAAGCCCGTCCGGCGAAAGTCAAGGGCTAGATCTCCGGGTCAACTGGGAATCGGGTGGCCTTCGGGGTGTAGCTATGCCACCGAAACATCGCACGGGTCTATGCATTTGTGAAAGTGTTTGGCATGCGTAGACGCCCGTCTTGGGGCTCCGTGGTGTGGCCCCCCCGCCACGGACGCAGTGCCGCCGTCACTTGAGGTGGGACTCGTGGCGGTTCAGACGGAGGGAATCTAGTGGTGGGTTGGTCCAGACCGTGTTCGGGGATGTTGCTATGAGGGCTGACCTATCGCAAACCAGGTGAAAGGTCCACCGCCAAAGCCCTTCCGGCGAAAGTCAAAGGGCTAGATCTCCGGGTCAACTGGGAATCGGGGTGGCCTTCGGTTTAGCTATGCCACACGAACATCGCAGGGTCCTGATGCATGTGTGAAAGTGTTGTGGCAATGCGTAGACGCCCGTCTTGGGCTCCGTGGTGTGGGCCCCCCTCCACGGACGGCGTGCCGTCGTCACTTGGAGGGGGGAATCTTGCGGTGTGGTAGACCGGAGAGAATCTAGTGGTGGGTTGGGTCCAGACCAGTGTTCGGGGATGTTGCTATGGGCTGACCTATCGCAACCAGGTGAAGGTCCACCGGTCAAAGCCCGTCGGCGAAAGTCAAAGGCTGATCTCCGGTCAACTGGAATCGGGGTGGCCTTCGGGGTGTAGCTATGCCACCGAACACTCGCACGGGTCCTGATCATGTGTGAAAGTTTTGTGGCATGCGTAGACCCCGTCTTGGGGCTCCGTGTGTGGCCCCCCCTCCCGGACGGCATGCCACCGTCACTTGGAGGGGGGAATCGTGCGGGTGCGGTAGAACCGGAGGGAATCTATTGGTGGTTGGGTCCAGACCGTGTTCGGGGGATGTTGGCTATGGGCTGACCTATCGCAACCTAGGTGAAAGGTCCACCGGTCAAGCCCTCGGCGAAAGTCAAAGGGCTAGATCTCCGGGTCAATGGAATCGGGGTGGCCTTCGGGGTGTAGCTATGCCACCGAAACATCGCCCCGTCCGACTTGCATGTGTGAAGGTGTTGTGGCCATGCGTAGACGCCCGTCTTGGGGCTCCGTGCTGTTGCCCCCCCGCCACGGCACGCAGTGCGCGGCCGTCCTATGGAGGTGGTAATCGTGCGGGCGGTAGAATCGACGGAATCCATTGGTGGGTTGGGTCCAGAACAGTGTTCGGGGATGTTGCTATGGGGCTGAGCTATCGCAACCAGTGAAAAGGTCCCGACCAAAGCCCCGTCGGTGAAAGTCAAAGGGATAGATCTCTGGGTCACGAGAATCGGGGTGGCCTTCGGTGTACTATGCCACCGAAACATCTCACGTATCCTGATGCATGTGTGAAAGTGTTTGGCTTGCGTAGACGCCCGTCTTGGGGCTCCGTGGTGTGGCCCCCCTCCACTACGGCAGTGCCCCCCGTCACTTGGAGGGGGAATCGTGCGGGTGCGGTAGAACCGGAGGGAATCTGTGGTGGGTTGGGTCCAACCGTGTCGGGGATGTTGCTATGGGCTACAATCACACCAGGTGAAAAGGCCACCGTCAAAGCCCGTCCGGCGAAAGTCAAGGGGCTAGATCTCCGGGTCAACTGGGAATCGGAGGTGGCCCTTCGGGTGTAGCTATGCCACTGAACAATCGCACGAGTCCTGATGCATTGGTTAAAGTGTCGGTTGGCATGCGGGTAGACATCCTCTTGGGGCTCCGTGGTGTGGCCGCCCCTCCACGGCGGCAGTGCCGCCGTCACTTGGAGGGTGTGAAGCGGCCGGTGCTGGTAGAGACCCGGAGGGAATCTAGTGGTGGGTGGGTCCAGACCGTGTTTCGTTGGACTTTCGACGGACGGGCTTTGACCGGTGGACCTTTTAAACTGGTTGCGATAGGTCAGCCATAGCA
>CM022298.1:121214534-121242419 GCA_011799875.1 Thinopyrum elongatum
CGCAACCAGGTGAAAAGGTCCACCGGTCAAAGCCCGTTCGGCGAAAGTCAAAGGACTAGATCTCCGGGTCAACTGGGAATCGGGGTGGCCTTCGGGGTGTAGCTATGCCACCGAAACATCGCACGAGTCCTGATGCATGTGTGAAAGTGTTGTGGCATGCGTAGACGCCTGTCTTGGGTCTCCGTGGTGTGGCCCCCCTCAACGGACGGCAGTGCCGCCGTCACTTGGAGGGGGAATCGTGCGGGTGCGGTAGAACCGGAGGGAATCTAGTGGTGGGTTGGGTCCAGACTGTGTTCGGGGATGTTGCTATGGGCTGACCTATCGCAACCAGGTGAAAAGGACCACCGTGTGACGACCCCGGCTTAATCATGCACTAACCATACACGCAAATGCGCACGATCAAGCCTAAGGACTCACCTGAAGATATCACAACACAACTCTAAAACATAAATAAAGTCATACAAGCTTTATATTACAAGCCAGGGCCTCGAGAGCTTGAATACATCGCTCGATGGCATACAAGCATCAGCGGAAGCATCAGATATCTGAGTACAGATATATTACAAAGAGAGAGATAGGCCTTCACAGAGGCGGGGTAAAATAAAATACTACGATCGAAAGGCGTAGGCCTCCTGCCCTGGACCCTCCGATCCTACTCCTGCTCGTCAAACGGCTCCTCGTAGTAGTAGTACTCGCCAGGCGGGTAGTAGTACTGGTCGTCGGCTGGGGCATCTGGCTCAGGGGCTCCGTCGTCTGGTGGCATCAAAAAGGAATATGGGGGGAAAAGAAAATAAAGCAAACATGAGTACTCATCCGAAGTACTCAGCAAGCAAGGATCTACACTACATATGCAACATTGTCAAAGGAATGGCTGTAAATGTGGACTGGGCTGCAGAAATGCCAGAATAGAGGGGGAAAGCCTAGTCCTATCGAAGACTAGCATCTTCAACAATCTTCGACAGTCTTGCAGCAATAGAAGAGAACAGATGAACATAATGTAAAGTAGTAGTAGTAGTAGTAGTATCATCAACCTCGACCTGAGATCCTTTCTCAACTCCCTGCGAGAAAGCAATCCTAGAGCCGTACTATCTAGTTCTCATCACATGTTCTAGTTGTACCGATCGGGATACAACTCCGAGTGTCCATTACCGTAGGACAGGCTATCAATAGAAGTTTCTTCCCTGCAGGGGTGCACCAAGTTACCCACCACGCTCGCTTAACTCCGGCCGGACACACTTTTCTGGGTCATGCCCGGCCTCGGCTAAGCAACACGCCGCAACCCGACCTAGGCTTATAAGAGAGGTCAGCACGCCGGACTAAACCTATGCCCCCAGGGGTCTTGGGCCATCGCCCCGGGAACTCCTGCACGTTACGGGGCCACCAAGAGCAGACCTAGCAACCCCTTATACAAGCGCGGTTGCGTTCCCAGTCCAACTCGGCGTGCGCCGCTCCTTACTGACGTCAAACAAGCTTCGACTGATGTATACGACGCAGAACGCCCATACTATGCCCACGTGATGGTTAGTGCTATCGGGCCAAAGGCCCCTCGGATCAAATATCCAAACCGTAGTGGATTAGGAGCGCGCGGAAACGGGCAGAGACTCACGATCGATGTGACCCCGTCGCCCCGTCTCGAGGAGTTGCGGCAAGGGCTAAGAATGCCTGGCCACGCCTCGTGTTATCTCGCGGGCACCATCCAGGTCAACCCGACTCCACATCACTTCGCATTAAGCTCGCGTGGGTACCCCTCAGGGCCGACCCGTCTTTAGTAACATGGTTTAGTGCAAGTCAAATCAACAACAATATCTGTGTGTCTGACACCAGGGGAATCCTGAGGAATCACCCTCGATGGAATCCCACCTGATGTTATAGTCAAGGTGAACGAAGGAGGAATCACCCTCGAGGTCCACACTTGAGGAGTTGCGCGACGATGTATTTACCGGGGGTGGTGTAGGAGGAATCACCCTCGCTTACCACGACCGAGTAACTAACCTACAAGGTTAACATCAGAAGTGCTGACGAGGTATCACCCTCGGCACTCGATGGTAACCCAGCAGTGTCGGCAGCTAAGGGGGAAGTGATGTGCGGTGCCAAGGTCTAGTCTACAATCCCGATGAGCGGGTCTTCTGACATCTAGCGGGGCAGTCGGGATCAAGTGGGGGTCTCTGTCGGGACTCTACCCAGCCTATACTAATCAGTCTAGGATAACCAGAAAGGTAGCAAGGCAGGTTACAATAATCAGGCTATGCAGCAGATATAGGAAAACAGTAGCAGTAGCAGTTCTAATGCAAGCATAAGAGAGAAGAGAATAGGCGATATTGGCATGCTCAAAATGGGGGAGCTTGCCTGTTTTCTCTGGGGCAATGGCAAGGTCGCCGGTGGTGTCGTCGGGGACGTAGTCGTACTCCTGAGCTGCGTCTGCCTCGGGAGCTACGTCAACGTCGGGGTCTACCGAGAGAGAAGAGGGGGAAGAAACAGGTAAACATAATGCAAACAAATGCAATACGGTGCGTGTGATGCTATGATGCAGTGCAGGGTTGCCTAATTATGCATCTAAGTCACTTTAGTTATTTTTAGAATTAATCTGGGATTTATTTACCGAAGTGTGTGCACTATTCATCTACCGGATACGGGTCCGGAGTTACGAGTTCTTCTACTTAGGGGGTTCCGACAAAGAAATGGATGGCACGATCAGACTCGTCTTGTCGTTCTGAGCAACTTTCATGTTTTAACTTTTTCGATCCGAGCTACGGTTTAAAAGTTATTAATTTTCAAAGTTTATTTGAATTTCTGGAATTTATTTGTTTAGCAGAAAATGAATTATGATGTCAGCATGACATCACCGTGACATCAGCAAGTCAACAGCGGCTGTACAGGTCAAACCTGACCAGTGGGTCCAATGGGTCCCACTGGGCAGTGACTGAAATAATTAACAAAGGCTAATTTTAATTAAACTAACCTAATTAACTAGCAGGACCCACCTGTCAGTGACTAACTTAATTATCATATTATTTTTAAAACTTAATTAGCCTAATTAATCGTGCTGGGCCCACTGGTCAGTGGCAGTGGCTGCCACGTCAGCCGCGTTGACTCGGTCAACGAGTCAACGGTGGCCCTCGGGCCCACAGGTCAGCGACCTGGGGTGTACCCCACACGGTGCCAGCTCAGCAGAGCCGCCGGAGTAACTCCGATGAGCTCGCGCGCGGCGGCCGAACACCGGCGAGCGTCGGAAAACGTCCATGACGCATCATTTGGCGCGGTTCTTGCAGCGTTCGAACGAGGGTTCGATACCGCATCTATCTACGGCGGTGGCGTGGGCTAAAACGGCCGGAGTCGAGCGCTACGTCGACACCGACGGCGGTGCTTTCGGGTGGAGCTAGGAATCGGCGAGGCAGGACTCGAGGAGGCACGCGCGTGCGCGCGTTGGGCTCGTGGGGAGGAGCTGAGCCTGTCTGTGTGCTCGGACATCCACGACAGTAACTAGAACAACGACGATGAGCTTCACGGCGAAGCACGGTACGGCCATCGACGGCAGCAGCGCCAGTAGCGGCGAAACGGGGAGGAGATAAAGGGGATCCACGGCGGTGCTCACCTAGCGGCTCATGAAAGGCTCGTGAAGGTTTGTAGCTGCCGAGGTGGTCGAGGTCGCCGGAATTCGCCGGTGGTCGAAGCAGAAGGGGATGGGGAGGATCCGGCTCTGCAGGCCCTCCCAGCTCCAGCTAGGTCCACCAGGTGAAGGAGCCGACCACGGCGAAGCTTGCAGACAGGGTCGACGTGCACGGAGCCACCGGTGGCCGCGGCAGAGCAGAGGCGAGGCGACGACGGCGCTCGGCCTCACGTGGATCTGAGGGGGAAAAGAAGTGGAGCGAACGAGGGAGAGAAGAGAGAATGAGCGAGAGGCCAGGGGGAATGGCTCGGCTTCGCCCTTATCCCCCTCCGCCTCCTGTTCTGTCGGTGGGCGCCGGTGCGTCGCCGTGTCGCCGGGCGACCGGAGTGCGGGCGCTCGGCCAGGGAGGAGTCGACACGCGAGGGAGAGAGACGAGGTGGGCCTGCTGGGCTGGGCCAGTGCACTGTGCACTAGGTCCAGTCCAGTGTAAGCCTTTTTCTTTTTTTTCTCTCATTTTCTATTTCTTGTTTATTTTCTGTTTTGTAATAGTTGGGTCACTTTTGCCTTTTTGTAAAATGTGAAAGTTGATCCAAATATTGCAGAGCAATATTGCCTTACACCAAAAACTGATTTGGGTGAATTTGAATTCCATTTGAATTAGAAATGATTTTAAATGGATTTAATATTGTTGTTTTGGTGCTATTTCAAAATGTTTGGGCCATTTATTTAACTCCAAATATTTTGATGATGGTTTTATAAATGACCCTGGATTATTTGCCATTTAATGAACATTTTCCCAACAGAGTTTATTCAACTTCATATTTCACTTTTGATTTTGAGTTGCTCTTCAAAATGGAGTTGAGTTGCTTTGATTAACCACTTTGTTTAAGCACTGCAAATGATATGACTTGGCAATATTAGCAGCTGATCATAGTGGTTATTACACAGGGGTGTTACACACCGGTCAAAGCCCGTCAGGCGAAAGTCAAAGGGCTAGATCTCCGGGTCAACTGGGAATCGGGGTGGCCTTCGGGGTGTAGCTATGCCACCGAAACATCGCATGGGTCCTGATGCATGTGTGAAAGTGTTGTGGCATGCGTAGACGCCCATCTTGGGGCTCCGTGGTGTGGCCCCCCTCCACGGACGGCAGTGCCGCCGTCACTTGGAGGGGGGAATCGTGCGGGTGCGGTAGAACCGGAGGGCGGTCAGGACCCCAACCCACCACTAGATTCCCTCGGTTCCTACGCCACCGCGCGAGCGTTCCATCCTCCAGGTGACGGCGGGGCAAGCCGTCGGTTGGAGGGGGGGCCACACCACGAGCCCAAGACGGGCGTACAGGCATGCCACAAACAATTTACCACCATGACTAGGACCCAGATGCATGTTTCGGTGGCAGCTAGTAACACACCGAGGCCACCCCGTTCCCAGTGGACCCGGAGGATCTAGCCCTTGACTTTCGCCGGACGGGCTTTGGACCGGTGGACCTTTTCACATGTTGCGATAGGTCAGCCCATAGCAACATCCCGAACACCCGGTCTGGACCCAAACCACTAGAGTCCTCCGGTTCTACCGTAACCCGACGTCTCCTTCCCCCAAGTGTGGACGTGCACTATCGCCGTGGCGGAGGGGGGCCACCCACGGAGAGCCCAAACGGCTGTTCTACGCCTAGCCCACAACACTTTCCACACATGCATCAAGACTCGTGGATGTTTCGGTAGGCATAGCTTTACACCCCGAAGGCCACCCCGATTCCCAGATGGCCCGGAGATCTCAGCCCTTTGACTTCGCGAAACGGGCTTGACCGTTGGTCCGTTTTCGACCTGGTTGCGATTGGTCAGGCCCAAGGAAAATCCCCGAAACAGGTCGTGGCCCAACCCACCACTAGATTCCCTCGGTTCGACCGCAAACGCATGATTCCCCCCCCCCCCTCCAAGGACGCGGCACTGCGGTCGTGGAGGGGGGGCCACCAACCACGGAGCCACACCAAGACGGGCGGTCTTACGGCATGCCACAACACTTCACACATGATTCTGGGATCGTGCCGAGTATTTCGATGCATAGCTACACCCAAGGCCACCCGATCTCCACAGTTGACCCGGAGATTCTAGCCATTTGACTTTCACCGGACGGGCTTTGACCAGTGGAACTTTTCACCTGGTTGCGAGAGGTCACGCTAGTAGCAACCATCCCGACACGCTGGGACCCAACCACCACTTAGATCCCTCACGTTCTACTGCACACCGCACGATTCCCCCCCAAGTGACGACGGTCACTGCCGTCCGTGGGAGGGGGGGACCACACCATGGAAGCCCAAGCGGGCGTCACGCATGCCACATACCTTTCACCACATGCATCAGGAACCAGTGCGATGTTCGGTGGCATGAGTACACCCGAAGGCCACACGAATCTCCCAGTCACCAGGAGACTAGCACTTTGACTTTCGTTTTTCGGACGGGTTTGACTGGGGACCTTTTCACAGGTTGCGGATAGGTCAGCCATTAGCCACCATCCCCGACAACGGTCTGACCCAAACCACAATAGATTACCCTCCGGTTTCTACCGCACCCGCCGATTCCGCTCCAAGTGACGGCTGGCACGCCGTCGTGGAGGGGGGGCCACACCAAGGACCCAAGACGGGGTCTAGGCCTGCCACAAACACTTTCAACTATGCATCAGGACCCGTGCGTATGTTTCGGTGGCATAGCTAACCACGAAGGCCATCCGTCAGTTCCCAGGAGCACGGAGATCAGCCCTTTGACTTTCGCCGGACGGGCTTTTGACCGGTGGACCATTTTCACCTTGTGCGATAGGAGCCCATAGCAAACATCCCGAACACAGTTGGACCCAAACCACCATTAGATTCCTCACGGTTTCTAACGCCCGTCACGATTCCCCCCTCCAAAGAGCGGACGGCAATGCCATCGTGGGGGGGGCACACCACGGCAGCCCCAAGACGGTGTCTACGCATGCCACAACATTTCACACATGAATCAGGACTGTCGATGTTCGGTGGCATAGCTCTACACCCCGAAGGCCACCCCGATTCCTAGTGACCGGAGATCTAGCCCTTTGAATTCGCCAGGACGGGCTTGACCGGGGTCCTTTTCACCTGGTTGCGATAGGTCAGCCCATAGCAACACTCGCCGAACACGGTCTGGACCCAACCCACCACTAGATTCCCCTCGGTTCTACCGACACCGCATGATTCCCCCTCCAAGTGACGGGGCACTGCCGTCCTGGGGGGGCCACACACGGGCGCCCAAGAGGGCGTCACCACGCAGCAACAACACTTTCACACATGCATCAGGACTAGGTGCGATGTTTCGGTGGCATAGCTACACCCGAAGGCCACCCGATTCCCAGTTGAACCCAGGAGATCTAGCCCTTTGACTTTCGCCGGACGGGCTTTGGACAGTGGGACCTTTTCACCTGGTTGCGATAGGTCAGCCCATAGCAACATCCCCGAAACACGGTCTGGACCCAACCCACCACTAGATTCCTCCGGTTCTACCGCACCGCACGATTCCCCCCCCAAGTGACGGCGGCACTGCCGTCCGTGGAGGGGGGGCCACCACCAGGAGGCCCAAGACGGGCGTTACGCATAGCCCACAACACTTTTCACACAATGCCTCAGGACCGCATGCGATGTTTCGGTGGCATAGCTACACCCCGAAGGCCAACCCCAGATTCCAGTTCGACCCGGAAGATCTAGCCCTTGACTTGCCGGGGACGGGCTTTGACCGGTGGACCTTTTCACCATGTTGCGATCCCGGCGCCCATAGCAACATCCCGAAACAGGTCTGGACCAACCCACCAATAGATTCCCCGGTTCTACCGCACCGCAGATCCCCCCCTCCAAGTGACGGCGGCCTGCCGTCCGTGGAGGGGGCCACACCACGGAGCCCCAAGACGGGCGTCTACGCATGCCACAAACACTTTCACACATGCATACAGGACCCGTGCGATGTTTCAGGGGGCATAGCTACACCCCGAAGGCCATCCCGATTCCCAGTTGACCCGGGGATTAGCCCTTTGACTTTCGCCGACGGGCTTTGGACCGGTGGTCCTTTCACCTTGGCGATAGGTCAGCCCATAGCAACATCCCCGAACACAGGGGGACCCAACCCACCACTCGATTTACCTCCGGTTCTACCGCACCCGAACGATTCCCCCTCCAAGTGACGGCGGCACTGCCTCACGTGGAGGGGGGGCCACACCCGGACCCCCAAGACGGGCGCTACGCATGCCACAACATTTCACACATGCATCAGGACCCGTGCGGTTTCGGTGGCATAGCTTCCACCCCGAAGGCCACCCGATTCCCAGTTGACCCGGAGATCTAGACCTTTGACTTTCGCGGACGGGCTTTGACCGGTGGGACCTTTTCACTGGTTGCAATAGGTCAGCCATAGCAACATCCCCGAACAATGGTCTGGACCAACCCACACTAGATTCCCTTCGGTTCTACCGCACCCGCACGATTCCCCCCTGCCAAGTGACGGCGACTGCCGTACGTGGAGGGGGGGGCCACACCACGGAGCCCAAGACGGGCGTCTACGCATGCACAACACTTTCACAACATGCATCAGGACCCGGTGACGATGTTTTGGTTGGCCATAGCTAAACCCCGAAGGCCATCCCGATTTCCCAGTTGACCCAGAGATCTAGCCCTTTGACTTTCGCCCGGCACGGCTTTGACTGATGGAACCTTTTCACCTGGTTGCGATAGGTCAGCCCATAGCACATCCCCGAACACGGTCTGGACCCAACCCACCACTAGATTCCTCCGGTTCTACCGCACCCGCATGATTCCCCCTCCAAGTGACGGCGGCACTGCCGTCGTGGAGGGGGCACACACCCGGAGCCCAAGACGGGCGTCTACGCATGCCACAAACTTCACACATGCATCAGCGACATGCGATGTTTCGGTGGGCATAGCTACACCCCGAAGGCCACAGATTCCCAGTTGACCCGGAGATCTAGACCTTTGACTTTCGGGACGGGCTTTGACCGGTGGACTTTTCACCTGTTGCGATAGGTCAGCCCATAGCAACATCCCCGACACACGGTCTGGACCCAACCCACCACTAGATTCCTTCGGTTCTACCGCACCCGCACGATTCCCCCCTCCAAGTGACGGCGGCACTGCCTCCAGTGGAGGGGGGCCACACCACGGAGCCCCAAGACGGGAGTCACGACGCATGCCACAACACTTTCACACATGCAATCAGGACCCGTGCGATGTTTTCCGGTGGCATAGACTACCCACGAAGGCCACCCGGATTCCCATTGACCCGGAGATCTAGCCCTTTGACTTTCGCCGGACGGGCTTATTGACGGTGGACCTTTTCACTGGTTGCGATAGGTAAGCCCATAGCAACATCCCGAACACGGTCTGGACCCAACCCACCACTAGATTCCCTTCGGTTCTACCGCACCCGCACGATTCCCCCCTCAAAGTGACGCGGGGCACTGCCGTCGTGGAGGGGGCGAGGCCACACCACGGATGACCCAAGAACGGGCGCTACGCATGCCACAAACACTTTCACAACATGCATCAGGACCCGTGCGATGTTTCGGTGGAAGCTACACCCCGAAGGCCACCCCGTTCCCAGTTGACCGGAGATCTAGCCCTTGACTTTCGCCGGACGGGCTTTGACGGTGGGACCTTTTCACCTGGTTGCAATAGGTCAGCCCATAGCAACATCCCGAACACGGTTGTACCCAACCCCCACTAGATTCCCTCCGGTTTACCGCACCCGCAGACGATTCCCCTCCAAGTGAGGGCGGGCACTGCGTTCTGGAGGGGGGGCCCAACCAGGAGCCCCACTAGAACGGGCGGTCTAAGCATTGCCTCAAACACTTCACACATGCATCAGGATGAGCGAATGTCGGTGGCATAAGATCACACCCCGAAGGCCACCGGATTCCCAGTTGACAACGAGATCTGCCCGTGACTTTCGAAGCCGAACGGGCTTTGACCGATGGCCCTTTTCACGCTGGGTTGCGATGTATAGGTCAGCCCATAGCAACATCCGCCGAACACGGTCTGGAGCCAACCCACCAACTCAGATTCTCGCTTGTCGTCTCGTTACCGACACCCGCACCGTGTCACCCCACGATCCGACGTGACCCGCGGGCACGTAGCGTCCGTGGAGGAGAGGGGCGAAACAGAACCGAGCGACCGCACGCACATCCCGGAGCTCACGCCAAGCTCGGCAGTGCCGGACGGACCCGTCGTCACCAGAGAGGGCGTCGACCATGCCACAACACTTCACAACATGAATCAGGCCCGTGCGATGTTCAGTGGCCATAGCCTACACCCCGAAGGCTCATCCCCGATTCCCATTTGACCCGGAGATCTAGCCCTTTGAGTTCACCGGACGGGCTTTTACGTGGAAAACTTGCCTTCACCTGGTTGCGAAGGCGCCAACAATAGCAACAGCTCCACCGAACACGGTCCTGGGACCCAACCCACAACTAGATTCCTCCGGTTCTAGCCGCACCGCCTGATTCCCCCTCCAAGTGGAGTGGCGGCCAACTTGCCGTCCGTGAAAGGGGGCCACACCACGGACCCCAAGACGTGCGGAGTCTACGCATGCCACAACACTTTCACACCATGCATCAGGACCCAGACATGCGTGTTCGGTGGCATTGCACACCTCGAAGGCCACCCCGATTCCAGTTGACCCGGAGATCGCCCTGACTTTGCCGGTGAGCTGCTTTGTCACCGGTGGACCTTTTGCACTGGTAAAGGTTGACAAGTTTGGTCAGCCCCATAGCAGAACATCACGCCGAAACACGGTTGGACCACAACCCACCACTAGATTCCCTCCGGTTAGTTACCGGCACCCGCACGATTCCTCCCTTCCAAAGTGACTGGCGGCAATGTCCCAGATTCGTGGAGGGGGGGGGGGCAACACACACGGAGCCCCAAGACGGGCGTCTGACGCAAGCCACAACACTTTCACACCATGCATCAGGACACGTGCCGATGTTTCCGGTGGCATAGCTACACCCCGAAGGCACCGATTCCATTGACCCGGAATCTAGCCATTTTGACTTTCGTCGGACGGCTTGACCGGTGGACCTTTTCACTGGTGCGTAGGTCAGCCATTAGTAAATCTCCGGAAACACGGTCTGACACCAAACCCACCACTAGATTACCTCGGTTCTACCGCACCCGCACGATTCCCCCATCCAAGTGACGGGGATCCATCGCATGGTAGGAGGGGGGCCACCCACGGATCCCCAAGACGGGGAGACATAGCAGCCAACATTTCACACATGATCGGACCGTGCAGGTTCGGTGGCTAGCTACTCCCGAAGCCACCGATCCAATTGACCGGAGATCTAGCCCTGGACTTTCGCCGGACGGTTTACCGGGGGACCTTTTCACACCTGGTTGCTAATAGGTCATGCCCAAAGCAACAATCCCGAACCGGTCTGGACCCAAACCACCACTAGAGTTCCCTCTGGTTCTACCGCACACCGCAAGATCCCCCCTCAAGGTGACGTGCTGGCACTGCGTCGTGGATGGGGGGGGCCACACCACGGAGCCCCAAGACGGTGCGTCACGCATGCCACAACACGTTCACACATGCATCGGACCAAGTGCATTGTTTCTGGGGAATAGCTACCACCCCGGGCCACCCGATTCCCAGAGTAGACCCAGAAGATCTAGCTCTTTGACTTCGCCGGACGGGGCTTTGACGGGGACCTTTTCAATAGGTTGCGATAGGTCAGCCCCAATAGCAACACCCCGAACACGGCTAGGACCCAACCCACCATTAGTCGCCTCGGGTCTACCGCACCGCACGATTCCCCCAATAGGAGCGCGGAGCGGGGGGGGGCCGGAGGCTCGGGCCAGGAGGCGGGCGGGGGGGAGGGAGGGGCGGCGGGAGGGGGCGCGCAGGGCGGGAGCATTGCCGTCTGTGGAGGGAGGCCACACCACGGAGCCAAGACGGGCGTATAGCATGCCACACACGTCACAAGATCAGGACCATGCGATGTTTCGCGTGGCATAGCTACACCCCGAGGCCACCTCGATTCCCAGTGACCCGGAGATCAGCCCTTTGACTTTCGCCGACGGGCTTTGACGATGAATTTTACCTGGTTGAGACTTTAGTGTAGGTAGCCCATAGCAACATCCTGCACCCGGTCTGGACCCAACCCACCACAGATTCCTCGGTTCTACCGCACCGCCGATATTCCCCCTCACGGAAGCGGCACTCCGTCCGTGGAGGGCCACCCGGAGCCCAAGACGGGCGTCTAGCACGCCACACACTTTCACACATGCTATAGGACCCGCTGCGATGTTTCGGTGCATAGCCACACCCGAAGGGCACACCCCGATTCCCGTTGACCCAGGAGATCTAGCCTGACTTTCGCCGGACGGGCTTACCGGGCCTTTCACCTGTTGCGTAGTCAGCCCATAGAACACCCGAACACGGTCTGGACCCACCCACATAGATTCCCTATCGTTATATAGCACCGCACGATTCCCCCTCCAGAAGTGACTGCATGGCCTTCCGTGATGTGGAGGGGGTCGACACCATCGGAAGCCCCAAGATGGCGGTCTACGCATGCCACACACTTTCACACATGCATTGGCCTGTTTGAAGTTTCAGGTGGTCTATAGCTACACCCCGAAGGCCACCCCGGGAGTCCCAGTGATCCGGAGATCTAGACCGTGGGAAACTTCTCCGGATCGGGCTTGACGGTGGACCTTTTCCACCGTTGCGATAGGTCAGCCCATAGCAACATCCCTCGAACACAGGTCATGGACCCAACCCCACCCTAATAACCTCCGGTCTCTCCCGCACCCGCACGATTCCCCCTCCAAGTGACGGCGGCACTGTCGCCGTGGAGGGGGGGCCACACCACGGAGCCCCAGACAGGCGTCTACGCATGCCACAACACTTTTCCACATATGCATAGGACCTCGGCGATGTTTCGGTGGCATAGCTACACCCGAAGGCCACCCCGATTCCCAGTGACCCGGAGATCCTAGCCTTGGACTTTCGGCCGGACGGGCTTTGACCGGTGGACTTTTTCACCTGGTTGGCGATTAGGTCAGCCCATAGAACATCCCCGAAACAGGTTGGACCCCAACCACCACTAGATTCCTCGGTTCTACCGCACCCGCACGATTCCCCCTCCAAGTGAGGAAGCGGCATTGACGTCCGTGGAGGGGGGGCCAACACCACGGAGCCCCAAGACGGGCGTTCTAACATCACCAAACACTTTCACACATGCATCAGGACCGTGCGATGTTTTTTCAGTGGCATAGCTACACCCCGAAGGCCATTCCCGATTCCCAGTTGACCCGGAGGATCTAAGCTTTGACTTTCAGGATAGGTTTTACCGGTGGACCTTTCACCTGGTTGCGATAGGTCAGCCCATAGCAACATCCCCGAACATCGGTCTGGACCCAACCCACCACTAGAGATCCCATCCGGTTCTACCGCACCCGCCGATTCCCCATCCAAGTGAGGCGGCACTGCCGTCCGTGGAGGGGGGCCACACCACGGAGCCCCAAGACGGGCGTCTACGCATGCAACAACACTTTCACAATGCATCAGGACCCGTGCACGATGTGTCGGTGGCATAGCATCACCCCGAAGGCCACCCCCGATTTCCAGGTGACCCGGAGATCTAAGCGCCCTTTGACTTTCGCCGGACGGGCTTTGACCGGTGGACCTTTTTAATAGGTTGCGATAGGTCAGATCCCCATAGCAACATCCCCGAAACGGTCTGGACCCAACCCACCACTAGATTCCCTTCGGTTCTACCGCACCCGCACGATTCCCCCCTCAAGTGACGGCGCACTGCCGTCCGTGGAGGGGGGGCACAAACACCCGAAGAGCCCCAAGGACGGCGGTCTACGCATTGCCAATCACTTTTACACATGCATCAGGACCCGTGGGATGTTTCGGTGGCATTAGCTACACCCCGAAGGCCACCCCGATTCCCAGTGTGACCGGAGATCTAGCCCTTTGCTTTCGCCGGACGGGCTTGAACGTGGGACCTTTTACCTGGTTGCGATAGGTCAGCCCATGCAACTCCCCGAACACGGTCTGGACCCAACCCACCACTAGATTCCCTCGGTTTACCGCACCCGCACGATTCCCCTCCAAGTTGACGGCGGCACTGCCATCCGTGGAGGGGGGCCACACCACGGAGCCCAAGACGGGCGTCTACGCATGCCAACAACCTTTCAAACATGCATCAGGACCCGTGCGATGTTTCGGTGGCATAGCTACACCCCGAAGGCCACCGCCGATTCCCAGTTGGCCGGAGATCTAGCCTTTGGACTTTCGCCGGACGGGCTTTGACCGGTGGACTTTCACCTGGTTGCGAATAGGTCAGCCCATAGCAAAATCATCCCGAACACGGTCTGGACCCAACCCACACAAGATTCCCTCTGTCTACCGCACCCGCATGATTCCCCCCTCCAAGTGACGGCAGGCACTGCCAGTACGTGGAGGGGGGGCCACACCACGGAGCCCCAAGACGGGGCGTCTACGCAGATGCCACACACTTTCAACACAGCATCAGGACCCGTGCGATGTTCGGTGGCATAGCTACCCCGAAGGCCACCCGATTCCCAGTTGACCGGAGATCTAGCCCTTTGACTTCGCCCGGACGGGCTTTGAACGGTGGCCTTTCACTGTTGCGATAGGTCAGCCCTAGAACAACATCCCCGAACACGGTCTGGACCAAACCCACCACTAGATTCCCTCCGGTTCTACCGCACCCGCAGATTCCCCCCTCACAAGTGACGGCGCACTGCCAGTCCTGGAGGGGGGGCCACACCACGGAGCCCACCCAAGACGGGCATTAACGCATGCCACAACAACTTTCACAGTCGCTCAGGACCGTGCGATGTTTCGGTGGCATAGCTACACCCCGAAGGCACCCCGATTCCCAGTTGACACCGGAGATCTAGCCCTTTGACTTTCGCCGGACGGGCTTTGACCGGTGGACCTTTTCACCTGGTTGCGATAGTCAGCCATAGCAAACTCCCCGAACACGGTCTGGACCCAACCACACTAGATTCCCTCCGGTTCTACCGCACCCGCACGATTCCCCCCTCAAGTGAGGCGGCACTGCCGTCCGTGGAGGGGGGGGCCACACCACGGAGCCCCAAGACGGGCGTCTACGCATGCCACAACACTTCACACATGCATCAGGACCGTGCATGTTTCGGGCATAGCTACACCCCGAAGGCCACCCGATTCCAGTTGACCCGGAGATCTAGCCCTTTGACTTTCGCCGGACGGGCTTTGATACCGGTGGACTTTCACCTGGTTGCGATAGGTCAGCCCATAGCAACATCCCCGAACACGGTCTGGACCCAACCCACCACTAGATTCCCTTCGGTTCTACCGCACCCGCCGATTCCCCCCTCCAAGTGACGGGCGGCACTGCCGTCCGTGGAGGGGGGGCCACACCACGGAGCCCAAGACGGGCGTCTACGCATGCCACACACACTTTCACACATGCACAGGACCCGTGCGATGTTCGGTGGCATATAGCTACACACCCGAAGGCCACCCAGATTCCCAGTTGACCCGGGATCTAGCCCTTTGACTTTCGCGGACGGGCTTGACCGGTGGCCTTTTCACCTGGTTTAGATAGGTCAGCCCATAGCAACATCCCCGAACACAGTCTGGACCCAACCCACCACTAGATTCCCTCCGGTTCTACCGCACCCGCACGATTCCCCCCTCCAAGTGACGGCGGCACTGCCATCCATGGAGGGGGGCCACACCACGGATCCCCAAGACGGGCGCCTACGCATGCCACAACATTTTCACACATGCATCAGGACCCGTGCGGTTTTTCGGTGGCATAGCTACACCCCGAAGGCCACCCCGATTCCCAATTGACCCGGAGATCTAGCCCTTTGACTTTCGCCGGACGGGCTTTGACCGGTGGACCTTTTCACCTGGTTGCAATAGGTCAGCCCATAGCAACATCCCCGAACACGGTCTGGACCCAACCCACCACTAGATTCCTCTCGGTTCTACCGCACCCGCACATTCCCCCTCCAAGTGACGGCGGCACTGCCCGTCGTGGAGGGGGGGCACACCACGGAGCCCCAAGACGGGCGTCTACGGCATGCCACAACACTTTCACACATGCATCAGGACCGTGCGATGTTTCTGGTGGCATAGCTCACCCGAAGGCCACCCCGATTCCCAGTTGACCCGAGAGATCTAGCCCTTTGACTTTCGCCGGACGGGCTTTGGGTGGAGACCTTTCACCTGGTGTGCGATAGGTCGCCATAGCAACATCCCGAACACGGTCTGGACCCAACCACCACTAGATTCCCTCCGGTTCTACCGCACCGCACGATTCCCCCTCCAAGTGACGGCGGCACTGCGTCCAGGGGGGGCCACACCACGGAGCCCAAGACGGGCGTCTACGCATGCCACAACACTTTCACACCATGCATCAAGGACCCGTGCGATGTTTCGGTGGCAATAGACTACAACCCGAAGGCCACCGATTCCCAGTTGACCGGAGATTAAGCCCTTTGAATTTCGCCGGACGGGCTTTGACCGGTGGACTTTTCACCTGGTTGCGATAGGTCAGCCCATAGCAACATCCCGAACACGGTTGGACCCAACCCACCTAGATTCCCTCCGGTTTCTACCGACCGCAGATTCCCCCCTCCAAGTGACGGCGGCACTGTCGTCGTGGAGGGGGGGGCCACACCACGGAGCCCAAGACGGCGTTTACGCATGCCAAACACTTTCACACATGCATCAGGACCCTGTGCGATGTTTCGGTGGCATAGCTACACCCCGAAGGCACCCCGATCCAGTTGACCCGGAGATCTAGCCCTTTGACTTTCGCGGACGGGCTTGACCGGTGGTCCTTTTCACCTTGTTGCGATAGGTCAGCCCATAGCAACATCCCCGAACACGGTCTGGACCCAACCCACCACTAGATTCCTCTCGGTCTACCGCACCCGCAGATTTCCCCCTCCAAGTGACGGCGGCACTTCCGTCGTGGAGGGGGGCCACACCACGGAGCCCCAAGAAGAGGGACGTCTACGCATGCCACAACACTTTCACACATGCACGGACCGTGCGATGTTCGGTGGCATTGCTACACCCCGAAGGCCCCCCGATTCCCAGTTGACCCGGAGATCAGCCCTGACTTAGCCGGACGGGCTTTGACCGGAGGGACCTTTCACCTGGGTGCGATAGGTCAGCCCATAGCAACACCTCCCCGAACACGGTCTGGACCCAACCCACCACTAGATCCCTCCGGTTCTACCGCACACCGCACGATTCCCCCTCCAAGTGACGACGGCACTGCCGTCGTGGAGGGGGGCCACAACACGGAGCCCCAAGACGGGGGTCTACGCATGCCACAACACTTTCACACATGCATCAGGACCGTGCGATGTTTCGGTGGCATAGTACACCCCGAAGGCCACCCCGGCTTCCAGTTGACCGGAGATCTAGCACCTTGACTTTCGCCGAAGGGCATTTGGACCGGTGGACCTTTTCACCTGGTTGCGATAGGTCAGCCCATAGCAACATCCCCGAACACGTCTGGACCCAACCCACCACTAGATTCCCCGGTTCTACCGCACCGCACGATTCCCCCCTCCAAGTGACGCGGCACTGCCGTCGTGGAGGGGGGGCCAACAAACACGGAGCCCCAAGACGGGCGGTCTAACCATGCCACAACACTTTCCACACATGCATAAGGACCCGTGCGATGTTTCGTGGCATAGCTACACCCCGAAGGCCACCGATTCCCAGTTGACCCGGAGATCAGCCTTTGACTTTCCCGGACGGGCTTTTACCGGTGGACCTTTCACATGGTTGCGATAGGTCAGCCATAGCAACATCCCCGAACACGGTCTGGACCCAACCCACCACTAGATTCCCCCCGGTTCTACCGCACCCGCACGATTCCCCCCTCCAAGTGATGGCAGGCACTGCCGTCTGGGGGGCCACACCACGGAGCCCAAGACGGGCGTCTACGCATGCCACAAACACTTTCACACATGCATCCGGACCTGCGTGTTTCGGTGGCATAGCTACACCCCGAAGGCCATCCCGATTCCAGTTGACCGGAGATCTAGCCCTTTGACTTTCACCGGACGGGCTTTGACCGGTGGACCTTTTCACTGGTTGCGATAGGTCAGCCCATAGCAACATCCCCGAACACGGTCTGGACCCAACCCACCACTAGATTCCCTCCGGTTTCTACCGCACCCGCACGATTCCCCCTCCAAGTGAGGCGGCACTGCCGTCCGTGGAGGGGGGGCACACCACGGAGCCCCAAGAGGCTGTTACGCAGCCACAACACTTTCACCACATGCATCAGGACCATGCGATGTTTCGGTGGCATAGCTACACCCCGAAGGCACCCGATTCCCAGTTGACCCGGAGATCTAGCCCTTTGACTTTCGCGGACGGGCTTTGACCGGGACCTTTTCACCTGGTTGCGATAGGCACGCCCATAGCAACATCCCGAACACGGTCTGGACCAACCCACCACTAGATTCCCTCGGTTCTACCGACACCCGAACGATTCCCCCCCAAGTGACGGCGGCACTGCCTCCGTGGAGGGGGGGCCACACACGGATCCCAAGACGGGCGCCACGCATGCCCACAACACTTTCACACATGCATAGGACCCGTGCGGTTTTCGGTGCATAGCTACACCCCGAAGGCCACCCGATTCCCAATTGACCCGGAGATCTAGCCCTTTGACTTCGCGACGGGCCTTTGGCCGGTGGACTTTCACTGGTTGCGATAGGTCAGCCATAGCAACATCCCCGAACACGGTTGGACACCAAACCACCACTAGATTCCCTCCGGTTCTACCGCACCCGCACAGATTCCCCCCTCCAAGTGAACGGCGCACTGCCGTCCGTGGAGGGGGGCCACACCATGGAGCCCCAAGACGGGCGTATACGCATGCCACAAACTTTCACACATGCATCGGACCCGATGCGATGTTTCGGTGGCATAGCTACCCCCGAAGGCCACCCGATTCCATTGTGACCCAGAGTCTAGCCCTTTGACTTTCGCCGGACGGGCTTTGACCGTGGACCTTTCACCTGGTTGCGATAGGTCAGCCCATAGCAACAATCCCCGAACCGGGTCTGGACCCACCCACCATAGATTCCCTCCGGTTCTACCGCACCCGCACGATTCCCCCTCCAAGTGACGGACGCGCGCACTGCCGTCCGTGGAGGGGCCACACCACGGGAGCCCCCAAGACGGGCGTCTACGCATGCCACAACACTTTCACACATGCATCAGGACCTGCGATGTTTCGGTGGCATAGCTACACCCCGAAGGCCACCCGATTCCCAGTTGCCCGGAGAATCTAAGCCTTTGACTTCGCCGGACGGGCTTTGAACGGTGGACCTTTTCACCTGTGTGCGATAGGTCAGCCCATAGCAACATCCCCGAACACGGTCTGGACCCAAAACCACCACTAGATCCCTCCGGTTCTACCGCACCCGCACGATTCCCCCCTCCAAGTGACGGCGGCACTGCCGTCGTGGAGGGGGGCCACACCACGGAGCCCCAAGAGGGCGTCTACGCAGCGCCCACACACTTTCACACATGCATCAGGACCCGTGCGATGTTTCGGTGGCATAGCACACACCCCGAAGGCCACCCGTTCCCAGTTGAACCGGAGATTATAGCCCTTTGACTTCGCCGGACGGCTTTGACCGGTGACCTTTTCACCTGGTGCGATAGGTCAGCCCATAGCAACATCCCCGAACAGGTCTGGACCCAACCCACCAGTAGATTCCCTTCGGTTCTACCGCACCCGCACGATTCCCCCCTCCAAGTGACGGCGGCACTTCCGTCTGTGGAGGGGGGGCGACACCACGGAGCCCCAAGACGGGCGTCTACGCATGCCACAACATTCACCACAGCATCAGGACCCGTGCATGTTTCGTGGCATAGCTACACCCCGAAGGCCACCCCGATTCCCAGTGACCCGGAGATCTAGCCTTTGACTTTCGCCGGACGGGCTTTGACCGGTGGTCCTTTTCACCTGGTTGCGATAGGTCAGCCCATAGCAACACTCCCGAACACGGTTCTGGACCCAACCCACCACTAGATCCCTCCGGTTTCTACCGCACCGCACGATTACCCTCCAAGTGACGGCGGCAACTGCGTCTCGTGGAGGGGGGGCACACCCGGAGCCCCAAGACGGGCGTCTACGCATGCCACAACACTTTCACACATGCATAGGACTGTTGCGATGTTTCAGGTGGCATAGCACACCCCGAAGGCCACCCCGATTCCCAGTTGACCCGGGAATCTAGCCCTTTGACTTTCGCCGGAACGGGCTTTGACCGGTGGGTCCTTTTCCACTGGTTGCGATAGGTAGCCCATAGCAAACATCCCCGAACACGGTCTGACCCAACCCACCACTAGATTCCCCGGTTCTACCGCACCCGCACGATTCCCCCTCCAAGTGACGGCACTGCCGTCCGTGGAGGGGGGGCCAACACAAGGAGCCCCAAGACGGGGTCTACACATGCACAAAACTGTTCACACATGCATCAGGACCCGTGCGATGTTTCGGTGGCATAGACACCCCGAAGGCCATCCCGATTCCCAGTTGACCAGGGAGATCTAGCCCTTGACTTTCGCCGGACGAGGCTTTTACCGTGTGGACCTTTTCACCTGGTTGCGATAGGTCAAGCCCATAGCAACATCCCCGAACACGGTCTGGACCCAACCCACCACTAGATTCCCTCCGGTTCTACCGCCACCCGCAGATTCCCCCCTCCAGTGATGGCGGCACTGCCGATCCGTGGAGGGGGGCCACACCACGGAGCCCCAAGACGGGCGTCTACCGCATGCCACAACACTTTACACATGCATCAGGACCATGCGATGTTTCGGTGGCCATAGCTACACCCCGAAGGCCACCCCGATCCCAGTTGACCGGAGATCTAGCCCTTGACTTTCGCCGGACGGGCTTTGACCGGTGGACCTTTTACCGTGGTTGCGATAGGTCAGCCCACTAGCAAACATCCCGAACAGGTCTGGACCCAACCCACACTAGATTCCCTCCGGTCTTACCGCACCCGCACGATTTCCCCCCTCCAAGTGAGGCGGCACTGACGTCCGTGGAGGGGGGCCACACCACGGAGCCCCAAGACGGGCGGTCTACGCATGCCACAAACAACTTTCACACATGCATCAGGACCCGGCGATGTTCAGGTGCATAGCACACCCCGAAGGCCACCCCGATTCCCAGTTGACCCGGATGAATTAGCCCTTTGACTTTCGCCAGACGGGCTTTGACCGGGGTGGACTTTTTCACCTGGTTGCGATAGGGTCAGCCCATAGACACATCCCCGAACACGGTGCTGGACCCAACCCAACTAGATTCCCTTTGGTTACCGCACCCCGCACGATTCCACCTCCAAGTGACGGCCGCATGCCGTCCGTGGAGGGGGGGCCACACCCAGGAGCCCCAAGACGGGCGTCACGCAGCCACAAACCTTCACACATGCATCAGGACGTGCGAATGTTTCGGTGGCATAGCTACACCCCGAAGGCCACCCCGATTCCAAGTTGACCCGGAGATCTAGCCCTTGACTTTCGCCGGGACGGGCTTTGACGGTGGACCTTTCACCTGGTTCGCGAACGTTCAGCCCATAGCAAACATCCCCGAACACGTCTGGACCCAACCCACACTAGATTCCCGGTTCTACCGCACCCGCACGATTCCCCCCTCAAGTGACGGCGGCACTGCCTGTCCGTGGAGGGGGGGCGGGGCACACACCACGGAAGCCCAAGACGGCGTCTTGACCATGCCACAAACAATTACACATGATCAGGACCCCGTGCGATGTTGGTGGATAGCTACACCCCGAAGGCCACCACCGATTCCCAGTTGAGCCCGAGATTAGCCCTTTGACTTTCGTCGGCGGCTTTGACGTGTGGACTTTTCACCTGGTGTTGCGATAGGTCGCCATCATAGCAAACATCCCCGAACACGGTCTGGACCCAACCCACCACTGATTCCCTCCGGTTCTACCGCACCCGGCATTCCCCCTCCAAGTGAGGCGGCACTGCCGTCCGTGAGGAGGGGGGCGGCCACACACGGAGCCCCCAAGACGGGGAGTCTACGCATGCCCAACACTTTCACACATGCATCAAGAACCGTGCGATGTTTCGGTGGCATAGCTACACCCCGAAGGCCACCCCGATTCCCGTTGACCCGGAGATCTAGCCTTTGACTTTCGCCGGACGGGCTTTGACGGTGGACCTTTCACCTGGTTGCGAAGGTCAGCCCATAGCAACATCCCCGAACATGTCTGGACCCAACCCACCACTAGATTCCCTCGGTTCTACCGCACCGCACGATTCCCCCCTCCAAGTGACGGCCGGCAGATGCCTCCTGGAGGGGGGCCACACCACGGAGCCCCAAGACGGGCGTCTACGCATGCCACAACACTTTCAACATAATGCTAGGACTCGTGCGATGTTTCGGTGGCATAGCTACACCCCGAAAGGCCACCCCGATTCCCAGTTGACCCGGAGAATCTAGCCCTTTGACTTTCGCCGGACGGGCTTTGACCGGTGGACCTTTTCACTGGTTGCGATAGGTCAGCCCATAAGCATACATCCCGAAACGGTCTGGACCCAACCCACCACTAGATTCCCTCCGGTTCTACCGCACCCGCACGATTTCCCCCCTCCAAGTGACGGCGGAATGCCGTCCGTTGGAGGGGGGGGGCACACCACGGAGCCCAAGACGGGCGTCTAGCATGCACCCAACACTTTCACACATGGAAGGGACCTCGTGCATGTTTCGGTGGCATAGCTACACCCGAGGCCACCCGATTCCAGTTGACCCGGAGATCTAGCCCTTTGACTTTCGCGCGACAGGGCTTTGACCGGTGGACGCTTGTTACACTGGTTGCGAAGGTCAGCCCATAGCAACATCCCCGGAACCGCGTCATGCCCCAAACCCACCACTAGATCTCCTCCGGTTCTACCGCCCCGCACGATTCCCCTCCAAGTGAGGCGGCAACTGCCGTCCGTGGATGAGGGGGGCACACCACGGAGCCCCAAACGGGTACTACGCATGCCACAACACTTCACACTGCATCAGGAACCCGTGCGATGTTTCGGTGGCATAGCTACACCCGAAGGCCACCCCGATTCCCAGTTGACCCGGAGATCTAGCCCTTTGACTTTCGCCGGACGGGCTTTGACCGGTGTGACTTTTCACCTGGTTGCGATTAGGTCAGCCCATAGCAACATCCCCGAAACACGGTCTGGACCCAACCCACACACTAGATTCCCTCCGGTGTCTTACCGCACCCGCACGATTCCCCCTCCAAGTGAGGCGGCACGCCGTCCGTGGAGGGGGGGGCCACACACGGAGCCCCAGACGGCGATCTACGCATGCCACAACACTTTCACAATGCATCAGGACCCGTGCGATGTTTCGGGTGGCTAGCTACACCCGAAGGCCACCCCGATTCCCGTTGACCGGAGATCTAGCCTTTGACTTTCGCCGGACGGCTTTGGACCGGTGGACCTTTCACATGGTTGCGAAGGTCAGCGCCATAGCAACATCCCCGAACACGGTCTGGACCCAACCACCACTAGATTCTCTCCGGTTCTACACGCACCCGCACGATTCCCCTCCAAGTGACGGCGGCATGTCGTCCGTGGAGGGGGGGCCACACCACGGGCCCCAAGACGGGCGTCTACGCATGCACAACACTTTCACACATGCATCAGGACCTCGTGATTGCTGTTCGTGGCATAGCTACACCCCGAGGAAAGCCCACCCGATTCCAGTTGACCCGGAGATCTAGCCCTTGACTTTCGTCGGACGGGCTTTTGACCGGTGGACCTTTTCACATGGTTGCGATAGGTCGCACCATAGCAACATCCCCGAACACGGTCGGACCCAACCCCACCACTAGATTCCCTCGGTGTCTACCGCACACGCACGATTCCCCCTCCCAAGTGACGGCGGCACTAGCTCCGTGAAGGGGGGCCACACACGGAGGCCCCAAGACGGGCGTCTAAGCATGCCACAAAACTTTCACACTGCATCAGGACCCGCACATGCGATTGTTTCGGTGGCATAGCTACACCCCGAAGGCCACCCCCGATTCCCAGTGGACCGGAGGAATCTAGCCCTTGACTTTCGCCGGACGGGCTTTGACCGGTGGACCTTTACACCTGGTTGCGATAGGTCAGCCCATAGCAACACCCCCGAAAATGGTCTGGACCCAACACCACCACTAGATTCCCTCGGTTCTACCGCACCGCAGATTCCCCCCTCCAAGTGACGGCGGCACTGCGTCCGTGGAGGGGGGGCCACACACGGAGCCCAAGACGGGCGTCTACGCATGCCACAACACTTTCACACATTGCCATCAGGACCGTGCGATGTTTCGAGTGGCATAGCTACACCCCGAAAGCCACCCGATTCCCAGTTGACCCGGAGATCTAGCCTTTGACTTTCGCCGGACGGGCTTTGACCGGGGACTTTTCACCTGGTTGCGAAGTAGGTCAGAACCCATAGCACACATCCCCTTGAACACGGTCGGACCTTCCCTATCCAACTCAGCACAGCTCCTTACAAGCCGCCCCCACGATTCCCCAGCCTCCATCCAGCCCAAGCAACACGAGCCACAAATCAACCACCACCCAGACCGACACTCACACGCCCTAACACCCACCCCACACAACACTACTCGAACCAGGGCATGACCGACACACCCCAACCGCCACACCGAAATTCTCACCGGACTATACACCAGAACGCCTCTCTAACGGAACCCATCTCAACAACCAACCATACCAGACCCTACAAGCCAAACAATTCCACAATACGACACAGCACACAGCCACGAGCACACAACGCCCAACCACACCCAACAGGTTCCACCACACCACTCCGATATCAACCCCATGCCAAACACTTCACCTGCATCACTCTGCGATACGTGGCATAGCTAACCGCCGACACACCACCCGACCCAGACCCCGATGATCTAGCGCCATCTTTATCGTCGCCCACGTTGACCCCGATACGCGGACTGGAGATAGCGTCATAGCCAACACTAGACTGCCGAACAGGTCTGGACCCAACCCACCAATTTCCCTCGGGGTTCTACCACACCCGCACGATTCCCCCTCCAAGTGCACGGCTGCACTGCCGATCCGTGGAGGGGGCCAACACCACGGAGCCCCAAGACGGGCGTCTACGCAGCCACAACACTTTCACACATTGCATCAGGACACGTGGATGTTTCGGTGGTCATAGCTACACCCGAAGGCCACCCCGATTCCCAGTTGACCCGGAGATCTAGCCTCTTGATCTTCGCAGGACGGGTTTGACCGGTGGACCTTTTAACCTAGTTGCGATAGGTCAGCCCATAGCAACATCCCCGAACACGGTCTGGACCCAACCCACACTAGATTCCCTCGGTTCTACCGAACCGCACGATTCCCCCCTCCAAGTACAGGCGGGCATGTCGTCCGTGGAGGGGGGGCCACACCACGGAGCCCCAAAACCGGGCGTCTACGATGCCACAACACTTTCAACATGCATCAGACTCGTGCGATGTTCAGGGCATAGCTACACCCGAAGGCACACCCGATTCCCAGTTGACCCAGGAGATCTAGCCCTTTGACTTTCGCAGACGGGCTTTGACGGTGGTCCCTTTTCACTGGTGCGATAGGTCAGCCCATAGCAACATCCCCGGACACGGTCTGGACCCAACCCACCACTAGATTCCCTCGGTTCTACCGCACCCGCACAATTCCCCCCCTCCGAAGGACGGCGGCCACTGCCTCCGTTGAGGGGGGGGGACACCCCGGAGCCCAAAACGGGGTCACGCATGCCACAACATTTCAGACATGCAGATCAGGACCGTGCGATGTTTCAGTGGCCATAGCTACACCCCGAAGGCCACCCCGATTCCCAGTGACCCGGAGATCTGAGCCCTTTGACTCTTCGCCGGACGGGCTTGACCGGTGGCCTTTTCACCTGGTTGCGATAGGTCAGCCCATAGCAACCATGCCACGACACGGTCTGGACCCAACCCACCACTAGATTCCCTTAAAGGTTCTACCGCACCCGCACGATTCCCCCTCCAAGTGGCGGCGGCACTGCAATCCGTCTTGAGGGGGGGGGGCCACACCACGGAGCACCAAGACGGGCGTCTACGCGCCCACAACACTTTCACACATGCATCAGGAGCGGTGCGAGTGTTTCAGGTGGCATAGCTACACCCGAAGGCCACCCCGATTCCCAGTTGACCGGAGATCTAGCCCTTTGACTTTCGCCGGACGGGCTTGACTCGGTGGACCTTTTCACCTAGGTTGCGATAGGTCAAGCCATATAGCAACATCCCGAATGGTCAGGACCAACCCACCACTAGATTCCCTCCGGTTCTACCGCACTCGCACGATTCCCCCTCCAAGGACGGCGTTGCACGCCGTCCGTGGAGGGGGGGCCACACCACGGAGCCCAAGACGGGCCGTCTACCACATGCACAAACACTTTCACACATGCATCAGGACCGTGCGATGTTTCGGTGGCATAGCTACACCCCGAAGGCACCCCGATTCCAGTTGACCCGAGATCTAGCCCTTTTGACTTTCGCGGACGGGCTTTGACCGGGTGGACCTTTTCCACATGGTTGGTAGGTCAGCCCATAGCAACATCCCAGAACACGGTTCTGGCCCAACCCACCACTAGATTCCCTCCGGTTCCTACCGCACCCGCACGATTCCCCCCTCCAAGTGACGGCGGCACGTCGTCCGTGAGGGGGGGCCCACACCACGGAGCCCCAAGACGGGCGTTCTACGCAGCCACACACTTTCACCACAGCATCAGGACTCGTGCGATGTTTCGGTGGCATAGCTACACCCCGAAGGCCACCCGATTCCAAGTGACCCGGAGATCTAGCCCTTTGGACTTTCGCCGGACGGGTACTTTGACCGGTGGACTCACCTGGTTGCGATAGGTCAGCCATATAGCAACATCCCCGAACACGTTGGACCCAACCAACCCTAGATTCCCTGGTTCTACCGCACACAGCACGATTCCCCCTCCAAGTGACGGCTGGCACTGCGTCCGTGGAGGGGGGGGGGCCACACCGGGAGCCCCAAGAACGGAGCGGTCTACGCATGCCACAACACTTTCACAACAGTGCATCAGGACCGTCGTGCGATGTTTCGGTGGCATAGCTACACCCCAAGGCCACCCCGATTCCCAGTTGACCCGGAGATATAGCCCTTTGACTTTCGCCGGGACGGGCTTTGACCGGTGGACCTTTTCACCTGGTTGCGATAGTCAGCCCATAGCAACATCCCCGAACATGTCTGGACCCAACCCACCACTAGATTCCCTGGTTCTACCGCACCCGCTACGATTCCCCCCTCCAAGTGACGGCGGCACTGCCGTCGCTGGAGGGGAGGGCCACACCAGGACCCCCAGAGACGGGCGAGTCTAGCATGGACACAACATTTCACAATGCAATCAGGACCCGTGCGATGTTCGGTGGCATAGCTACACCCGAAGCCACCCCGATTCCCAGTGACCCGGAGATTAGCCCTTTGAACTTTCGCCGGACGGGCTTTGGACCGGTGGACCTTTCACCTGGTGCGATACGTCAGCCCATAGCAAAATCCCGAACAAGGTTGCGACCCAACCCACCACTAGATTCCTCTCGGTTCTACCGCACCCGCACGATTCCCCCCTCAAGTGAACGGCGGCACTGCCGTCCTGAGGGAGGGGGCCACACCAGGAGCCCAAGACGGGCGTCTACGCATGCACAAAACTTTCACACATGCATAGGACACCGTGCGATGTTTCGGTGGCATAGCTACACCCCAGGAAGGCCACCCGATCCCAGTTGGACCCGGAGATCTAGCCCTTTGACTTTCGCCGACGGGCTTTGACCGGTGGACCTTTCACCTAGTTGCGATAGGTCAGCCCATAGAGCAACATCCACGAACACTGGTCTGGAACCCAACCACCACTAGATTCCCTTCGGTTCTACCACACCCGCACGATTCCCCCCTCCAAAGTGACAGGCAGCACTGCCGTCCGTGGAGGGGAGGCGAGGCCACACCACGGAGCCCAAGACGGGCGTCTACGCATGCCACAAACACTTTCAACACTGCATCAGGACCAACGTGCGATGTTTCGGTGGCAATAGCTACACCCCGAAGGCCATCCCGATTCCCAGTTGACCCGGAGATCTAGCCCTTGTGACT
>CM022298.1:121242444-121254203 GCA_011799875.1 Thinopyrum elongatum
GACTGTCGTCCGGAAGGGCTTTGACCGGTGGACCTTTTCACCTGGTTGCGATAGGTCAGCCCATAGCACACTCCCGAACACGGTCTGGACCCAACCCACCACTAGATTCCCTCCGGTTTCTACCGCACCGCACGATTCCCCCCTCAAGTGACGGTGGATGCTCGCGTCGTGGAGGGGGGGCCACAACACGGAGCCCCCAAGACGGGCGTCTACGCATGCCACAACACTTTCACACATGCATCAGGACCCTGCGATGTTCGGTGGCATAGCACACCCCGAAGGCCACCCCGATTCCCAGTTGACCCGGAGATCTAGCCTTTGACTTTCGCCGGACGGGCTTTGACCGGTGGACCTTTTCACTGGTGCAGATAGGTCAAGCCCATAGCAAAACATCCCGAACACGGTCTGGACCCAACCCAACACTAGATTCCATCGGTTCTACCGCACCCGCACGATTCCCCCCTCCAAGTGAGGCGGCACTGCCGTCCGTGGAGGGGGGCCACACCACGGAGCCCCAAGACGGGGTCTACGCATTGCCACAACACTTTCAAACATGCATCAGGCACCGTGCGATGTTTCGGTGGCATAGCTAACACCCGAAGGCCACCCGATTCAGTTGACCGGAATCTAGCCCTTTGACTTTCGCCGGAGGGCTTTGAACGGGGACCTTTCACCTGTTGCGATAGGTCAGCCCATAGCAACATCCCCGAACACGGTCTGGACCCAAACCCACCACTAGATTCCCTCCGGTTCTACCGCACCCGCAGATTCCCCCCTCCAAGTGACGGCGGCACTGCGTCCGTGGGGGGGGCCACACCAGGAGCCCCAAGACGGGCGTCTACGCATGCCACAACACTTCACACATGCATCAGGACCCCAGCGATGTTTCGGTGGCATAGCTACACCCCGAAGGCATACCCCGATTCCCCGTTGACCCGGGAGATCTAGCCCTTGACTTTCGCCGGACGGGCTTTGACCGGTGGTACCTTTTCACTGGTTGCGATAGGTCTAGGTCGCCATAGCAACATCCCCGAACACGGTCTGGACCCAACACACCACTAGATTCCTCTCGGTTCTACCGCACCCGACGATTCCCCCTTCCAAGTGGACGGGGCACTGCCGTCCGTGGAGGGGGGGCACACCACGGAGCCCCAAGACGGGCGTCTACGCATGCCACAACACTTTCACCATGCATCAGGACCCGTGCGATGTTTCGGTGGCATAGCTACACCCGAAGGCCACCCCGATTCAGTTCACCAGGAGATCTAGCCCTTTGACTTTCGCCGACGGGCTTTGACGGTGGACCTTTCACCTGGTTGGATAGGTCAGCCCTAGCAACATCCCCGAACACGGTCTGGACCCAACCACCATAGATTCCCTCCGGTTCTACCGCACCCGCACGATTCCCCCTCCAAGTGACGGAGGCACTGCCGCGCGTGGGGGGGGCCACACCACGGAGCCCCAAGACGGGGTCTACGCATGCCACATCACTTTCACACATGCATCACGGACCCGTGCGATGTTTCGGTGGCATAGCTACACCCGAAGGCCACCCGATTCCCAGTTGACCCGGAGATCTAGCCACTTTGACTTTCGCGGAGGGCTTTGACCGGTGACCTTTCACCTGGTTGCGATAGGTCAGCCCATAGCAAACATCCCGAAAACGGTTGGACCCAACCCACCACTAGATTCCCTCGGTTCTACCGCACCCGCACGATTCCCCCTCCAAGTGACGGCGGCACTTCCGTTGGGAGGGGGGCCACACACCACGGAGCCCAAGACGGGCGTCTCGCATGCCACAACACTTTCAACACATGCATCAGGACCCGTGCGATGTTTCGGTGGCATAGCTAACACCCGAAGGCCACCCCGATTCCAGTTGACCCGAGGAGATCTAGCCCTTTGACTTTCGCCGGACGGGCTTTGACCGGTGGACCTTTCACCTGGTTGCGATAGGTCAGCCCATAGCAAACATCCCCGAACACGGTCTGGACCCAACCCACCACTAGATTCCTCGGTTTCGCCACCCAGCACGACCCCCTCCAAGTGACGGCGGCACTGCGTCCGTGGAGGGGGGCCCACACCACGGAGCCCCAAGACGGGCGTCTACGCATGCCACACAACACTTTCACACATGCATCAGGACCCGTGCGATGTTTCGGTGGCATAGCTACACCCACGAAGGCCCACCCCGATCCAGTTGACCCGGAGATCTAGCCCTTGACTTTCGCCGACGGGCTTGACCGGTGGACCTTTTCACCTGTTGGATGGTCAGCCCATAGCAACATCCCCGAAACGGTCTGGACCAACCCACCACTAGATCCCTCCGGTTCTACCGCACCCGCACGATTCACCCCTCCAAGTGACGGGGCACTCCGTCCGTGGAGGGGGGGCCACACCACGGAGCCCCAAGACGGGCGTCTACGCATGCCACAACATCTTCACACATGCATCAGGACCCCGTGCGATGTTTCGGTGGCATAGGCTACACCCCGAAGGCCATCCCATTCCCAGTTGACCCGAGATCTAGCCCTTGACTTTGCCGCACGGACGGGCTTGACGTGGTACCTTTTACCTGGTTGCGATAGGTCAGCCCATAGCAACATCCCCGAACACGGTCTGGACCCAACCACCACTAGATTCCCTCGGTTCTACCGCACCCGACGATTCCCCCCTCCAAGTGACGGCGGCACTGCCGGTCCGTGGAGGGGGGGACCACACACCACGGAGCCCCAAGACGGGCGTCTACGCATGCCAAAACACTTTCACACATGCATCAGGACCCTGCGATGTTTCGGTGGCCATAGATACCCCCGAAGGCCCACCCCGATTCCCAGTGACCCGGAGATCTAGCCCTTTGACTTTCGCACGGACGGGCTTTGAACGGTGGACCTTTCACCTGGTTGCGATAGGTCAGCCCAATAGGCAAACATCCCGAACACGGTCTGGACCCAACCCACCACTAGATTCCTCGGTTCTACCGCACCCGCACGTTCCCCCCTCCAAGGAGGCGGCACTGCCGTCCGTGGAGGGGGGGCCACCACACGGGAGCCCCAAGACGGGCGTCTACGCAATGCCAACATTTAACACATGGCATCAGACCCGTGCGATGTTTCGGTGGATAGCTACACCCGAAGGCCATCCCGATTCCCAGTTGACCCGGAGATCTAGCCTTTGACTTTCGCGGGACGGGCTTGACCGGTGGGGACCTTTTCACCTGGTTGCATAGGTCAGCCCCATAGCACATCCCCGAACACGGTCTGGACCCAAACCCACACTAGATTCCCTCCGGTTCTACCGCACCCGCACAGATTCCCCCTCCAAGTGAGCGCGCCTGCCGTCGCTGGAAGGGGGGCCACACACGGAGCCCCAGAGGGCGTCTACGCATGCCACACACTTTCACACATGCATAGGACCGTGCGATGTTTCGGTGGCATAGCTACACCCGAAGGCACCCGATTCACAGTTGGACCGGAGATCTAGCCTTTGACTTTCGCGGACGGGCTTTGACCGGTGGACCTTCACCTGGTGCGATAGGTCAGCCCATAGCACATCCCCGAACACGGTCTGGAACAACCCACCACTAGATTCCTCCGGTTCTACCGCCAACGCACGATTCCCCCTCCAAGGACGGCGGCACTGCCGTCCGTGGAGGGGGGCCACACCACGGAGCCCCAAGGAGGCGTCTACGCATGCCACAAACTTTCACACATGCATCAGGACCCGTGCGATGTTTCGGTGGCATAGCTACACCCCGAAGGCCACCCCGATTCCCAGTTGACCGGAGATCTAGCCCTTTGACTTTCGCCGGACGGGTTTGACCGGTGGACTTTTCACTGGTTGCGATAGGTCAGCCCAGAACATCCCGAACACGGTCTGGACCCAACCCACAACTAGATCCTCCCGGTTTCTACGCACCCGCACGATTCCCCTCCAAGTGACGGCGGCATGGCGTCCGTGGAGGGGGGGCCACAACCACGGAGCCCCAAGACGGGAGTCTACGCAGGCCAAACACTTTCACACATGCATCGGACCCGGCGATGTTCGGTGGCATAGCTACACCCACGAAGGCCACCCCGATTCCCAGTTGACCCGGAGATCTAGCCTTTGACTTTCCGACGGCGGGCTCTTGAGGTGGACCTTTCACACCGTGCGATAGGGTCAGCCCATAGCAACATCCCCGAACACGGTTCGGACCCAACCCACCACTAGATTCCCTCGGTTCTACCACACCGCATGATTCCCCCTCCAAGTGACGGCAGGCACTGCCGTCGTGGAGGGGGGCCACACCACGGAGCCCCAGACGGGGTCTACGCATGCCACAACACTTTCACACATGCATCAGGACTCCGTGCGAGTTTCGAGTGGCATAGCTACACCCGAAGGCCACCCCGATTCCAGTTGACCACGATAGATCTAGCCTTTGACTTTCGCCGGACGGCTTTGACCCGGTGACCTTTCACCTGGTTGCGATAGGTCAGCCCATAGCAACAATCCCCGAACACGGTCTGGACCCAACCCACCACAGATTCCTCGGGTTCTACGCACCCGCAAAGTTTCCCCCCTCCAAGTGACGCGGCATCGTCCGTGGAGGGAGGGGCCACACCACGGAGCCGACCACAAAGCACGGCGTCACGCATGCCACAAACACTTCACACATGCATCAGGACCCGTGCGATGTTTCAGGTGGCAGATTACACCCCGAAGGCCACCCGATTCCCAGTTGACCCGGATATCTAGCCCTTTGACTTTCGCGGACGGGCTTTGACGGTGGACCTTTTACCTGGTTGCGATTAGGTCAGCCCATAGCAACATCCCGAACACGGTCTGGACCCAACCCACCACTAGATTCCCTCGGTTCTACCGCACCCGACGATTCCCCCCTCCAAGTGACGGCGGCACTGCCGTCCGTGGGGGGGGGGCCACACCACGGAGCCCCAAGACGTGGCGTCTACGCATTGCCACAACACTTTACACATGCATCAGGACCCTGATGTTTCGGTGGCATAGCTACACCCCGAAGGCCACCCGATTCCCAGTGACCCGGAGATCTAGCCCTTTGAACTTTCGCCGGACGGGCTTTGACCGGTGGCCTTTTCACATGGTGCGATAGGTCAGCCCATAGCAACATCCCCGAACACGGTCTGGACCCAACCCACCATAGATCCCTCCGGTTCTACCGACACCCGACGATTCCCCCTCCAAGTGACGGCGGCACTGCCTACGTGGAGGGGGGGCCACACCACGGAGCCCCAAGACGGGCTCGACGCATGCACAACACTTTCACCACATGCATCAGGACCCGTGCGATGTTTTGGTGCATAGCTACACCCGAAGGCCACCCCGATTCCCAGTTGACCCGGAGATCTAGCCTTTGACTTTCGCCAGACGGGCTTTGACCGGTGGACCTTTTCACTGGTTGCGATAGTCAGCCCATAGCAACATCCCCGAACACGGTCTGGACCCAACCCACCAACTAGATTCCCTCCGGTTCTACCGCAACCCGCACGATTCCCCCTCCAAGTTGACGCCGGCACTGCAGTCCGGGAGGGGGGGCCACACACGGAAGCCCAAGACGGGCGTCATACGCATGCCACAACTTTCACACCATGCATCGGACCGGGCGATGTTCGGGGCATAGCTACACCCGAAGGCCACCCCAGATTCCAGTTGGACCCGGAGATCTAGCCTTGACTTTCGCCGGACGGGCTTTGACCGGTGGACTTTTCACCTGGTTGCGATAGTCAGCCATAGCAACATCCCCGAAACGGTCTGGACCAACCCACCATAGATTCCCTACGGTTCTACCGCACACGCACGATTCCCCCCTCACAAGTGACGCGGGCACTGACGTCCGTGGAGGGGGGCCACAACACGGAGCCCCAAGAGGGCGTCATACGCATGCCACAAACACTTTCACACATGCATCAGGACCACCGATTGTTTCGGTGGATAGCATACACCCGAAGGCCACCCCGATTCCAGTTGACCAGGAGATCTAGCCCTTTGACTTTCGGACGGGCTTTGGACCGGTGGACCTTTCACCTGTTGCGATAGGTCAGCCCATAGCAACATCCCGAACACGGGGACCCAACCCACCATAGATTCCCTCCGGTTCTACCACCCGACGGATTCCCCCCCCAAGTGACGGCGGCACTTCCGTCCGTGGAGGGGGGGCCACACACGGAGCCCCAAGACGGGCGGTCAGCATGCCACAAACACTTTTCACACATGCATCAGGACCCGTGCGATGTTCGGTGGCATAGTACACCCGAAGGCCACCCGATTCCCAGTTGACCACGGAGATCTAGCCCTTGACTTTCGCGGAAGGGGTTTGACGGTGGACTTTTCACCTGGTTGCGGATAGGTCAGCCCATAGCAACATCCCGAACACGGGCTGGACCCAAACCCACCAAGAGTTCCTCCGGTTCTACGCACCGCACGATTCCCCCTCCAAGTGGACGGCGGCACTGCCTCCGTGGAGGGGGGGCCACACCACGGAGCCCCAAGACGGGCGTCTACGCAGCCAACAACTTTCACACATGCATCAGGACCCGTGCGATGTTTCGGTGGCCTAGCTACACCCCGAAGGCCACCCCGATTCCCAGTTGACCCGGAGATCTAGCCCTTTGACTTTCGCCGGACGGGCTTTGACCGGTGGGACCTTTTCACCTGGTTGCGATAGGTCAGCCCCATAGCAACATCCCCGAACATGGTCTGGACCCAACCCACCACTAGATTCCCTCCGGTTCTACCGCACCCGCACGATTCCCCCCTCAAGTGACGGACGGCACTGCCGTCCGTGGGAGGGGGGCAACACCACGGAGCCCCAAGACGGGAGTCTACGCATGCCAACACACTTTCACACATGCATCAGGACCGTGCGATGTTTCAGGTGGCATAAGCTACACCCCGAAGGCCACCCGATTCCCAGTTGACCCGGAGATCTAGCCCTTGACTTTCGCGGACGGGCTTTGACCGGTGGACCTTTTACTGGTTGCATAGGTCAGCCCAAGCAACATCCCCGAAACACGGTCTGGACCCAACCCCACACTAGATTCCTCCGGTTCTAACCGCCACCCGCATGTTACCCCTCCAAGTGCGGGGCACTGTCGTCTGGGGGGGGCCACACCACGGAGCCCCAAGACGGGCGTCACGCATGCCACAACACTTTCACACATGCATCGGACTCGTGCATAGTTTCAGTGGCATAGCTACACCCGAAGGCACACCCGAGATTCCAGTTGACCGGATCTAGCCCTTTGACTTTCGACCGGACGGGCTTTGACCGGGGGACTTTTCACCTGGTGCGATAGGTCAGCCATAGCAACATACCGAACACGGTCTGGACCCAACCCACCACTAGATTCCCTCGGTTCACCGCACACCCGCACGATTCCCCTCCAAGTGACGGTGGCACTGCCGTCCGTGGAGGGGGGGCCACACACGGAGCCCCAAGACGGGCGTCTACGCATGCCACAACACTTTCAACATGCAATCAGGACCCGTGCAGATTGTTTAGGTGGCATAGCTACACCCGAAGGCCACCCGATTCCCAGTGACCAGGAGATCTAGCCCTTTGACTTTCGCCGACGGGTTGACCGGTGGACTTTCACCTGGTTGCGATAGGTCAGCCCATAGCAACTCCCGAACAGGTTCTGGACCCAACCCACCACTAGATTCCCTCCGGTTCTACCGCACCCGCAGATCCCCCCTCAAGTGACGGCGGCCCTGCCTCCGTGGAGGGGGGGCCACACAAGGAGCCCCAAGACGGGCGTCTACGCATGCCACAACACTTTCACACATGCATCAGGACCCGTGCGATGTCGGGGCATAGCTACACCCCGAAGGCCAACCCCGGATTCCCAGTTGACCAGGAGATCTAGCCCTTTGACTTTCGCGGACGGGCTTTGACCGGTGGACCTTTTCACCTGGTTGCAATAGGTCAGCCCATAGCAACATCCCCGAAACAGGTCTGGACCCAACCCACCACTAGATTCCCCTCGGTTCTAACACCACCGCACGATTCCCCCCTCCAAGTGACGGCGGCACTGCCGTCCTGGAGGGGGGGCCACACCACGGAGCCCCAAGACGGGCGTCTACGCTGCCACAACACTTCACACAGCAGTCAGGACCAGTGCGATGTTTCGGTGGCATAGCTACACCCCGAAGGCCACCCGATTCCAGTTGACCGGAGATCTAGCCCTTTGACTTTCGCCGGACGGGCTTGACCGGTGGACCTTTCACCTGGTTGCGATAGGTCAGCCCATAGCAAACATCCCCGAACACGGTCTGGACCCAACCCACCACTAGATTCCCTCTCGGTTCTACCGCACCCGAACGATTCCCCCTCAAGTGACGGCGGCACTCGTCCGTGGGGGGGGCCACACCACGGAGCCCCAAGACCGGGTAGTTACGCATGCACACACTTTCAACACATGCATCAGGACACCGTGCGAGTTTCGGTGGCATAGTCTCACCGAAGGCCATCCGATTCCCAGTTGACCCGGAGATCTAGCCCTTTGACTTTAGCCGGGAGGCTTTGACCGGTGACTTTTCACCTGGTTGCGATAGGTCAGCCCAATAGCAACATCACGAAACACGTCTGGACCCAACCCACCACTAGATTCCCTCCGGTTCTACCGCACCCGCACGATTCCCCCTCAAGTGACGGGGCACTGCGTCCGTGGAGGGGGGGGCCACACACCAGGAGCCCCAAGACGGGCGTCTACGCATGCCACAACCTTACACATGCATCAGGACCCTGCGAGTTCGGTGGCATAGCTACACCCCGAAGGCCCCCCGATTCCAGTTGACCCGGGAGATTAGCCCTTTGACTTTCGCCGGACGGGCTTTGACACGGTGGCCTTTCACTGGTTGCAGATAGGTCAGCCCATAGAACATCCCCGAACACAGGTCTGGACCCACCCACCACTAGATTCCCTCGGTTCTACGCGCAACCCGCGATTCCCCCACTCCAAGTGACGGGGCACTGCCGTCCGTGGAGGGGGGGCACACCACGGAGCCCCAAGAAGGGCGTCTACGCATGCCACAACACTTTCACACATGCATCAGGACCCGTGCGATGTTTTGGCGCATAGCTACACCCCGAAGGCCACCCCGATTCCAGTTGACCCGGAAGAACTAGCCTTGACTTTCGCCGGACGGGCTTTGACCGGTGGACCTTTTCACCTGGTTGCGATAGGTCAGCCCATAGCAACATCCCCAACACGGTCTGGACCCAACCCACCATAGATTCCCTCCGGTTTACCGCACACGCACGATTCCCCCCTCCAAGTGAGGACGGCACATGCCGTCCGTGGAGGGGGGACACACCACGGAGCCCCAAGACGGGCGTCTACGCATGCCACACATTTCACACATGCATCAGGACCCGTGGCGGTTTGGTGGCATAGCTACACCCCGAAGGCCACCCCGGATTCCCATGTGACCCGGAGATCTAGCCCTTGGACTTTCGCCGAGACGGGCTTTACGTGTGGACTTTTCACCTAGTTGCGATAGTCAGCCCATAGCAAAATCCCGCAAACGGTTGGACCCAACCCACCACTAGATTCCCTCGGTTATTACCGCACCCGCACGATTCCCCCCTCCAAGTGACGGGGCAATGACGTCGTGGAGGGGGGCCACACCACGGAGCCCAAGACGGGCGTCTACGCATGCACAACAACTTTACACATGCATCAGGACTCCTGCGATGTTTCGGTGGCATAGCTACACCCCGAAGGCCATCACGATTCAGTTGGACCGGAGGAGATAGCCATTTGACTTTCGCCGACGGGCTTTGACCGGTGGACCTTTTCACCTGGTTGGATAGGTCAGCCAAAGCAACATCCCGAACAGGTCTACCCAACCCACACTGATTCCCTCCGGTTCTAACGCACACGCACGATTCCCCCCTCCAAGTGAACGACGCACTGCCGCCGTGGAGGGGGGCACACACGGAGCCCCAAGAGGGCGTCTACGCATGCCACAAACACTTTCAAATGCCAGATCGACCATGCGATGTTTCGGTGGCAATAGCTACACCCGAAGGCCACCCCGATTCCAGTTGACCCGGAGATCTAGCCTTTGACTTCGCCGGACGGGCTTTGGTTCGGTGACCTTTCACTAGTTGCGCCCGTCTTGGGGCTCCGTGGTGTGGCCCCCCCTCAACGGACGACAGTGCCGCCGTCACTTGGAGGGGGGAATCATGCGGGTGCGGTAGAACCGGAGGGAATCTAGTGGTGGGTTGGGTCCAGACCGTGTTCGGGGATGTTACTATGGGCTGACCTATCGCAACCAGGTGGAAGCGTCCACTGGTGAAAGCCCGTCCGGTGAAAGTCAAAGGGCTAGATCTCCTGGTCAACTGGGATTCGGGGTGGCCTTCGGGGTGTAGCTATGCCGCCGAAACATCGCACGGGTCCTGATGCATGTGTGAAAGTGTTGTGGCATGCATAGACGCCCGTCTTGGAGCTCCATGAGCACAACTCTCGCCTGATGGCGGTTAGTTTGGCCCCTTTCATTTCACTTCTATATTTGCACTCGCATTTCTTCTGAAATTCTTGTTTGCTTGGTCAATTAACATGTAGCACGTTGTTGAGTGCATGGCGGCCGGCAGGGTTCCTCAATTGCAACCAGCACCATCTCCTCCACCACAACCAGTGCTGCTTACCTTTGAGGAGTTTCTGGCACAGAACCCTGGCCCCTCGCCGGTTAGTACATCCCCAAACTATTCACCCAAAGCATACCGTTTATTCAACACAATCATATATCCCCTTGACATGTCTTTTCAACATCCAGGGAACCAGTGGATCTACCGTTTGTGGTGGTGCTGGTTTAGGCACCACTCCCGAGTCACGGAGCCCGATCACTGCGATCCATGGAGGCGGAGGCGGTGGCGGTGGCGGTCTTGGCGGTAGTGCTACCGCTAGCAGTGACGACCTGGGCTTCGGCGGACTTGGTGGTGACGACCTTGGCGGTGCTCGACGTCCTGGCGCTTAAGCCTTTGGGTGACTCGTGGCGGTCTTGGTGGTGATGATACACTTGTGGTCTTTATGTTATTGTTATGCTATTGTTGTTTGTGATGATGCTTATGCTTTGCGATGATCCTTATGTTGTGTGATGATGCATATATTGTTGTGACAGTGCCGGATGATACTTATATGTGATCTGTTTGTCTATTTGCATCTTTCATATCTGCTGTATATTTTGAACTGAATTGAACTGAAAACAAACAGGAAAAAGGAAAAAAAATCAGACACAAACTATGCCGACGGCCTTGCCATTGGCATAGGGCTGGCGCGAGCTACCAGAAGCCGCCACGTGGCACCTATGCCGACGGCAAGGCCGTCGGCATAGTTTTAAACTACGCCGACCGCTAGGCCGTCGGCATAGGAGCCACGTGGTGGCTACTGGTAGCTCTTGGGGCAGCGCTATGCCGACGGCCTGCCCGTCGGCATAGCCCTGCTCCATGAGCAACCCGGAGGTGCCACGTGGCGCCTTCGGGTTGGCCAGCACTTGACGGCGGCGCCGATAGCCACCGTTAGGCTAGGAACGTTGCCGACGGCCGAGGCCGTCAGCAAAGATGTACGGACGCCGTCAGGATATCATCTATGCCGACGGCCTTTCTATGCCGACGGCCTCGGGGAGTACGCCAACGCATATGTTGCCGACGGGGGCCGTCGGCATAGGCCTGTCCCGACGGGAATCGGGGCTATGCCGACGGCCTGGGTTGATTCCGGTAGTGTATGAACAAAAAC
>CM022298.1:121259311-121283956 GCA_011799875.1 Thinopyrum elongatum
GACGCATTCTTATCCTCCGCGTCTTGGCTCCGTTGTGGTTGGCCCCCCCCTCCCACGGACGATCCCACCCCTTCACTTTGAGAATCTTGCGGTGCGTAGAACCGGAGGGAATCTAGTGGTGGGTTGGGTCCAGACCGTGTGTCGGGGATGTTGCTATGGGCTGACCTATCGCAACAGGTGAAGGTCCACCGGTCAAAGCCCGTCCGGCGAAAGTCAAAGGGCTAATCTCCGGGTCAACTGGAATCGGGGTGGCCTTCGGGGTGTAGCTAGCCACCGAAACATCCACGGGTCCTGATGCATGTGTGTGAAGTGTTGTGGCATGCGTAGACGCCCGTCTTGGGGCTCCGTGGTTGGCCCCCCCCTCCACGGACGGCAGTGCCGCCGTCACTTGGAGGGGGAGAATCGTGCGGGTGCGGTAGAACCGAAGGGAATCTAGTGGTGGGTTGGGTCCAGACCGTGTTCGGGGATGTTGCTATGGGCTGACCTATCGCAACCAGGTGAAAAGTCCACCGGTCAAAGCCCGTCCGCAAAGTCAAAGGGCTAGATCTCCGGGTCAACTGGGAATCGGGTGGCTTTCGGGGTGTAGCTATGCCACCGAAACATCGCACGGGTCCTGATGCATGTGTGAAAGTGTGTGGCATGCGTAGACGCCCGTCTTGGGGCTCCGTGGTGTGGCCCCCCTCCCGGACGGCATGCCGCCTCACTTGGAGGGGGATCGTGCGGGTGCGGTAGAACCGGAGGGAATCTAGTGGTGGGTTGGTCCGACCGTGTTCGGGGATGTTGCTATGGGCTGACCTATCGAAAACCAGGTGAAAAGGTCCACCGGTCAAAGCCCGTCGGCGAAAGTCAAAGGGCTAGATCTCCGGGTCAACTGGGAATCGGGTGGCCTTCGGGGTGTAGCTAGCCACGAAACATGCACGTCCTGATGCATGTGTGAAAGTGTGTGGCATGCGTAGACGCCCGTCTTGGGGCTCCGTGTGTGGCCCCCCCTCCACGGACGGCATTGCCGCCATCACTTGAGGGGGGAATCGTGCGGGTGCGGTAGAACCGGGGGAATCTAGTGGTGGGTTGGGTCCAGACCGTGTTCGGGGATGTTGCTATGGGCTGACCTATCGCACAGGTGAAAAGTCCACCGGTCAAAGCCCGTCCGGCGAAAGTCAAAGGGCTAGATCTCCGGGTCACACGGAATCGGGTGGCCTTCGGGGTGTAGCTATGCCACCGAAACATCGCACGGGTCCTGATGCATTGTGGAAATGTGTTGTGGCATGCGTAGATGCCGTCTTGGGGCTCCGTGGTGTGGCCCCCCCTCCACGGACGGCAGTGCCGCCGTCACTTGGAGGGGGAATCGTGCGGGTGCGGTAGAACCCGAGGGAATCTAGTGGTGGGTTGGGTCCAGACCGTGTTCGGGGATGTTGCTATGGGCTGACCTATCGCAACCAGTGAAAGTTCCACCGGTCAAAGCCCGTCCGCGAAAGTCAAAGGGCTAGATCTCCGGTCAACTGGATCGGGTGGCTTCGGGGTGTAGCTATGCCACCGAAACATCGCAGGGTCCTGATGCATGTGTGAAAGTGTTGTGGCATGCGTAGACGCCGTCTTGGGGCTCCGTGGTGTGGCCCCCCTCCCTCACAGGACGCAGTGCCGCCTCACTTGGAGGGGGAATCGTGCGGGTGCGGTAGAACGGAGGGAATCTAGTGGTGGGTTGGGTCCAGACCGTTCGGGGATTTTGCTATGGGCTGACCTATCGCAACCAGGTGAAAAGGTCCACCGTAAAAGCCCGTCCGGGAAAGTCAAAGGCTAGATCTCCGTCAAACTGGAATCGGGTGGCCTTCGGGGTGTAGCTATGCCACGAACCATCCACGGTCCTGATGCATGTGTGAAAGTGTTGTGGCATGGTAAACGCCCGTCTTGGGGCTCCGGGTGTGGCCCCCCCTCCACGGACGGCAGTGCCGCCGTCACTTGGAGGGGGGAATCGTGCGGGTGCGGTAGAACCGAGAATCTAGTGGTGGGTTGGGTCCAGACCGTGTTCGGGGATGTTGCTATGGCTGACCTATCGCAACCAGGTGAAAAGTCCACCGGTCAAAGCCCGTCCGGCGAAAGTCAAAGCCTAGATCTCCGGGTCAACTGAATCGGGGTGGCCTTCGGGGTGTAGCTATGCCACAAGAACATCGCACGGGTCCTGATGCATGTGTGAAAGTGTTGTGGCATGCGTGAGACGCCCGTCTTGGGGCTCCGTGGTGTGGCCCCCCTCCACGACGGCATTGCCGCCGTCACTTGGAGGGGGAATCGTGCGGGTGCGGTAGAACCGGAGGAATCTAGTGGTGGGTTGGGTCCAGACCGTGTTCGTGGACACGAGTCCTGATGCATGTGTGAAAGCGTTGTGGCATGCGTAGACGCCCGTCTTGGGGCTCCGTGGTGTGGCCCCCCCTCCACGGACGGCAGTGCCGCCATCACTTGGAGGGGGGAATCGTGCGGGTGCGGTAGAACCGGAGGGAATCTAGTGGTGGGTTGGGTCCAGACCGTGTTCGGGGATGTTGCTATGGGCTGACCTATCGCAATCAGGTGAAAAGGTCCACCGGTCAAAGCCCGTCCGGCGAAAGTCAAAGGGCTAGATCTCCGGGTCAACTGGGAATCGGGGTGGCCTTCGGGGTGTAGCTATGCCACCGAAACATCGCACGGGTCCTGATGCATGTGTTAAAGTGAGTGGCATCGTAGACTGCCCGTCTGGGGCTCTGTGGTGTGGCCCCCCCTCCACGGACGGCATGTGCGGTCACTTGGAGGGGGGAATCGTGCGGGTGCGGTAGAACCGGAGGGAATCTAGTGGTGGGTTGTCTAGAGCGTGTTCGGGGATGTTGCTATGGGCTGACTATACAACCAGGTGAAAAGGTCCAACGGTCAAAGCCCGCTCGGCGAAAGTCAAAGGGCTAGATCTCCGGGTCAACTGGGAATGGGGTGGCCTTCGGGTGTGTACTATGCCACGAACATCGCACGGGTCCTGATGCATGTGTGAAAGTGTGTGGCATGCGTAGCGCCCGTCTTGGGGCTCCTGGTGTTGCCCCCCCCTCACGGACGGCAGTGCCCCTCACTTGGAGGGGGGAATCGTGCGGGTGCGGTGAAACGAGGGAATCTAGTGGTGGGTTGGGTCCAGACCGTGTTCGGGGATGTTGCTATGGGCTGACCTATCGCAACCAGGTGAAAAGGTCCACCGGTCAAAGCCGTCCGGCGAAAGTCAAAGGGCTAGATCTCCGGTCAACTGGGAATCGGGGTGGCTTCGGGGTGTAGCTATGCCACCGAAACATCGCACGGGTCCTGATGCATGTGTGAAAGTGTTGTGGCATGCGTAGACGCCGTCTTGGGGCTCCGTGGTGTGGCCCCCCCTCCACGGACGGCAGTGCCGCGTCACTTGGAGGGGGAATCGTGCGGGTGCGGTAGAACCGGAGGGAATCTAGTGGTGGGTTGGTCCAGACTAGTTCGGGGATGTTGCTATGGGCTGACCTATCGCAACCAAGGTGAAAAGGTCCACCGGTCAAAGCCCGTCCGGCGAAAGTCAAAGGACTAGATCTCCGGGTCAACTAGGAATCGGGGTGGCCTTCGGGGTGTAGCTATGCCACCGAAACATCGCACGAGTCCTGATGCATGTGAGAAAGTGTTGTGGCATGCGTAGACACCTGTCTTGGGTCTCCGTGGTGTGGCCCCGCTCAACGGACGGCAGTGACGCCGTCACTTGGAGGGGGAATCGTGCGGGTGCGGTAGAACCGGAGGGAATCTAGTGGTGGGTTGGGTCCAGACTGTGTTCGGGGATGTTGCTATGGGCTGACCTATCGCAACCAGGTGAAAAGGACCACCGTGTGACGACCCCGGCTTAATCGTGCACTAACCATACACGCAAATGCGCACGATCAAGCCTAAGGACTCACTTGAAGATATCACAACACAACTCTAAAACATAAATAAAGTCATACAAGCTTTATATTACAAGCCAGGGCCTCGAGAGCTTGAATACATCGCTCGATGGCATACAAGCATCAGCGGAAGCATCAGATATCTGAGTACAGATATATTACGAAGAGAGAGATAGGCCTTCACAGAGGCGGGGTAAAATAAAATACTACGATCGAAAGGCGTAGGCCTCCTGCCCTGGACCCTCCGATCCTACTCCTGGTCGTCAAACGGCTCCTCGTAGTAGTAGTACTCGCCAGGCGGGTAGTAGTACTGGTCGTCGGCTGGGGCATCTGGCTCAGGGGCTCCGTCGTCTGGTGGCATCAAAAAGGAATATGGTGGGAAAAGAAAATAAAGCAAACATGAGTACTCATCCGAAGTACTCAGCAAGCAAGGATCTACACTACATATGCAACATTGTCAAAGGAATGGCTGTAAATGTGGACTGGGCTGCAGAAATGCCAGAATAGAGGGGGAAAGCCTAGTCCTATCGAAGACTAGCATCTTCAACAATCTTCGACAGCCTTGCAGCAATAGAAGAGAACAGATGAACATAATGTAAAGTAGTAGTAGTAGTATCATCAACCTCGACCTGAGATCCTTTCTCGACTCCCTGCGAGAAAGCAATCCTAGAGCCGTACTATCCACTTCTCATCACATGTTCTAGTTGTACCGATCGGGATACAACTCCGAGTGTCCGTTACCGTAGGACAGGCTATCAATAGAAGTTTCTTCCCTGCAGGGGTGCACCAAGTTACCCACCACGCTCGCTTAACTCCGGCCGGACACACTTTTCTGGGTCATGCCCGGCCTCGGCTAAGCAACACGCCACAACCCGACCTAGGCTTATAAGAGAGGTCAGCACGCCGGACTAAACCTATGCCCCCAGGGGTCTTGGGCCATCGCCCCGGGAACTCCTGCATGTTACGGGGCCACCGAGAGCAGACCTAGCAACCCCTTATACAAGCGCGGTTGCGTTCCCAGTCCAACTCGGCGTGCGCCGCTCCTTACTGACGTCAAACAAGCTTCGGCTGATGTATACGACGCAGAACGCCCATACTATGCCCACGTGATGGTTAGTGCTATCGGGCCAAAGGCCCCTCGGATCAAATATCCAAACCGTAGTGGATTAGGAGCGCGTGGAAACGGGCAGAGACTCACGATCGATGTGACCCCGTCGCCCCGTCTCGAGGAGTTGCGGCAAGGGCTAAGAATGCCTGGCCACGCCTCGTGTTATCTCGCGGCCACCATCCAGGTCAACCCGACTCCACATCACTTCGCATTAAGCTCGCGTGGGTACCCCTCAGGGCCGACCCATCTTTAGTAACATGGTTTAGTGCAAGTCAAATCAACAACAATATCTGTGTGTCTGACACCAGGGGAATCCTGAGGAATCGCCCTCGATGGAATCCCACCTGATGTTATAGTCAAGGTGAACGAAGGAGGAATCACCCTCGAGGTCCACACTTGAGGAGTTGCGCGACGATGTCTTTACCGGGGGTGGTGTAGGAGGAATCACCCTCGCTTACCACGACCGAGTAACTAACCTACAAGGTTAACTTCAGAAGTGCTGACGAGGTATCACCCTCGGCACTCGATGGTAACCCAGCAGTGTCGGCAGCTAAGGGGGAAGTGATGTGCGGTGCCAGGGTCTAGTCTACAATCCCGATGAGCGGGTCTTCTGACATCCAGCGGGGCAGTCGGGATCAAGTGGGGGTCTTTGTCGGGACTCTACCCAGCCTATACTAATCAGTCTAGGATAACCAGAAAGGTAGCAAGGCAGGTTACAATAATCAGGCTATGCAGCAGATATAGGAAAACAGTAGCAGTAGCAGTTCTAATGCAAGCATAAGAGAGAAGAGAATAGGCGATATTGGCATGCTCAAAATGGGGGTGCTTGCCTGTTTTCTCTGGGGCAATGGCAAGGTCGCCGGTGGTGTCGTCGGGGACGTAGTCGTACTCCTGAGCTGCGTCTGCCTCGAGAGCTACGTCAACGTCGGGGTCTACCGAGAGAGAAGAGGGGGAAGAAACAGGTAAACATAATGCAAACAAATGCAATACGGTGCGTGTGATGCTATGATGCAGTGCAGGGTTGCCTAATTATGCATCTAAGTCACTTTAGTTATTTTTAGAATTAATCTGGGATTTATTTACCGAAGTGTGTGCACTATTCATCTACCAGATACGGGTCCGGAGTTACAAGTTCTTCTACTTAGGGGGTTCCGACAAAGAAATGGATGGCACGATCAGACTCGTCTCGTCGTTCTGAGCAACTTTCATGTTTTAACTTTTTCGATCCGAGCTACGGTTTAAAAGTTATTAATTTTCAAAGTTTATTTGAATTTCTGGAATTTATTTGTTTAGCAAAAAATGAATTATGATGTCAGCATGACATCACCGTGACATCAGCAAGTCAACAGCGGCTGTACAGGTCAAACCTGACCAGTGGGTCCAGTGGGTCCCACTGGGCAGTGACTGAAATAATTAACAAAGGCTAATTTTAATTAAACTAACCTAATTAACTAGCAGGACCCACCTGTCAGTGACTAACTTAATTATCATATTATTTTTTAAACTTAATTAGCCTAATTAATCGCGCCGGGCCCACTGGTCAGTGGCAGTGGCTGCCACGTCAGCCGCGTTGACTCGGTCAACGAGTCAACGGTGGCCCTCGGGCCCACAGGTTAGCGACCTGGGGTGTACCCCACACGGTGCCAGCTCAGCAGAGCCTCCGGAGTAACTCCGACGAGCTCGCGCGCGGCGGCCGAACACCGGCGAGCGTCGGAAAACGTCCACGACGCATCATTTGGCGCGGTTCTTGCAGCGTTCGAACGAGGGTTCGATACCGCATCTATCTACGGCGGTGGCGTGGGCTAAAACGGCCGGAGTCGAGCGCTACGTCGACGCCGGTGGCGGTGCTTTCGGGTGGAGCTAGGAATCGGCGAGGCAGGACTCGAGGAGGCACGCGCATGCGCGCGTTGGGCTCGTGGGGAGGAGCTGAGCCTGTCTGTGTGCTCGGACATCCACGACAGTAACTAGAACAACGACGATGAGCTTCACGGCGAAGCACGGTACGGCCGTCGTCGGCAGCAGCGCCAGTAGCGGCGAAACGGGGAGGAGACAAAGGGGATCCACGGTGGTGCTCACCTAGCGGCTCATGAAAGGCCCGTGAAGGTTTGTAGCTGCCGAGGTGGTCGAGGTCGCCGGAATTCGCCGGTGGTCGAAGCAGAAGGGGATGGGGAGGATCCGGCTCTGCAGGCCCTCCCAGCTCCAGCTAGGTCCACCAGGTGAAGGAGCCGACCACGGCGAAGCTTGCAGACAGGGTCGACGGGCACGGAGCCGCCGGTGGCCGCGGCAGAGCAGAGGCGAGGCGACGACGGCGCTCGGCCTCACGTGGATCTGAGGGGGAAAAGAAGTGGAGCGAACGAGGGAGAGAAGAGAGAATGAGCGAGAGGCCAGGGGGAATGGCTCGGCTTCGCCCTTATCCCCCTCCGCCTCCTGTTCTGTCGGTGGGCGCCGGTGCGTCGCCGTGTCGCCGGGCGACCGGAGCGCGGGCGCTCGGCCAGGGAGGAGTCGACACGCGAGGGAGAGAGACGAGGTGGGCCTGCTGGGCTGGGCCAGTGCACTGTGCACTAGGTCCAGTCCAGTGTAAGCCTTTTTCTTTTTTTTTTTCTCTCATTTTCTATTTCTTGTTTATTTTCTGTTTTGTAATAGTTGGGTCACTTTTGCCTTTTTAATAATGTGAAAGTTGATCCAAATATTGCAGAGCAATATTGCCTTACACCAAAAACTGATTTGGGTGAATTTGAATTCCATTTGAATTAGAAATGATTTTAAATGGATTTAATATTGCTGTTTTGGTGCTGTTTCAAAATGTTTGGGCCATTTATTTAACTCCAAATATTTTGATGATGGTTTTATAAATGACCCTGGTTTATTTGCCATTTAATGAACATTTTCCCAACAGAGTTTGTTCAATTTTATATTTCACTTTTGATTTTGAGTTGCTCTTCAAAATGGAGTTGAGTTGCTTTGATTAACCACTTTGTTTAAGCACTGCAAATGATATGACTTGGCAATATTAGCAGCTGATCATAGTGGTTATTACACAGGGGTGTTACACACCGGTCAAAGCCCGTCCGGCGAAAGTCAAAGGGCTAGATCTCCGGGTCAACTGGGAATCGGGGTGGCCTTCGGGGCGTAGCTATGCCACCGAAACATCGCATGGGTCCTGATGCATGTGTGAAAGTGTTGTGGCATGCGTAGACGCCCATCTTGGGGCTCCGTGGTGTGGCCCCCCTCCACGGACGGCAGTGCCGCCGTCACTTGGAGGGGGGAATCGTGCGGGTGCGGTAGAACCGGAGGGAATCTAGTGGTGGGTTGCGTCCAGACCGTGTTCTGGGATGTTGCTATGGGCTGACCTATCGCAACCAGGTGAAAAGGTCCACCGGTCAAAGCCCGTGCCGCGCGAAAGGTCAAAGGGCTAGATCTCCGGGTCAACTGGGAATCGGGGGGGCTTCGGGGGTGTAGGTATGCCACCGAAACATCGCACGGGTCCTGATGCATTTGTGAAAGTGTTGTGGCATGCGTAGACGCCCGTCTTGGGGTCCGTGGTGTGGCCCCCCTCCACGGACGGAGTGCCGCGTCACTTGGAGGGGGGAATCGTGCGGGTGGGTAGAACCGAGGGATTAGTGTGTGGGTTGGGTCCAGACCGTGTTCGGGGATGTTGCTATTGGCTGAACTATCGCAACAGGTGAAAAGGTCCACGGTCAAAGCCCGTCCGGAAAGTCAAAGGGCTAGATCTCCGGTCAACTGGGAATCGGGGGGGTGCTTCGGGTGTAGCTATGCCACCGAAACATCGCACGGGTCCTGATGCATGTGGAAAGTGTTGTGGCATGTGAGACGCCCGTCTTGGGGTCCTGGTGTGGCCCCCCTCCACGGACGGCAGTGCCGCCGTCACTTGGAGGGGGAATCTGCGGGGCGGGAGAACCGGAGGGAATCTAGTGGGGGGTGGGTCCAGACCTGTTCGGGATGTTGCTATGGGCTGACATAGCAACCAGGTGAAAAGGTCCACCGGTCAAAGCCCGTCCGGCGAAAGTCAAAGCGTAGATCTCGGTCAACTGGGAATCGGGGTGGCCTTCGGGGTGTAGCATGCCACGAAACATCGCACGGGTCCTGATGCATGTGTGAAAGTGTTGTGCATGCGTAGACGCCCGTCTTGGGGTCCGTGGTGTGGCCCCCTCCACGGACGGCAGTGCCGCCGTCACTTGGAGGGGGGATCGTGCGGGTGCGGTAGAACCAGGAATCTAGTGGTGGGTTGGGTCCAGACCTGTTCGGGGATGTTGCTATGGGCTGACCTATCGCAACCAGGTGAAAAGGACACGGTCAAAGCCCGTCCGGCGAAAGTCAAAGGCTAGATTCCGGTCAACTGGGAATCGGGGTGGCCTTCGGGGTGTAGCTATGCCACCGAAACATCGCACGGTCCTGATGCATGTGTGAAAGTGTTGTGGCATGCGTAGACGCCCGTCTTGGGGCTCCGGTTGTGCCCCCCTCCACGGACGCAGTGCCGCCGTCACTTGGAGGGGGAAGGTGCGGGTGCGGTAGAACCGGAGGGAATCTAGTGGTGGTTGGGTCCAGACCGTGTTTGGGGATGTTGTATGGGCTGACCTATCGCAACCAGGTGAAAAGGCCACCGGTCAAAGCCCGTCCGGCGAAAGTCAAAGGGCGAGTCTGTCAACTGGATGGATCGGGGTGGCCTCGGGGTGTAGCTAGCCACGAAACATCGCACGGTCCTGATGCATGTGTGAAAGTGTTGTGGCATGCGTAGACGCCCGTCTTGGGGCTCCGTGGTGTGGCCCCCCCTCCACGGACAGCAGTGCCGCCGTCACTTGAGGGGGGGATCGTGCGGTGCGGTAGAACCGGAGGGAATCTAGTGGTGGGTTGGGTCCAGACCGTGTTCGGGGATGTTGCTATGGGTGACTATCGCAACCAGGTGAAAAGGTCCACCGGTCAAAGCCCGTCCGGCGAAAGTCAAAGGCTAGATCTCCTGGTCAACTGGGAATCGGGGTGGCCTTCGGGGTGTAGCTATGCCACCGAAACATCGCACGGTCCTGATGCATGTGTGAAAGTGTTGTGGCATGCGTAGACGCCCGTCTTGGGGCTCCGTGGTGTGGCCCCCCTCCACGGAGGCAGTGCGCCGTCACTTGGAGGGGGGAATGGTGCGGTGCGGTAGAACCGGAGGGAATCTAGTGGTGGGTTGGGTCCAGACCGTTCGGGGATGTTGCTAGGGCTGACCTATCGCAACCAGGTGGAAAAGGTCCACGTCAAAGCCCGTTCGGCGAAAGTCAAAGGGCTAGATCTCCGGTCAACTGGGATCGGGGTGGCCTTCGGGGTGTAGCTATGCCACCGAAACATCGCACGGTCCTGATGCATGTGTGAAAGTGTTGTGGCATGCGTAGACGCCGTCTTGGCTCGTGGTGTGGCCCCCTACGGAGGCAGTGCCGCCGTCACTTGGAGGGGGGATCGTGCGGGTGCGGTAGAACCAGGGAATCTAGTGTGGGTTGGGTCCAGACCGTGTTTGGGATGTTGCTATGGGCTGACCTTTCGCAACCAGGTGAAAGGCCACGGTCAAAGCCCGCCGGCGAAAGTCAAAGGGCTAGATCTCCGGTCAACTGGGAATCGGGGTGGCCTTCGGGGTGTAGCTATGCCACGAAACATCGCACGGTCCGATGCATGTTGAAAGTGTTGTGGCATGCGTAGACGCGTTTGGGGCTCGTGGTGTGCCCCCCTCACGGAGGCAGTGCCGCCGTCACTTGGAGGGGGGAATGTGCGGGTGCGGTAGAACCGGAGGGAATCTAGTGGTGGGTTGGGTCCAGACCTGTGTTCGGGTGTTGATGGGCTGACCTACGCAACCAGGTGAAAAGGCCACGGTCAAAGCCCGTCGCGCGAAGTCAAAGGGCTAGATTCCGGTCACTGGGAATCGGGGGTGCCTTCGGGGTGTAGCTATGCCACGAAACATGCACGGTCCTGATGCATGTGTGAAAGTGTTGTGGCATGCGTAGACGCCCGTCGGGGCTCGTGGTGTGGCCCCCCCTCACGGACGAGTGCCGCCGTCACTTGGAGGGGGGAATCGGGGGGTGCGGTAGAACCGGAGGGAATCTAGGGGGGGTTGGGTCCAGACCGTGTTCGGGGATGTTGCTATGGGCGACCTATCGCAACAGGTGGAAAGAGTCCACCGGTCAAAGCCCGTCCGGCGAAAGTCAAAGGGTAGATCTCCGGTCAACTGGGATCGGGGTGGCCTTCGGGTGTTGTAGAGCACCGAAACATCCACGGGTCCTGATGCATGTGTGAAAGTGTTGTGGCATGCGTAGAGCCGTCTTGGGGCTCCGTGGTTTGGCCCCCCCTCCACGGACGGCAGCGCCGTCACTTGGAGGGGGGAAGTGCGGGTGCGGTAGGAACCGAGGGAATCTAGTGGTGGGTTGGGTCCAGACCGTGTTCGGGGATGTTGCTATGGGCTGACCTATCGCAACCAGGTGGAAAAGGTCCACCGGTCAAAGCCCGTCCGCGAAAGTCAAAGGCTAGACTCCGGTCAACTGGGAATCGGGGTGGCTTCGGGGTGTAGTATGCCACCGAAACATCGCAAGGGTCCTGATGCATGTGTGAAAGTGTGTGGCATGCGTAGACGCCCGTCTTGGGGCTCCGTGGTGTGGCCCCCTCCACGGCGCAGTGCCGCCTCACTTGGAGGGGGGAATCGTGCGGGTGCGGTAGAAACGGAGGGAATCTAGTGGTGGGTTGGGTCCAGACCGTGTCGGGGATGTTGCTATGGGCTGACCTATCGAACCAGGTGAAAGTCCACCGGTCAAAGCCCGTCGGCGAAAGTCAAAGGGCTAGATATCCGGTCAACTGGGATCGGGGTGGCTTCGGGGTGTAGCTATGCCACGAAACATTGCACGGTCTGATGCATGTGTGAAAGTGTTGTGGCATGCGTAGACGCCCGTTTGGGGCTCCGTGGTGTGGCCCCCCTCCACGGACGGCAGTGCCGCTCACTTGGAGGGGGGATCGTGCGGGGTGCGGAACCGGAGGGAATCAGTGGTGGGTTGGGTCCAGACTGTTCGGGGATGTGCTATGCTGACCTATCGCAACAGGTGAAAAGGTCCACCGGTCAAAGCCCGTCCGGCGAAAGTCAAAGGGCTAGATCTCGGTCAACTGGGAATCGGGGTGGCCTTCGGGTGTAGCTATGCCACCGAAACATCGCACGGGTCCTGATGCATTGTGAAAGTGTTGTGGCATGCGTAGAGCCGTCTTGGGGCTCCGTGGTGTGGCCCCCCTCCAAGGACGGCAGTGCCGCCGTCACTTGGAGGGGGGGAATCGTGCGGGTGCGGAAAACGAGAGGAATCTAGTGGGGGTTGGGTCCAGACCGTGTTCGGGGATGTTGCTATGGGCTACCTATCGCAACCAGTGAAAAGGTCCCCCGTCAAAGCCCGTCCGGCGAAAGTCAAAGGGCTAGATCCGGTCAAATGGAATCGGGGTGGCTTCGGGGTGTAGCTATGCCACCGAAACATCGCAGGGTCCTGATGCATGTGTGAAAGTGTTGGCATGCGTAGACGCCGTCTTGGGGCTCCGGGTGTGGCCCCCCTCACGGACGCAGTGCCGCCTCACTTGGAGGGGGGAATGTGGGGTGCGGTGCGGTAGAACCGGAGGGAATCTAGTGGTGGGTTGGGTCCAGACGTGTTCGGGGATGTTGCTATGGGCGACCTATCGCAACCAGGTGAAAAGGTCCACCGGTAAAGCCGTCCGGAAAGTCAAAGGCTAGATCTCCGGTCACATGGGAATTCGGGTGGCCTTCGGGGTGTAGCTATGCCACAGAACATCCACGGGTCCTGATGCATGTGTGAAAGTGTTTGTGGCATGTAGACGCCCGTCTTGGGGCTCCGTGGTGTTGCCCCCCCCCACGGACGGCAGTGCGCGTCACTTGGAGGGGGGGAGTGCGGGTGCGGTAGAACCGAAGAATCTAGTGGGGGTTGGGTCCAGACCGTGTTCGGGGATGTTGCTAGGCTGACCTATCGCAACCAGGTGAAAAAGTCCACCGGTCAAAGCCCGTCGGCGAAAGTCAAAGGGCTAGATCTCCGGTCAACTGGATGGGGTGGCCTTCGGGGTGTAGCTATGCCACCGAAACATCGCACGGGTCCTGATGCATGTGTGAAAGTGTTGTGGCATGCGTAGACGCCCGTCTTGGGGCTCCGTGGTGTGGCCCCCCTCCACGACGCATTGCATCCGCGAGTCACTGGAGGGGGGAATCGTGCGGGTGCGGTAGAACCGGAGGGAATCTAGTGGTGGGTTGGGTCCAGACCATGTTCGGGGATGTTGCTATGGGCTGACCTATCGCAACCAGGTGAAAAGGTCCACCGGTCAAAGCCCGTCCGGCGAAAGTCAAAGGACTAGATCTTCGGGTCAACTGGGAATCGGGGTGGCCTTCGGGGTGTAGCTATGCCACCGAAACATCGCATGGGTCCTGATGCATGTGTGAAAGTGTTGTGGCATGCGTAGACGCCCGTCTTGGGGCTCCGTGGTGTGGCCCCCCCTCCACGGACGGCAGTGCCGCCGTCACTTGGAGGGGGGAATCGTGCGGGTGCGGTAGAACCGGAGGGAATCTAGTGGTGGGTTGGGTCCAGACCGTGTTCGGGGATGTTGCTATGGGCTGACCTATCGCAACCAGGTGAAAAGGTCCACCGGTCAAAGCCCGTCCGGCGAAAGTCAAAGGGCTAGATCTCCGGGTCAACTGGGAATCGGGATGGCCTTCGGGGTGTAGCTATGCCACCGAAACTGCGCACGGGTCCTGATTCATGTGTGAAAGTGTTGTGGCATGCGTAGACGCCCGTCTTGGGGCTCCGTGGTGTGGCCCCCCCTCAACGGACGGAAGTGCCGCCGTCACTTGGAGGGGGGAATCGTGCGGGTACGGTAGAACCGGAGGGAATATAGTGGTGGGTTGGGTCCAGACCGTTTTCGGGGATGTTGCTATGGGCTGACCTATCGCAACCAGGTGAAAAGGACCACCGGTCAAAGCCCGTTCGGCGAAAGTCAAAGGGCTAGATCTCCGGGTCAACTGGGAATCGGGGTGGCCTTCGGGGTGTAGCTATGCCACCGAAACATCGCACGAGTCCTGATGCATGTGTGAAAGTGTTGTGGCATGCGTAGACGCCCGTCTTGGGGCTCCGTGGTGTGGCCCCCCCTCCACGGACGGATGTTTCGGTGGCATAGCTACACCCGAAGGCCACCCGAATCAGTTGACACGAGATCTAGCCCTTTGACTTTCGCCGGACGGGCTTTGACCGGTGGACCTTTCACCTGGTTGCGATAGGTCAGCCCATAGACACATCCCCGAACACGGTTGGACCCAACCCAACACTAGATTCCCTCCGGTTCACCGCACCCGCACCTCCCCCCTCCAAGTGACGGCGGCACTGCCTCCGTGGAGGGGGGCCACAACAGGAGCCCCAAGACGGGCGTCTACGCATGCACACACTTTCACACATGCTAGGACCCGTGCATGTTTCGGTGGCATAGCACACCCCGAAGGCCACCCCGATCCCAGTTGACCCGAGATCTAGCCCTTTGACTTTCGCCGGACGGGCTTGGCGGTGACCTTTTCACCTGGTTGCGATAGGTCAGCCCCTAGCAACATCCCCGCACAGGTCTGGACCCAACCCACACTAGATTCCCTCGGTTCTACCGCACCCGCACATCCCCCCTCCAAGTGACGGCGGCCTTCTCGTCGTGGGGGGGGCCACACCACGGAGCCCCAAGACGGGCGTCTACGCATGCCACAACACTTTCACACATGCATCAGGACCCGTGCATGTTTCGGTGGCATAGCTACAACCCGAAGGCCACCCCGATTCCAGTTGACCAGAGATCTAGCCCTTTGACTTTCCGGACGGGCTTTGACCGGTGGACTTTCCACCTGGTTGCGATAGGTCAGCCCATAGCAACATCCCCGAACACGGTTGGACCAAACCACCACTAGATTCCCTCCGGTTCACCGCACCCGCACATTCCCCTCCAAGTGACGCGGCACTCGTCCGTGGAGGGGGGGCCACACCACGGAGCCCCAAGACGGGCGTCTACGCTGCCACAACACTTTTACACATGCATCAGGACCGTGCGATGTTTCGGTGGCATAGCTACACCCCGAAGGCCACCCGATCCCAGTTGACCAGAGATCTAGCCCTTGACTTTCGCCGACGGGCTTTGACCGGTGGCTTTCACCTGGTTGCGATAGGTCAGCCCATAGCAACATCCCCGAACACGGTTGGACCCAACCAACACTAATTCCCTCCGGTTCACCGCACCGCACATCCCCCCTCCAAGTGACGGCGGCCATGCCTCCGTGGAGGGGGGCCACACCACGGAGCCCCAAGACGGGCGTCTACCATGCCACAACACTTTCAAACATGATCAGGACCGTGCGATGTTTCGGTGGCATAGCTACACCCCGAAGGCCACCCGATCCCAGTTGACCCGAGATCTAGCCCTTTGACTTTCGCGGGGGGGGTGTGGGCGCTGTTGTGGTGCGAGGTGGAGAGACCCCCCCCCCCACCCCCCCCACCACCCGGACGGGCTTTGACCGGTGGACCTTTCCACCTGGTTGCGATAGGTCAGCCCATAGCAACATCCCCGAACACGGTCTGGACCCAACCCACACTAGATTCCCTCGGTTCACCGCAACCGCCACATTCCCCCTCCAAGTGACGGCGGCACTGCTCTCCGTGGAGGGGGCCACACACGGAGCCCCAAGACGGGCGTCTACGCATGCCAAACACTTTCACACATGCATCAGGACCCTGCGATGTTTCGGTGGCATAGTACACCCCGAAGGCCACCCGATCCCAGTTGACCGAGATCTAGCCTTTGACTTTCGCCGGAAGGGCTTTGACCGGTGGACCTTTTCACCTGGTTGCGATAGGTCAGCCCATAGCAACATCCCCGAACAGTCTGGACCCAACCCAACACTAGATTCCCTCCGGTTCACCGCACCCGCACATCCCCCCTCCAAGTGGCGGCACTGCCCTCCGTGGAGGGGGCCACACACGGAGCCCCAAGACGGGCGTCTACGCATGCCACACACTTTCACACATGCATCAGCACCGTGCGATGTTTCGGTGGCATAGTACACCCCGAAGGCCACCCCGAATCCAGTTGACCAGGAGATCTAGCCCTTTGACTTTCGCGGAAGGGCTTTGACCGGTGGACCTTTCATGGTGCGATAGGTCAGCCCATAGAACATCCCCGAACACGGTCTGGACCCAACCCACACTAGATTCCCTCCGGTTCACCGCACCCGCAATCCCCCCTCCAAGTGACGGCGGCACTGCCTCGTGGAGGGGGGCCACACCACGGAGCCCCAGACGGGCGTCTACGCATGCCACAACACTTCACACATGCATCAGGACCCCTGCGATGTTTCGGTGGATAGCTACACCCCGAAGGCCACCCCGATCCCAGTGACCCGAGACTAGCCCTTTGACTTTCGGGACGGCTTTGACCGGTGGACTCTTCACCTGGTTGCGATAGGTCAGCCATAGCAACATCCCCGAACACGGTCTGGACCCACCACCACACTAGATTTCTCGGTTCACCGCACCCGCATCCCCCTCCAAGTGACGGGGCACTGCCTCCGTGGAGGGGGGGCCACACCACGGAGCCCCAAGACGGGCGTCTACGCATGCCACACACTTTCACACATGCATCGGACCCGTGCATGTTTCGGTGGCATAGCTACACCCGAAGGGCACCCCGATCCCAGTTACCAGGAGATCTAGCCCTTTGACTTTGCCGACGGGCTTTGACCGGTGGACCTTTTCACCTGGTTGCGATAGGTCAGCCATAGCAACATCCCCGAACACGGTCTGGACCCAACCCCACACTAGATTCCCTCGGTTCACCGCCACCGCCATTCCCCCTCCAAGTGACGGGGCACTGCCTCCGTGGAGGGGGGCCACACCACGGAGCCCCAAGACGGGCGTCTACGATGCCACACACTTTACACCATGCATGGACCCGTGCATGTTTCGGTGGCATAGCTCACACCCCGAAGGCCACCCCGATCCAGTTGACCCGAGATCTAGCCCTTTGACTTTCGCCGGACGGGCTTTGACCGGTGACCTTTTCACCTGGTTGCGATAGGTCAGCCCAAGCAACATCCGAACACGGTCTGGACCCAACCCACACTAGATTCCCTCGGTTCACCGCACCCGCCATCCCCCCTCCAAGTGACGGCGGCCCCTTCCGTGGAGGGGGGCCACACCACGACGCCAAGACGGGCGTTACGCATGCCACAAACACTCACACATGCATCAGGACCCGTGCATGTTTCGGTGGCATAGCTACACCCGAAGGCCACCCCGAATCCCAGTTGACCCGAGATCTCGCCTTTGACTTTCGCCGGACGGGCTTTGACCGGTGGACTCTTTACCTGGTTGCGATAGGTCAGCCCATAGCAACATCCCCGAACACGGTCTGGACCCAACCCACACTAGATTCCCTCGGTTCTACACCGCACACGATTCCCCCTCAAGTGACGCGGCACTGTCCGTGGGGGGGGCCACACCACGGAGCCCCAAGACGGGCGTCTACTACGCTGCCACAACACTTTCACACATGCATCAGGACCCGTGCGATGTTTCGGTGGCATGCTACACCCCGAAGGCCACCCCGATCCCAGTTGACCCGAGATCTAGCCCTTTACTTTCGCCGGACGGGCTTTGACCGGTGGTCTTTCACCTGGTTGCGATAGGTCAGCCCATAGCAACATCCCCGAAAACGGTCTGGACCCAACCCACCACATATTCCTCCGGTTCACCGACCCGCACATTCCCCCCTCCAAGTGACGGCGGCACTTCGTCGTGAGGGGGGGGCCACACCACGGAGCCCCAAGACGGGCGTCTACGCATGCCACAACATTTCACATGCATCAGGACCCGTGCGATGTTTCGGGGCATAGCTACACCCCGAAGGCCACCCGATCCCAGTTGACCCGATCTAGCCCTTGACTTTGCCGGACGGGCTTTGACGGTGGACTTTTCACCTGGTTGCGATAGGTCAGCCCATAGCAACATCCCCGAACACGGTCTGGACCCAACCCACACTAGATTCCCTCCGGTTCACCGCACCCGCACATCCCCCCTCCAAGTGACGGCGGCACTGCCTCCGTGGAGGGGGGCCACACCACGGAGCCCCAAGACGGGCGTCTACGCATGCCACAACACTTTCACACATGCATCAGGACCTGCGATTGTTCGGTGCATAGCTACACCCGAAGGCCACCCCGAATCCCAGTTGACCCGAGATCTAGCCTTGACTTTCGCGGACGGGCTTTGACCGTGGACCTTTCCACCTGGTTGCGATAGGGCAGCATAGCAACATCCCCGAACAGGTCTGGACCCAACCAACCACTAGATTCCCTCGGTTCACCGCACCCGCCATTCCCCCTCCAAGTGACGGCACTGCCTCCGTGGAGGGGGGGACACCACGGAGCCCCAAGAAGGGCGTCTACGCTGCCACACACTTTCAACATGCAAGGACCCGTGCGATGTTTCGGTGGATAGCTACACCCGAAGGCCACCCCAGATCCCTGTGACCCGAGATCTAGCCTTTGACTTTGCGGACGGGCTTTGACCGGTGGACCTTTCACCTGGTTGCATAGGTCAGCCATAGCAACATCCCCGAACACGGTCTGGACCCAACCCAACCATAGATTCCCTCCGGTTCACCGCACCCGCACATCCCCCCCCAAGTGACGCGGCACTGCCTCTGGGGGGGGCCACACCACGGAGCCCCAAGACGGGGTCTACGCATGCCAAACACTTCACACATGCATCAGGACCGCTGCGATGTTTCGTGGCATAGCTACAACCGAAGGCCACCCCGAATCCCAGTTGACCAGAGATCTAGCCCTTTGACTTTCGCCGGAAGGGCTTTGACCGGTGGACTTTCACTGGTTGCGATAGGTCAGCCCATAGCAACATCCCCGAACAGGTCTGGACCCACCCACACTAGATTCCTCGTTCTACCGACCGCACGATTCCCCCTCCAAGTGACGGGGCACTGCCTCCGTGGAGGGGGGCCACCACACGGAGCCCCAAGACGGGGTACTGCATGCCCAAACACTTTCAACATGCATCAGGACCCGTGCGATGTTTCGGTGGCATAGCTACACCGAAGGCCACCCCGAATCCCAGTTGACACGAGATCTAGCCCTTTGACTTTCGCCGAAGGGTTTGACGGTGGACTTTCACCTGGTTGCGATAGGTCAGCCCATAGCAACATCCCCAACACGGTCTGGACCCAACCCACCACTAGATTCCCTCGGTTCTACCCACCCGCAGATCCCCCTCCAAGTGACGACGGCACTCTTACATCCACTCCCTTCGTGGCACCTCAAGATAGCCCACGCCCCACAGCCCTCCATTACGACCAGTAGCATTTCATCTTTCGACCTCCTTCGCACCACCTCTTACTTCAACTTTTCCCCTATCGCTCTCCGACTCCGTCTCGAAATCGACACCTCTTCCCTCTTGTCCCCCTCACCCACACCTCCCAAGACCACGTCCGTGGAGGGGGGCCACACCACGGAGCCCCAAGACGGCGTCTACGCATGACACACATTTCACACATGCATCGGACCCGTGCGATGTTCGGGGCATAGCTACACCCCGAAGGCCACCCCGAATCCCAGTTGACCAGAGATCTAGCCTTTGACTTTCGCCGGACGGGCTTTGACCGTGGACCTTTTCACCTGGTTGGCATAGGTCAGCCCATAGCAACATCCCCGAACACGGTCTGGACCCAACCACCACTAGATTCCCTCCGGTTCACCCACCCGCACATTCCCCCCTCCAAGTGACGGCGGCACTGCCTCGTGGAGGGGGGCCACACCCGGAGCCCCAAGACGGGCGTCTAAGCATGCCACAACACTTTCACACATGCCTCAGGACCCGTGCGATGTTTCGGTGGCATAGCTACACCCCGAAGGCCACCCGAATCCGTTACCGGAGATCTAGCCTTTGACTTCGCCGGACGGGCTTTGACCGGTGGACCTTTCCACCTGTTGCGATAGGGCAGCCCATAGCAACATCCCGAACACGGTCTGGAACCAACCCACACTAGATTCTCGGTTCCACCGCACCCGCACATTCCCCCCTCCAAGTGACGGCGGCAACGTCCGTGGGGGGGGCCACACGGAGCCCAAGACGGGCGTCTACGATGCCACAACACTTTCCACATGCATCAGGACCGTGCGATGTTTCGGTGGCATATATACACCCCGAAGGCCACCCGAATCCCAGTTGACCAGAGATCTAGCCCTTTGACTTGCCGGACGGGCTTTGACGGTGGACCTTTTCACCTGGTTGCGATAGGTCAGCCCCCAGCAAAATCCCGAACACGGTCTGGACCAACCCCACATAGATTCCCTCCGGTTCCACCGCACCCGCACATCCCTCCAAGTGACGGCGCACTGCCTCGTGGAGGGGGGCCACACCACGGAGCCCCAAGACGGGCGTCTACGCATGCCACAACACTTTCACACATGCATCAGGACCCTGCGATGTTTCGGTGGCATACTAACCCCGAAGGCCACCCCGATCCCAGTTGACCCGAGATCTAGCCCTTTGACTTTCGCCGGACGGGCTTGACCGGTGGTCTTTTCACTGGTTGCGATAGGAGCAGCCATAGCAACATCCCGAACACGGTCTGACCCAACCCCCACTAGATTCCCTCGGTTCACCGCACCCGCAATCCCCCTCCAAGTGACGGCGGCACTGCTCCGTGGAGGGGGGGCCACACCACGGAGCCCAAGACGGGCGTCTACGCATGCCACAACACTTTCAAAATGCATCAGGACCCTGCGATGTTTTGGTGCATAGCTACACCCCCGAAGGCCACCCCGATCCCAGTTGACCCGAGACTAGCCCTTTGACTTTCGCGACGGGCTTTGACCGGTGGACTTTCACCTGGTTGCGATAGGTCAGCCCATAGCAACATCCCCAACACGGTCTGGACCCAACCCACACTAGATTCCCTCCGGTTCACCGCACCCGCAATCCCCCCTCCAAGTGACGCGGCATGCCTCGTGGAGGGGGGGCCACACCCAGGAGCCCCAAGACGGGCGTCTACGCATGCCACACACTTTCACACATGCATCGGACCCGTGCGATTGTTCGGTGGCATAGCTACACCCCGAAGGCCACCCCGATTCCAGTTGACCCGAGATCTAGCCCTTTGACTTTCGCCGACGGGCTTTACCGGTGGACTTTCACCTGGTTGCGATAGTCAGCCCATAGCAACATCCCCAAACGGTCTGGACCCACCCACCTAGATTCCCTCCGGTTCACCGCACCCGCACATCCCCCCTCAAGTGACGGGGCGCACTGCCTCCGTGGAGGGGGGCCACACCACGGAGCCCCAAGAGGGCGTCTACGCATGCCAAACACTTTCACACATGCATCAGGACCTGCGATTTTCGGTGGCATAGCTACACCCGAAGGCCACCCCGATTCCAGTTGACCCGAGATCTAGCCCTTTGACTTTCGCCGGGGCTTTGACCGGTGGTCTTTCACCTGGTTGCGAAGGTCAGCCCATAGCAACCTCCCCGAAAACGGTCTGGAACCAACCCACCACTAGATTCCCTCCGGTTCACCGACCCGCACATCCCCCTCCAAGTGACGGCGGGTACGCTTCCGTTGAGGGGGGGCACACACACGAGCCCCAGACAGGGCGTCTACGCATGCCACAACACTTTCACACATGCATCAGGACCCGTGCGAGTTCGGTGGCATAGCTACACCCCGAAGGCCACGATCCCAGTTGACCCGAGATCTAGCCCTTTGACTTTCGCGGACGGGCTTTGACCGGGGACCTTTCACCTGGTTGCGATAGGTCAGCCCATAGCAACATCCCCGAACACGGTCTGGACCCAACCCAACACTAGATTCCTCCGGTTCACCGCACCCGCAATCCCCCCTCCAAGTGACGGGCACTGCCTCCGTGGAGGGGGGCCACACCACGGAGCCCCAAGACGGGCGTCTGACTGCCACAACACTTTCACACATGCATCGGACCCGTGCGATGTTTCGGTGGCATAGCTACACCCGAAGGCCACCCCGAATCCCAGTTGACCCGAGATCTAGCCTTTGACTTTCGCCGGACGGGCTTTGACCGGTGGACCTTTTCACCTGGTTGCGATAGGTCAGCCCATAGCAACATCCCCGAAACAGGTCTGGACCCCACCCACACTAGATTCCCCGGTTCACCGACCCGCACATCCCCCCTCCAAGTGAGCGGCATCCGTGTGGAGGGGGGCCACACCACGGAGCCCCAAGACGGGCGTCTACGCATGCCACACACTTTCACACATGCATCGACCCGTGCGATGTTTCGGTGGATAGCTACACCCGAAGGCCACCCCGATCCCAGTTGACCCGAGATCTAGCCTTTGACTTTCGCGGACGGGCTTTGACCGGTGGACTTTCATGGTTGCATAGGTCAGCCATAGCAACATCCCCGAACACGGTCTGGACCAACCCACACTAGATTCCCTCCGGTTCACCGCACCCGCCAATCCCCTCCAAGTGACGGCGGCACTGTCGTCTGAGGGGGGCCACACCACGGAGCCCCAAGACGGGGTCTACGCATGCCACAACACTTTCACACATGCATCAGGACCGTGCATGTTTCGTGGCAAGCTACAACCCGAAGGCCACCCCGAATCCCAGTTGACCGGAGATCTAGCCCTTGACTTTCGCCGGACGGGCTTTGACGGTGGACCTTTTCACTGGTTGCGATAGGTCAGCCCATAGCAACATCCCCACACACGGTCTGGACACCAACCCACACTAGATTCCTCGGTTCACCGCACCCGCACATCCCCCCTCCAAGTGACGGCGGCACTGCCTTCCGTGGAGGGGGGCCACACCACGGAGCCCCAAGACGGGGGTCTACGCATGCCACAACACTTTCACACATGCATCAGGACCCGTGCGATGTTTCGGTGGCATGCTACACCCCGAAGGCCACCCCGATCCCATTGACCGGAGATCTAGCCCTTTGACTTTCGCCGAGGTTTGACCGGTGGACTTCACTGGTTGCGATAGGTCAGCCCATAGCAACATCCCAACACGGTCTGGACCCAACCCACACTAGATTCCCTCGGTTCACCGCACCCGCAATTCCCCTCCAAGTGACGCGGCACTGCCTCGTGGAGGGGGGGCCACACCACGGAGCCCAGACGGGCGTCTACGCATGCCAAACACTTTCACACATGCATCGGACCCGTGCGATGTTCGGTGGCATAGTACACCGAAGGCCACCCGATTCCAGTTGACCAGAGATCTAGCCTTTGACTTTCGCCGGACGGGCTTTGACCGGTGGACCTTTTCACCTGGTTGCGATAGGTCAGCCCATAGCAACATCCCCGACACGGTCTGGACCCAACCCACACTAGATTCCCTCCGGTTTACCACACCCGCACATTCCCCCTCCAAGTGACGGCGGCACTGCCTCCGTGAGGGGGGCCACACCACGGAGCCCCAAGACGGGGTCTACGCATGCCACAACACTTTCACACATGCATCAGGACCCGTGCGATGTTTCGGTGGCATAGCTACACCCCGAAGGCCACCCCGATTCCATGTGACCCGAGATCTAGCCTTTGACTTTCGCGGACGGGTGGCTTTACCGGTGGACTCTCACTGTTGCGATAGGTCAGCCCATAGCAACATCCCGAACACGGTCTGGACCCAACCCACACTAGATTCCCTCGGTTCTACCGCACCCGCACATCCCCCCTCCAAGTGACGGCGGCACTGCCGTCCGTGGAGGGGGGCCACACCACGGAGCCCCAAGACGGGCGTCTACGCATGCCAAACACTTTCCACATGCATCAGGACCGTGCGATGTTTCGGTGGCATACTACACCCGAGCACCGATCCATCCAGACTACGATCCAGCACCGATCCAGTTCCAGATCTAGCCCTTTGACTTTGCGGACGGGCTTGACCGGTGGACCTTTTCACTGGTTGCGATAGGTCAGCCCATAGCAACATCCCCGAACACGGTCTGGACCCAACCCAACACTAGATTCCCTCGGTTCACCGCACCCGCACTCCCCCCCTCCAAGTGACGGCGGCACTGCTCCGTGGAGGGGGGCCACACCACGGGCCCCAAGACGGGCGTCTACGCATGCACAACACTTTCACACATGCATGGACCCGTGATAGTTTCGGTGGCATAGCCACACCCGAAGGCCACCCCGATCCCAGTTGACCCGAGATCTAGCCCTTTGACTTGCCGGACGGGCTTTGACCGGTGACCTTTTACCTGGTTGCGAATGGTCAGCCCATAGCAACATCCCCGAACACGGTCTGGACCCAACCAACACTAGATTCCCTCGGTTCACCGCACCCGCACATTCCCCTCCAAGTGACGGCGGCACTTCCTCGTGGAGGGGGGCCACACCACGGAGCCCCAAGACGGGCGTCTACGCATGCCAACACTTTCACACATGCATCAGGACCCGTGCATGTTTCGGTGGCATAGCTACACCCGAAGGCCACCCCGATTCCAGTTGACCCGAGATCTAGCCCTTTGACTTTTGCGGACGGGCTTTGACCGGTGGACCTTTTCACCTGGTTGCGATAGGTCAGCCCATAGCAA
>CM022298.1:121284703-121296189 GCA_011799875.1 Thinopyrum elongatum
ACCAGGTGAAAAGGTCCATCGGTCAAAGCCCGTCCGGCGAAAGTCAAAGGGCTAGATCTCTGGGTCAACTGGGAATCGAGATGGCCTTCGGGGTGTAGCTATGCCACTGAAACATCACACGGGTCCTGATGCATGTGTGAAAGTGTTGTGGCATGTGTAGACGCCCGTCTTGGGGCCCCGTGGTGTTGCCCCCCCTCCACGGACGGCAGTGCCGCTGTCACTTGGAGGGGGGAATCGTGCGGGTGCGGTAGAACCGAATGAAATCTAGTGGTGGGTTGGGTCCAGACCGTGTTCGGGGATGTTGCTATGTGCTGACCTATCGCAACCAGGTGAAAAAGTCCACCGGTCAAAGCCCGTCTGGCGAAAGTCAAAGGGCTAGATCTCCGGGTCAACTGGAAATCGGGGTGGCCTTCGGGGTGTAGCTATGCCACCGAAACATCGCATGGGTCCTGATGCATGTGTGAAAGTGTTGTGGCATGCGTAGACGCCCGTCTTGGGGCTCCGCGACGAGGCATAGCTACACCGAAGGCCACCCCGATTCCCCGTTGACCCGGAGATCTAGCCTTTGACTTTCCGGACGGGCTTTGACCGGGGACCTTTTCACCTGGTTGCGATAGGTCAGCCATAGCAACATCCCCGAACAGGTTGGACCCAACCCACCACTAATTCCCTTCGGTTCTACCGCACCCGCAGATTCCCCCTCCAAGTGACGCGCGATGCCGTCCGTGGAGGGGGGGCCACACCACGGAGCCCCAGACGGGCGTCTACGCATGCACAAAACACTCACACATGCATCAGGACCCGTGCGATTTCGGTGGCATAGCTACACCGAAGGCCACCCGATTCCCAGTTGACCCGGAGATCTAGCCCTTTGACTTTCGCCGACGGGCTTTGACCGGTGGACCTTTTCCCCTGGTTGCGATAGGTCAGCCCATAGCACACCGAACACGTCTGGACCAACCCACCACTAGATTCCCTCGGTTCTACCGCACACCGCACGATTCCCCCTCCAAGTGAGGCGGCCCTGCCGTCCGTGGAGGGGGGCCACACCAAGGACCCCAAGACGGGCGTCTAAGACAGCCACAACACTTCACACATGCATCAGGACGTGCGATGTTCGGTGGCATAGCTACAACGAAGGCCACCCCGATTCCCAATTGACCCGGAGATCTAGCCCTTTGACTTTCGCGGACGGGCTTTGACCGGGGACCTTTTCACCTGGTTGCGATAGGTCAGCCCATAGCAACATCCCCAACACGGTCTGGACCCAACCCAACTAGATTCCCTCCGGTTCTACCGCACCCGCAGATTCCCCCTCCAAGTGACGGCGGCACTGCCGTCCGTGGAGGGGGCACACCACGGAGCCCCAAGACGGGCGTCTACGCATGCCACAACAATTTCACACATGCATCAGGACGTGCGATGTTTCGGTGGCATAGCTACACCCCGAAGGCCACCCGATCCCAGTTGACCGGAGATCTAGCCCTTTGACTTTTGCCGGACGGGCTTTGTAGGTGGACTTTTCACCTGGTTGCGATAGGTCAGCCCAAGAACATCCCCAACAGGTCTGGACCCAACCCACCATAGATTCCTCCGGTTCTACCGCACCCCGCACGATTCCCCCCCTCAAGTGACGGCGCACTGGTCCGTGGGGGGGGGCCACACCACGAGCCCAAGACGGGCGTCTACGATGCCACAACACTTTCACACAGATCAGGACCCGTGCGATGTTTCGGTGGCATAGCTACACCCGAAGGCCACCCCGAATCCCAGTTGACCCGGAGATCTAGCCTTTGACTTTCGCCGGACGGGCTTTGACCGGTGACCTTTTCACCTGGTTGCGATAGGTCAGCCCATAGCAACATCCCCGAACACGGTCTGGACCCAACCCACCACTAGATTCCCTCGGTCTACCGCACCCGCACATTCCCCCCTCCAAGTGACGGGGCACTGCCGTCGTGGAGGGGGGGCCACACCACGGAGCCCCAAGACGGGCGTCTACGCCTGCACAACACTTCACACATGATAGGACCCGTGCGATGTTTCGGTGGCATAGCTACACCCGAAGGCCACCCGATTCCCAGTTGACCCGGAGATCTAGCCTTGACTTTCGCCGGACGGGCTTTGACCGGTGGACCTTTTCACCTGGTTGCGATAGGTCAGCCATAGCAACATCCCCGAACACGGTCTGGACCCAACCCACCACTAGATCCTCTCGGTTTCTCCGCACCCGCACAGATTCCCCCTCCAAGTAGTGCGGCGGACTGCCGTCCTGGAGGGGGCCCACACACGGAGCCCCAAGACGGGCGTACGCATGCCACAACACTTTCACAATGCATCAGGACCCTGCGATGTTTCGGTGGCATAGCTACACCCCGAAGGCCACCCCGATTCCCAGTTGACCGAGACACTAGCCCTTTGACTTTCGCGGACGGGCTTTGACCGGTGGACCTTTTCACAGGTTGCGATAGGTCAGCCCATAGCAACATCCCCGAAAACGGTCTGGACCCAACCCACCACTAGATTCCTCCGTTCTACCGCACCCGCACGATTCCCCCCTCAAGTGACGCGGCACTGCCCTCGTGGAGGGGGGGCCACACACAGGAGCCCAAGACGGGTCTACGCATGCCACAACACTTTCACCATGCATCAGGACCCGTGCGGTTTCGGGCATAGCTCACACCCGAAGGCCACCCCGATTCCCAGTTGACCCGGAGATCTAGCCTTTGACTTTCGCGGACGGGCTTTGCGGTGGACCTTTTCACCTGTTGCGAAGGTCAGCCCAAGCAACATCCCCAACAGTTGGACAACCCACCACTAGATTCCTCCGGTTCTACCGCACCCGCACGATTTCCCCTCAAGTGACGGCGGCACTTGCGTCCGTGGGGGGGGGGCCACACCACGAGCCCCAAGACGGGCGTCTACGCATGCCACAACACTTTCACACATGGATCAGGACCCGTGCGATGTTTCGGTGGCATGCTACACCCCGAAGGCCACCCCGATTCCCAGTTGACCGGAGATCTAGCCCTTTGACTTTTGCCGGACGGGCTTTGACGGTGGACCTTTCACCTGGTTGCGATAGGTCAGCCATAGCAACATCCCGAACACGGTCTGGACCAACCCACACTAGATTCCCTCGGTTCTACCGCACCCGCACATTCCCCCCCTCCAAGTGAAGGGGCACTGCCGTCCGTGGAGGGGGGCCACACCACGGAGCCCCAAGACGGGCGTCTACGCATGCCACAACACTTCACACATGCATCAGGACCCGTGCGATGTTTCGGTGGCATAGCTACACCCCGAAGGCCACCGATTCCCAGGTGACCCGGAGTCTAGCCCTTTGACTTTTGCCGGACGGGGTTTGACCGGTGGACCTTTTCACCTGGTTGGATAGGTCAGCCCATAGCAACATCCCCGAACACGGTCTGGACCAACCCACCACTAGATTCCTCTCGGTTCTACCGCAACCGCCAGATTCCCCCCTCCAAGTGACGGCGGCACTGCCGTCGTGGAGGGGGGGCCACACCACGGAGCCCCAAGACGGGCGTCTACGCATGCCACAACACTTTCACACATGCATCAGACGTGCGATGTTCGGTGGCATAGCTACACCCCGAAGGCCACCCCGATTCCCAGTTGACCCGGAGATCTAGCCCTTTGACTTTCGCCGGACGGGCTTTGACCGGTGGACTTTTCACCTGGTTGGATAGGTCAGCCCATAGAAACTCCCCGAACACGGTCTGGACCCAACCCACCACTAGATTCCCCGTTCTTCCGCACCCGCAGATTCCCCCCTCCAAGTGGCGGCACTGCCGTCCGTGGAGGGGGCCACAACGGAGCCCCAAGAAGGGGTCTAGCATGCCACAACACTTTCACACCATGCATCAGGACCCGTGCGATGTTCGGTGGCATAGCTACAACCGAAGGCCACCCGATTCCCAGTTGACCCGGAGATCTAGCCCTTTGACTTTCGCGGACGGGCTTTGACCGGTGGACCTCTTTCCCTGGTTGCGATAGGTCAGCCATAGCAACATCCCCGAACACGGTCTGGACCCAACCCACCTAGATTCCCTTCGGTTCTACCGCACCCGCACGATTCCCCCCTCCAAGTGACGCGGCACTGCCGTCCGTGGGAGGGGGGCCACACCACGGAGCCCCAAGACGGGCGTTCGCATGCCACAACACTTCCAACATGCATCAGGACCCGTGCGATTTTCGGGGCATAGCTACACCCCGAAGGCCCCCGATTCCAGTGACCCGGAGATCTAGCCCTTGACTTTCGCCGGACGGTCTTGACCGTGGAACTTTTCACCTGGTTGCGAAGGTCAGCCCATAGCAACCCGAACACGGTCTGGACCAACCCACCACTAGATTCCCTCGGTACTACGCACCCGACGATCCCTCCAAGTGACGCGCGGACTGCCGTCCGTGGAGGGGGGGCCACACACGGACCCCAAGACGGGGTCTACGCATGCACAACACACTTCACACATGATCAGGACCGTGCGATGTTTCGGTGGCATAGCTACACCGAAGGCCACCCCGATTCCCAATGGACCCGGAGATCTAGCCCTTTGACTTTCGCGGACGGGCTTTGACCGGTGGACCTTTTCACCTGGTTGCGATAGGTCAGCCCATAGCACATCCCCGAACAGGTCTGGACCCAACCCACCACTAGATTCCCTCCGGTTCTACCGCACCCGCACGATTCCCCCTCCAAGTGACGGCGGCACTGCCGTCCGTGGAGGGGGGGCCACACCACGGAGCCCCAAGACGGGCGTCTAGCATGCCAACACTCACACATGCATCAGGACCGTGCGATGTTTCGGTGGCATAGCTACACCCCGAAGGCCACCCCGATTCCAGTTGACCCGAGATCTAGCCCTTTGACTTCGCCGGACGGCTTTGCGGTGGACCTTTCACCGGTGCGCGATAGGTCAGCCAAAGCAACATCCCCAAACAGGTCTGGAACCAACACCACTAGATTCCTCGGTTCTACCGCACCGCACGATTCCCCCTCAAGTGACGGCGGCACTTGTCCGTGGGGGGGGGCCACACCACGGAGCCCAAGACGGGCGTCTACGCATGCCACAACACTTTCACACATGCATCAGGACCCGTGCGATGTTTCGGTGGCATAGCTACACCCGAAGGCCACCCCGATTCCCAGTTGACCGGAGATCTAGCCCTTTGACTTTCGCCGGACGGGCTTTGACCGGTGGACCTTTCACCTGTTGCGATAGGTCAGCCATAGCAACATCCCGAACACGGTCTGGACCCAACCAACTAGATTCTCTCGGTTTACCGCAACCGCCACAATTCCCCCCTCCAAGTGACGGGGCACTGCCGTCCGTGAGGGGGGGGCACAACCACGGAGCCCCAAGAGGGCGTCTACGCATGCCACAACTTTCACACATGCATCAGGACCCGTGATGTTCGGTGGCATAGCTACACCCCGAAGGCCACCCGATTCCCAGTTGACCGGAGATTAGCCCTTGACTTTCGCCGGACGGGCTTTGACCGGTGGACCTTTTCACCTGGTTGCGATAGGTCAGCATAGCAACATCCCCGAACACGGTTGGACCCAACCCACCACTAGATTCTCTCGGTTCTACCGCACCCGCAAGATTCCCCCCTCCAAGTGAGGGCACTGCCGTCCGTGGGGGGGGCCACACCACGGAGCCCCAAGAGGGCGTCTACGCATGCACAACACTTTCACAATGCATCAGGACCTGCGATGTTTCGGTGGCATAGCTACACCCCGAAGGCCACCCCGATCCCAGTTGACCGGAGATCTAGCCCTTTGACTTTCGCCGGACGGGTTTGACCGTGGACCTTTTCACCTGGTTGCGATAGGTCAGCCCATAGCAACCATCCCCCACTGGTTCCCTACCACACCCCGCACGATTCCCCCTCCAAGTGACGGCGGCACTGCCGTCCGTGGAGGGGGGCACACCACGGAGCCCCAAGAGGGCGTCTACGCATGCCACACACACTTTCACACAGCATCAGGACCTGCGATGTTTCGGTGGCATAGCTACACCCGAAGGCACCCCGATTCCCAGTTGACCCGGAGATCTAGCCCTTGACTTTCGCGGACGGGCTTTGCGGTGGACCTTTTCACCTGGTTGCGATAGGTCAGCCCAGCAACATCCCCAAACAGGTCTGGACCCAACCCACACTAGATTCCTCCGGTTCTACCGCACCCGCACGATTCCCCCTCCCCAAGTGACGGCGGCACGTCCGTGGGGGGGGGCCACACCACGAGCCCCAGACGGCGTCTACGCATGCCACAACACTTTCACACATGCATCAGGACCCGTGCGATGTTTCGGTGGCATAGCTACACCCGAGGCCACCCCGATTCCCAGTTGACCCGGAGATCTAGCCCTTTGACTTTTGCCGGACGGGCTTTGACGGTGGACCTTTTCACCTGGTTGCGTAGGTCAGCCCATAGCAACATCCCCGAACACGGTTGGACCAACCCACCACTAGATTCCCTTGGTTCTACCGCACCCGCACGATTCCCCCCTCCAAGTGACGGCGGCATGCCGTCCGTGGAGGGGGGCCCACACCACGGAGCCCCAAGACGGCGGGTCTACGCATGCCAAAACACTTCACACATGCATCAGGACCCGTGCGATGTTTCGGTGGCATAGCTACACCCGAAGGCCCCCGATTCCCAGTTGACCCGGAGATCTAGCCCCTTGACTTTCGCCGGACGGGCTTTGACCGGTGGACCTTTTCACCTGGTTGCGATAGGTCAGCCCATAGCAACACCGAACACGGTCTGGACCAACCCACCACTAGATTCCCTCCGGTTCTACCGCACCCGCAAGATTCCCCTCCAAGTGACGGCGGCACTGCCGTCCGTGGAGGGGGGCCACACCCAGGACCCCAAGAGCGGCGTCTACGCATGCCACACACTTTCACACATGCATCAGGACCGTGCGATGTTTCGGTGGCTATAGCTACACCGAAGGCCACCCCGATTCCCATTGACCCGGAGATCTGACCTTTGACTTTGCGGACGGCTTTGACCGGTGGACCTTTTCACCTGGTGCGATAGGTCAGCCCATGCAACATCCCGAACACGGTCTGGACCCAACCCACACTAGATTCCCTCGGTTCTACCCACCCGCACGATTCCCCCCTCCAAGTGACGGCGGCACTGCCGTCCGTGGAGGGGGGCCACACACGGAGCCCAAGACGGGCGTCTAGATGCCACAACACTTTCACACATGCATCAGGACCGTGCGATGTTTCGGTGGCATAGCTACACCCCGAAGGCCAGATTCCCAGTTGACCCGGAGATCTAGCCCTTTGACTTTCGCCGGACGGGCTTTGCGGTGGACCTTTCACCTGGTTGCGATAGGTCAGCCCAGCAACATCCCCCAACAGGTCGGACCCAACCCACACTAGATTCCTCGGTTCTACCGCACCCGCACGATTCCCCCCTCAAGTGACGGCGGCACTTCGTCCGTGGGGGGGGGCACACCACGAGCCCCAAGACGGGCGTCTACGCATGCCACAACACTTTCACACATGCATCAGGACCCGTGCGATGTTTCGGTGGCATAGCTACACCCCGAAGGACACCACGATTCCCAGTTGACCGGAGATCTAGCCCTTTGACTTTCGCCGGACGGGCTTTGACGGGGACCTTTTCACCTGGTTGCGATAGGTTAGCCCATAGCAACATCCCGAACACGGTCTGGACCCAACCCACCATAGATCCTCTCTCGGTTCTACCGCACCCGCACATCCCCCTCCCAAGTGAGGCGGCACTGCCGTCGTGGAGGGGGGGCACACACACGGAGCCCCAAGACGGGCGTCTACGCATGCCACAAACACTTTCACACATGCATCAGGAACGTGCGATGTTTCGGTGGCATAGCTACACCCCGAAGGCCACCCCGATTCCCAGTTGACCCGGAGATCTAGCCCTTTGACTTTGCCGGACGGGCTTTGACGGTGGACCTTTTCACTGGTTGCGATAGGTCAGCCAGCAACATCCCCGAACACGGTCTGGACCCAACCCACACTAGATTCTCCGGTTCTTCCGCACCCGCACGATTCCCCCTCCAAGTGAAGGCACTGCCGTCCGTGGGGGGGCCACACCACGGAGCCCCAAGACGGCGTCTACGCATGCCACAACACTTTCACACATGCATCAGGACCCTGCGATGTTTCGGGGCATAGCTACACCCCGAAGGCCACCCCGATTCCCAGTTGACCCGGAGATTAGCCCTTTGACTTTCGCGACGGGCTTTGACCGGTGGTCCTTTTCACCTGGTTGCGATAGGTCAGCCCATAGCAACATCCCCGGTTCTACCACACCCGCACGATTCCCCTCCAAGTGACGGCGGCACTGCCGTCCGTGGAGGGGGGGCCACACCACGGAGCCCCAAGATGGGCGTCTACGCATGCCACAACACTTTCACACAAGCATACGGAGTGCGATGTTTCGTGGCATAGCTACACCCCGAAGGCCACCCGATTCCCAGTTGACCGGAGATCTAGCCCTCTTGACTTTCGCCGGACGGGCTTTGGTCGGTGGACCTTTTCACCTGGTTGCGATAGGTCAGCCCAGAGCAACATCCCCAAACATGGTCTGGACCCAACCCACCACTAGATTCCCTCCGGTTCTACCGCACCCGCACGATTCCCCCCTCCAAGTGACGGCGGCACTGCGTCCGTGGGGGGGGCCACACCACGAGCCCCAAGACGGGCGTCTACGCATGCCACAACACTTTCACACATGATCGGACCCGTGCGATGTTTCGGTGGCATAGAACACCCGAAGGCCACCCCGATTCCCAGTTGACCGGAGATCTAGCCCTTTGACTTTCGCGGACGGGCTTTGACCGGTGGACCTTTTCACCTGGTTGCGATAGGTCAGCCCATAGCAACATCCCCGAACACGGTCTGGACCCAACCCACCACTAGATTCCCTTCGGTTCTACCGCACCCGCAGATTCCCCCTCCAAGTGACGGCGGCACTGCGTCCGTGGAGGGGGGGCCACACCCCGGAGCCACAGACGGGCGTCTACGCATGCCACAACACTTCACACATGCATCAGGACCCGTGCGATTTTCGGTGGCATAGCTACACCCCGAAGGCCCCCGATCCAGTTGACCCGGAGATTAGCCTTGACTTTCGCCGGACGGGCTTGACCGGTGGACCTTTTCACCTGGTTGCGATAGGTCAGCCCATAGCAACATCCCGAACAGTCTGGACCAACCCACCACTAGATTCCCTCCGGTTCTACCGCACCCGCACGATTCCCCCTCCAAGTGACGGCGGCAATGCCGTCCGTGGAGGGGGGCCACACAAGGACCCCAAGACGGGCGTCTACGCATGCCACAACACTTTCACACATGCATCAGGACCGTGCGATGTTTCGGTGGCATAGCTACACCGAAGGCCACCCCGATTCCATGACCGGAGATCTAGCCCTTTGACTTTCGCGGACGGGCTTTGACCGGTGGACCTTTTCACCTGGTTGCGATAGGTCAGCCATAGAACATCCCCGAACACGGTCTGGACCCAACCACACTAGATTTCTCCGGTTTTACCACACCCGCACGATTCCCCCCTCCAAGTGACGGCGGCACTGCCGTCCTGGAGGGGGGCCACACCACGGAGCCCCAAGACGGGCGTCTAGCATGCCACAACACTTTCACACATGCATCAGGACCCGTGCGATGTTTCTGGGCATAGCTACACCCCGAAGGCCACCCCGATTCCCAGTTGACCCGGAGATCTAGCCCTTTGACTTTCGCCGCGCGGGCTTTCGGTGGACCTTTTCACTGGTTGCGATAGGTCAGCCCAAGCAACATCCCCGAACAAGGTCTGCGACCCACCCACCTAGATTCTCCGGTTTACGCACCCGCACGATTCCCCCCTCAAGTGACGCGGCACTGCGTCCGTGGGGGGGGCCACACCACGAGCCCCAAGACGGGCGTCTACATGCCACAACACTTTCACACATGATCAGGACCCGTGCGATGGTCGGTGGCATAGCTACACCCCGAAGGCCACCCCGATTCCAGTTGACCCGGAGATCTAGCCCTTTGACTTTCGCCGGACGGGCTTTGACGGTGGACCTTTCCTGGTTGCGATAGGTCAGCCCATAGCAACATCCCCGAACACGGTCTGGACAACCCACCACTAGATTCTCCGGTTCTACCGCACCCGCACATTCCCCCCTCCAAGTGACGGGGCACTGCCGTCGTGGAGGGGGGGCCACACCACGGAGCCCCAAGACGGGCGTCTACGCATGCCACAACACTTTCACACGCATCAGGACCGTGCGATTGTTCCGTGGCATAGCTACACCCCGAAGGCCACCCGATTCCCAGTTGACCGGAGGATCTAGCCCTTTGACTTTCGGGACGGGCTTTGACCGGTGGACCTTTTCACCTGGTTGCGATAGGTCAGCCCATAGCAACATCCCGAACACGGTCTGGACCAACCCACCACTAGATTCCTCCGGTTCTCGCACCCGCAGATTCCCCCCTCCAAGTGAGACGGCACTGCCGTCCGTGGAGGGGGGCCACACCACGGAGCCCCAAGACGGGCGTCTACGCATGCCACAACACTTTCACACATGCATCAGGACCCTGCGATGTTTCGGTGGCATAGCTACACGAAGGCCACCCCGATTCCCAGTTGACCCGGGATCTAGCCCTTTGACTTTCGCGGACGGGCTTTGACCGGTGGGCCTTTTCACCTGGTTGCGATAGGTCCAGCCCATAGGCAACATCCACCGGTTCTCTACCAGCACCCGCACGATTCCCCCCTCCACAGTGACGGCGGCACTGCCGTCCGTGGAGGGGGGGCCACACCACGGAGCCCAAGACGGGCGTCTACGCATGCCACAACACTTTCACACAAGCATCAGGACCCCTGCGATGTTTCGGTGGCTAGCTACACCCGAAGGCCACCCCGATTCCCAGGTACCGGAGATTAGCCCTTTGACTTTTGCCGGACGGGCTTTGACCGGTGGACCTTTTCACGGTTGCGATAGGTCAGCCCATAGCAACATCCCGAACACGGTCTGGACCCAACCCACCACTAGATTTCCTCCGGTTCTACCGCACCCGCACGATTCCCCCCTCCAAGTGACGGTGGCACTGCCGTCCGTGGAGGGGGGGCCACACCACGGAGCCCCAAGACGGGCGTCTACGCATGCCACAACACTTTCACACATGCATCAGGACCCATGCGATGTTTCGGTGGCATAGCTACACCCCGAAGGCCACCCCGATTCCCAGTTGACCCGGAGATCTAGCCCTTTGACTTTCGCCGGACGGGCTTTGACCGGTGGTCCTTTTCACATGGTTGCGATAGGTCAGCCCATAGCAACATCCCTGAACACGGTCTGGACCCAACCCACCACTAGATTCCCTCCGGTTCTACCGCACCCGCATGATTCCCCCCTCCAAGTGACGGCGGCACTGCCGTCCGTGGAGGGGGG
>CM022298.1:121301512-121325243 GCA_011799875.1 Thinopyrum elongatum
TGGTGTGGCCCCCCCTCCACGGACGGCAGTGCCGCCGTCACTTGGAGGGGGGAATCGTGCGGGTGCGGTAGAACCGAAGGGAATCTAGTGGTGGGTTGGGTCCAGACCGTGTTCGGGGATGTTGCTATGGGCTGACCTATTGCAACCAGGTGAAAAGGTCCACCGGTCAAAGCCCGTCCGGCGAAAGTCAAAGGGCTGATCTCCGGTCAACTGGGAATCGGGGTGGCCTTCGGGGTGTAGCTATGCCACCGAAACATCGCACGGTCCTGATGCATTGTGAAGTGTTGTGGCATGCGTAGACGCCCGTCTTGGGCCTGGGTGGGTGGCCCCCACGACGGCAGTGCCGCCGTCACTTGGAGGGGGGAATCGTCGGGTGCGGTAGAACCGGAGGGAATCTATGGTGGGTTGGGTCCAGACCGTGTTCGGGGATGTTGCTAGGGCTGACCTATCGCAACCGAGTGAAAGGTCCACGGTCAAAGCCCGTCCGGCGAAAGTCAAAGGGCTAGATCTCGGGTCACTGGGAATCGGGGTGGCCTTCGGGGTGTAGCTATCCCACCGAAACATCGCACGGGTCCTGATGCATGTGTGAAAGTGTTGTGGCATGCGTAGACGCCCGTCTTGGGGCTCCGTGGTGTGGCCCCCCCTCCACGGACGGCAGTGCCGCCGTCACTTGGAGGGGGGAATCGTGCGGGTGCGGTAGAACCGAAGGGAATCTAGTGGTGGGTTGGGTCCAGACCGTGTTCGGGGATGTTGCTATGGGCTGACCTATCGCAACCAGGTGAAAAGGTCCACCGGTCAAAGCCCGTCCGGCGAAAGTCAAGGCTAGATCTCCGGGTCAATTGGGAATCGGGGTGCCTTCGGGGGTAGCTATGCCACCGAAAAACCGCACGGGTCCTGATGCATGTGTGAAATGTTGTGGCATGCGTAGCGCCCGTCTTGTCCGTGGTGTGGCCCCCCTCCAAGGCAGTGCCGCCTCACTTGGAGGGGGAATCGTGCGGGTGCGGTAGAACCGGAGGGAATCTAGTGGTGGGTTGGGTCCAGACCGTGTTCGGGATGTTTCTATGGGCTGACCTATCCAACCAGGTGAAAAGGTCCACCGGTCAAAGCCCGTCCGCGAAAGCAAAGGGCTAGATCTCCGGGTCAACTGGAATCGTTGGCCTTCGGGGTGTAGCTATGCCACCGAAACATCGCACGGGTCCTGATGCATGTGTGAAAGTGTTGTGGCATGCGTAGACGCCCGTCTTGGGGCTCCGTGGTGTGCCCCCCCCCCTCCACGAGGCAGTGCCGCCTCACTTGGAGGGGGAATCGTGCGGGTGCGGTAGAACCGGAGGGAATCTAGTGGTGGGTTGGGTCCAAGACGTGTTCGGGATGTTGCTATGGCTGACCTATCGCAACCAGTGAAAAGGTCCACCGGTCAAAGCCCGTCCCGAAAGTCAAAGGGCTAGATCTCCTGGTCAACTAATCGGGGTGGCCTTCGGGTGTAGCTATGCCACCGAAACATCGCAGGTCCTGATGCATGTGTGAAAGTGTTGTGCCTGCGTAGACGCCGTCTTGGGGTCCGTGGTGTGGCCCCCCTCACGGACGCAGTGCCGCTCACTTGGAGGGGAATCTGCGGGTGCGGTAGAACCGGAGGGAATCTATGTGGGGTTGGGTCCAGACCGTGTTCGGGATGTTGCTTATGGGCTGACCTATCGCAACCAGTGAAAATCCACCGGTAAAGGCCCGTCCGGAAAGTCAAAGGGCTAGATCTCCGGTCAAGGGAATCGGGTGCCTTCTGGGTGTAGCTATGCCACGGAAACATCGCACGGTCCTGATGCATGTGAAAGTGTTGTGGCATGGTAGACGCCCGTCTTGGGGCTCCGTGGTGTGCCCCCCCTCCACGGACGGCAGTGCCGCGTCACTGTAGGGGGGAATCGTCGGGTGCGGTAGAACCGAAGGGAATCTAGTGGTGGGTTGGGTCCAGACCGTTTTCGGGGATGTTGCTATGGGCTGACCTATCGCAACCGGTGAAAAGGCCACCGGTCAAAGCCCTTCGGCGAAAGTCAAAGGGCTAGATCTCCGGGTCAACTGGGAATCGGGGTGGCCTTCGGGTTGTAGCTATGCCACCGAAACATCGCACGGTCCTGATGCATGTGTGAAAGTGTTGTGGCATGCGTAGACGCCCGTCTTGGGCTCCGTGGTGTGGCCCCCCCTCCACGACGCATGTGCCGCCTCACTTGGAGGGGGAATCGTGCGGGTGCGGTAGAACCGGAGGGAATCTAGTGTGTGGTTTGGTCCAGACCGTGTTCGGGGATGTTGCTATGGGCTGACCTATCGCAACCAGGTGAAAGGTCCACCGGTCAAAGCCCGTCCGCGAAAGTCAAAGGGCTAGATCTCCGGTCAACTGGGAATCGGGGTGGCCTTCGGGGTGTAGCTATGCCACGAAACATCACGGGTCCTGATGCTGTGTGAAAGTGTTGTGGCATGCGTAGACGCCCGTCTTGGGGCTCCGTGGTGTGGCCCCCCCTCCACGACGCAGTGCCGCCGTCACTTGGAGGGGGGAATCGTGCGGTGTGCGGTAGAACCGAGAGGAATCTAGTGGTGGGTTGGGTCCAGACCGTGTTCGGGGATGTTGCTATGGGCTGACCTATCGAACCAGTGAAAAGGTCCACCGTCAAGCCCGTCCGGCGAAAGTCAAAGGGCTAGATCTCCGGTCAATGGGGAATCGGGTGGCCTTCGGGGTGTAGCTATGCCACCAACGCACGGGTCCTGATGCATGTGTGAAATGTTGTGGCATGCGTAGACGCCCGTCTTGGGGCTCCGTGGTGTGGCCCCCCTCCAGGAGGCAGTGCCGCGTCACTTGAGGGGGGAATCGTGCGGGTGCGGTAGAACCGGAGGGAATCTAGTGGTGGGTTGGGTCCAGACCGTGTTCGGGGATGTTGCTATGGGCTGACCTATCGCAACCAGGTGAAAAGGTCCACCGGTCAAAGCCCGTCCGCGAAAGTCAAAGGGATCTCCGGTCAACTGGAATCGGTGGCCTTCGGGGTGTAGCTATGCCACCGAAACATCGCAGGGTCCTGATGCATGTGTGAAAGTGTTGTGGCATGCTAGACGCCCGTCTTGGGCCCGTGGTGTGGCCCCCCCCTCCACGGACGGCATGTGCCGCCGTCACTTGAGGGGGGAATCGTGCGGTGCGGTAGAACCGGAGGGAATCTAGTGGTGGGTTGGTCCAGACCGTGTTCGGGGTGTTGCTATGGGCTGACCTATCGCAACCAGGTGAAAAGGTCCACGTCAAGCCCGTCCGGCGAAAGTCAAAGGGCTAGATCCTGGTCAACTGGGAATGTGGGCCTTCGGGGTGTAGCTATGCCACCAAAACATCGCACGGGTCCTGATGCATGTGTGAAAGTGTTGTGGCATGCGTAGACGCCCGTCTTGGGCTCCGTGTGTGGCCCCCCTCCACGGACGGCAGTCCGCCGTCACTTAGGGGGGAATCGTGCGGGTGCGGTAGAACCGAGGGAATCTAGTGGTGGGTTGGTCCAGACCTGTTCGGGGATGTTGCTATGGGCTGACCTATGCAACCAGGTGAAAAGGTCCACCGGTCAAAGCCCGTCCGGAAAGTCAAAGGGCTAGATCTCCGGGTCAATTGGGAATCGGGGTGGCCTTCGGGTGTAGCTATGCCACCGAAAACACGCACGGGTCCTGATGCATGTGTGAAATGTTGTGGCATGCGTAGACGCCCGTCTTGGGGTCCGTGGTGTGGCCCCCCTCCACGGAGGAGTGCCGCCGTCACTTGGAGGGGGGAATCGTGCGGGTGCGGTAGAACCGGAGGGAATCTAGTGGTGGGTTGGGTCCAGACGTGTTCGGGGATGTTGCTATGGGCTGACCTATCGCAACCAGGTGAAAAGGCCACCGGTCAAAGCCCGTCCGGCGAAAGTCAAAGGGCTAGATCCTCCGGGTCAACTGGGAATCGGGTGGCCTTCGGGTGTAGCTATGCCACCGAACACCGCACGGTCCTGTTGCTGTGTGAAAGTTTTGTGGCATGCGTAGACCCCGTCTTGGGGCTCCGTGGTGTGGCCCCCCCTCCACGGACGGCAGTGCCGCCGTCACTTGGAGGGGGAATCTTCGGGTGCGGTAGAACCGGGGAATCTAGTGGTGGGTTGGGTCCAGACCGTGTTCGGGGATTTGCTATGGGCTGACCATCGCAACCAGGTGAAAGTTCCACCGGTCAAAGCCCGTCCGCGAAAGTCAAAGGCTAGATCTCCGGGTCAACTGGGAATCGGGTGTCCCTTCGGGGTGTAGCTATGCCACCGAAACATCGCGGTCCTGATGCATTGTGTGAAAGTGTTTGGGCATGCGTAAGCCCGTCTTGGGGCTCCGTGGTGTGGCCCCCCTCCACGGACGCAGTGCGCCGTCACTTGGGGGGGGGAATCTTGCGGGTGCGGTAGAACCGGAGGAATCTAGTGGTGGGTTGGGTCCAGACCGTGTTCGGGATGTTGCTATGGGCTGACCTATCGCAACCAGGTGAAAAGGTCCACGGTCAAAGCCCGTCCCGGCAAAGTCAAAGGGCTAGATCTCGGGTCAACTGGGAATCGGTGGCCTTCGGGGTTGTAGCTATGCCACCGAAACATCGCACGGTCCTGATGCATGTGTGAAGTGTGTTGTGCATGCGTAGACGCCCGTCTTGGGGCTCCGTGGTGTGGCCCCCCTCCACGGACGGCAGTGCCCGTCACTGGAGGGGGAATCTGCGGGTGCGGTGAACCGAGGGAATCTAGTGGTGGGTTGGGTCCAGACCGTGTTCGGGGATGTTGCTATGGGCTGACCTATGCAACCAGGTGAAAAGGTCCACCGGTCAAAGCCCGTCCGGCGAAAGTCAAAGGGCTAGATCTCCGGTCACCTGGAATCGGGGTGCCTTCGGGGTGTAGCTATGCCACCGAAACATCGCACGGTCCTGATGCATGTGTGAAAGTTTGTGGCATGCGTAGACAACCGTCTTGGGGCTCCGTGGTGTGCCCCCCCTCCACGGATGGCAGTGCCGCCGTCACTTGGAGGGGGGAATCGTGCGGGTGCGGTAGAACCGGAGAGAATCTAGTGGTGGGTTGGGTCCAGACTGTGTTCGGGGATGTTGCTATGGGCTGACCTATCGCAACAAGGTGAAAAGGTCCACCGGTCAAAGCCCGTCCGGCGAAAGTCAAAGGGCTAGATCTCCGGGTCAACTGGGAATCGGGATGGCCTTCGGGGTGTAGCTATGCCACCGAAACATCGCACGGGTCCTGATGCATGTGTGAAAGTGTTGTGGCATGCCTAGACGCCCGTCTTGGGGCTCCGTGGTGTGGCCCCCCCCACGGACGGCAGTGCCGCCGTCACTTGAGGGGAATCGTGCGGGTGCGGTAGAACCGGAGGGAATCTATGTGGTGGGTTGGGTCCAGACCGTGTTCGGGGATGTTGCTATGGGCTGACCTATCGCAACCAGGTGAAAAGGTCCACCGTCAAAGCCCGTCCGCGAAAGTCAAAGGGCTAGATCTCTGGAACTGGGAATCGGGTGGCCTTCGGGGTGTAGCTATGCCACCGAAACATCGCACGGGTCCTGATGCATGTGTGAAAGTGTGTGGCATGCGTAACCCCGTCTTGGGGCTCCTGGTGTGGCCCCCCTCCACGGACGGCAGTGCCCGTCGTCACTTGGAGGGGGGAATCGTGCGGGTGCGTAGAACCGGAGGGAATCTAGTGGTGGGTGGGTCCAGACCGTGTTCGGGGATGTTGCTATGGGCTGACCTATCGCAACCAGGTGAAAAGTCCACCGGTCAAAGCCCGTCCGGGAAAGTCAAAGGCTAGACTCCGGGTCAACTGGGATCGGGGTGGCCTTCGGGGTGTAGCTATGCCCGAAAATCGCACGTTCCTGATGCATGTGTGAAAGTGTGTGGCATGCGTAGACGCCCGTCTTGGGCTCCGTGTGCCCCCCCTCCACGGACGGCAGTGCCGCCGTCACTTGAGGGGGGGGAATCTGCGGGTGCGGTAGAACCGGAGGGAATCTAGTGGTGGGTTGGGTCCAACCGTGTTCGGGGATGTTCTAGGGGCTGACCATCGCAACCAGGTGAAAGGCCCGTCAAAGCCGTCGGCGAAAGTCAAAGGGCTAGATCTCCGGGTCAACTGGGAATCGGGGTGGCCTTCGGGGTGTAGCTATGCCACCGAAACATCGCACGGTCCTGATGCATGTGTGAAAGTGTTGTGGCATGCGTAGACCCGTCTTGGGGCTCCGTGGTGTGGCCCCCCCTCCACGAGGCAGTGCCCGTCACTTGAGGGGGGAATCGTGCGGGTGCGGTAGAACCGGAGGAATCTAGTGGTGGGTTGGGTCCAGACGTGTTCGGGGATGTTGCTATGGGCTGACCTATCGCACACAGTGAAAAGGTCCACCGTCAAAGCCCGTCCGGCGAAAGTCAAAGGGCTAGATCTCCGGGTCAACTGGGAATCGGGTGGCCTTCGGGGTGTAGCTATGCCACCGAAACATCGCACGGGTCCTGATGCATGTGTGAAAGTGTTGTGGCATGCTAGACGCCCGTCTTGGGCTCCGTGGTGTGGCCCCCCCTCCACGGACGGCAGTGCCCGCGTCACTGGAGGGGGAATCGTGCGGGTGCGGTAGAACCGAGGGAATCTAGTGGTGGGTTGGTCCGACCGGTTCGGGGATGTTGCTATGGGCTGACTATCGCAACCAGGTGAAAAGGTCCACCGGTCAAAGCCCTCGGCGAAGTCAAAGGGCTAGATCTCCGGGTCAACTGGGAATCGGGGTGGCCTTCGGGGTGTAGCTATGCCACGAAACATGCACGGGTCCTGATGCATGTGTGAAAGTGTTGTGGCATGCGTAGACGCCCGTCTTGGGGCTCTGGTGTGCCCCCCCCCCTCCACGGACGGCAGTGCCGCCTCACTTGGAGGGGGGAATCGTGCGGGTGCGGTAGAACCGGAGGGAACTAGTGGTGGGTTGGGTCCAGACCGTGTTCGGGGATGTTGCTATGGGCTGACCTATCGCACAAGGTGAAAAGGTCCACCGGTCAAAGCCCGTCCGGCGAAAGTCAAAGGCTAGATCTCCGGTCAACTGGGAATCGGGGTGCCTGGGGTGTAGCTATGCCACCAAACATCGCACGGGTCCTGATGCATTGTGTGAAAGTGTTTGTGGCATCGTAGAGCCCGTCTTGGGGCTCCGTGGTGTGGCCCCCCCTCCAGGACGGCAGTGCCGCCGTCACTTGGAGGGGGAATCGTGCGGGTGCGGTAGAACCGAGGGAATCTAGTGGTGGTTGGGTCCAGACCGGTTCGGGATTTTGCTATGGGCTGACCTATCGCAACCAGGTGAAAGGTCCACCGTCAAGCCCGTCCGCGAAAGTCAAAGGGCTAGAATCTCCGGTCAACTGGGAATCGGTTGGCCTTCGGGTGTAGCTAGCACCGAAACATCGCACGGGTCCTGATGCATGTGTGAAAGTGTTGTGGCATGCGTAGACGCCCGTCTTGGGGCTCCGTGGTGTGCCCCCCCCCTCCACGGACGGCAGTGCCGCCTCACTTGGAGGGGGAATCTGCGGGTGCGGTAAACCGGAGGGAATCTAGTGGTGGGTGGGTCCAGACCGTGTTCGGGGATGTTGCTATGGGCTGACCTATCGCAACCAGTGTGAAAAGGTCCACGGTCAAAGCCCGTCCGGCGAAAGTCAAAGGGCTAATCTCCGGGTCAACTGGGAATCGGGGTGGCCTTCGGGGTGTAGCTATGCCACCGAAACATCGCACGGGTCCTGATGCATGTGTGAAAGTGTTGTGGCATGCGTAGACGCCCGTCTTGGGGCTCCGTGGTGTGCCCCCCCCCCTCACGGACGGCATTGCCGCCTCACTTGGAGGGGGACATGTGCGGGTGCGGTAGAACCGAGGGAATCTAGTGGTGGGTTGGGTCCAGACCGTGTTCGGGGATGTTGCTATGGGCTGACCTACGCAACCAGGTGAAGGTCCACCGGTCAAGCCGTCCGGCGAAAGTCAAAGGGCTAATCTCCGGTCAACTGGGAATCGGGGTGGCCTTCGGGTGTAGCTATGCACCGAAACATCGCACGGGTCCTGTGCATGTGTGAAAGTGTTGTGGCACGTAGACGCCCGTCTTGGGGCTCCTTGGTGTGGCCCCCCTCCACGGAGGCAGTGCCGCCGTCACTTGGAGGGGAATCGTGCGGGTGCGGTAGAACCGGAGGGAATCTAGTGGTGGGTTGGGTCCGACCGTGTTCGGGGATGTTGCTATGGGCTGACCTATCGCAACCAGGTGAAAAGGTCCACCGGTCAAAGCCCGTCCGGGAAAGTCAAAGGGCTAGTCTCCGGGTCAACTGGGAATCGGGTGGCCTTCGGGGTGTAGCTATGCCACGAAACATCGCACGGGTCCTGATGCATGTGTGAAAGTGTTGTGGCATGCGTAGACGCCCGTCTTGGGGCTCCGTGTGTTGCCCCCCCTCCACGGACGGCAGTGCCGCGTCCACTTGGAGGGGGGAATCGTGCGGGTGCGGTAGAACCGAGAGGAATCTAGTGGTGGTGTGGGTCCAGACCGTGTTCGGGGAGGTTGCTATGGGCTGACTATCCAACCAGGTGAAAAGGCCACCGGTCAAAGCCCTTCCGGCGAAAGTCAAAGGCTAGATCTCCGGGTCAACTGGAATCGGGGTGGCCTTCGGGGTGTAGCTATGCCACCGAAACATCGCACGGGTCCTGATGCATGTGTGAAAGTGTTGTGGCATGCGTAGACGCCCGTCTTGGGGCTCCTGGTGTGGCCCCCCCTCCACGGACCAGTGCCGCCGTCACTTGGAGGGGAATCGTGCGGGTGCGGTAGAACCGGAGGGAATCTAGTGGTGGGTTGGGTCCAGACCGTGTTCGGGGATGTTGCTATGGGCTGACCTATCGCACCATGGTGAAAAGGTCCACCGGTCAAAGCCCGTCCGGCGAAAGTCAAAGGGCTAGATCTCCGGGTCAACTGGGAATCGGGGTGGCCTTCGGGGGCCTAGATCTCCGAGGTCAAGGGGGAAAGGGAAATCCGGGTGGGGGGCCTTCGGGGTCTTGTGAATTGTCGGTGGTCCCAGTCGATAGCGGCATGCCCATCCTAGAACAAATTCGGGAACGAGAGTGTTGGCATGGCCTTCGGGGTGTAGCTATGCCACCGAAACATCGCACGGGTCCTGATGCATGTGTGAAAGTGTTGTGGCATGCGTAGACGCCCGTCTTGGGGCTCCGTGGTGTGGCCCCCCCTCCACGGACGGCAGTGCCACCGTCACTTGGAGGGGGGAATCATGCGGGTGTGGTAGAACCGGAGGGAATCTAGTGGTGGGTTGCGTCCAGACCGTGTTCGGGGATGTTGCTATGGGCTGACCTATCGCAACCAGGTGAAAAGGTCCATCGGTCAAAGCCCGTCCGGCGAAAGTCAAAGGGCTAGATCTCCGGGTCAACTGGGAATCGGAATGGCCTTCGGGGTGTAGCTATGCCACCGAAACATCGCACGGGTCCTGATGCATGTGTGAAAGTGTTGTGTCATGCGTAGACGCCCGTCTTGGGGCTCCGTGGTGTGGCCCTCCCTCCACGGACGGCAGTGCCGCCGTCACTTGGAGGGGGGAATCGTGCGGGTGCGGTAGAACCGAAGGGAATCTAGTGGTGGGTTGGGGCTATGCCACCGAAACATCGCACCGGTCCTGATGCATGTGTGAAAGTTTTGTGGCATGCGTAGACGCCCTCTTGGGCTCGTGGGTGGCCCCCCCCACGGACGGCAGTGCCGTCCTCACTGGGTGGGGGAATCGTGCGGGTGCGGTAGAACCGGAGGGAATCTAGTGGTGGGTTGGTCCAGGACCGTGGTTCGGGATGTTGCTATGGCTGACCTATCGCAACCAGGTGAAAAGGTCCACGGGTCAAGCCCGTCCGGAAAAGTCAAAGGGCTAGATCTCGGGTCAACTGGGAATCGGGTGGCCTTCGGGTGTAGTCTATGCCACGAACTCGCAGGGTCCTGATGCATGGTGAAAGTGTTGTGGCATGCGTAGACGCCCGTCTTGGGGCTCCGTGGTGTTGGCCCCCCCCTCCACGGCGAGTCCCCGTCACTTGGAGGGGGAATCGTGCGGTGCGGTAGAACCGAGGGAATCTAGTGGTGTTGGGGTCCAAGACCGTGTTCGGGATGTTGCTATGGGCTGACCTATGCAACCAGGTGAAAGGCCACCGGTCAAAGCCCGTCCGGCGAAAGTCAAGGGCTAGATCTCCGGGTCAACTGGGAATCGGGGTGGCCTTCGGGGTGTAGCTATGCCACCAAACATCGCACGGGTCCTGATGCATGTGTGAAAGTTTTGTGGCATGCGTAGACGCCCGTCTTGGGGCTCCGTGGTGTGCCCCCCTCCACGGAGCGTGCCGCCGTCACTTGGAGGGGGGAATCGGTGCGGGCGGTAGAACCGAGAGGAATCTAGTGGGGGGTTGGGTCCAGCGTGTTCGGGGAGTTCTATGGGCTGACCTATCGCAACAAGGTGAAAAGGTCCACCGTCAAGCCCGTCCGGCGAAAGTCAAGGGCTAGATCTCCGGTCACTGGGAACGGGTGGCCTTCGGGGTGTGCTATGCACCGAAACATCGCACGGTCCTGATGCATGTGTGAAAGTGTTGTGGCATGCTAGACGCCCGTCTTGGGGCTCCGTGGTGTGGCCCCCCTCCACGGACGCAGTGCCGCCGTCACTTGGAGGGGGAATCGTGCGGGTGCGGTAGAACCGGAGGGAATCTATGGTGGGTTGGGTCCAGACCGTGTTCGGGGATGTTGCTATGGGCTGACCTATCGCAACCAGGTGAAAGGTCCACCGGTCAAACCCGTCCGAGCGAAGGTCAAGGGCTAGATCTCCTGGTCAACTGGGAATCGGGTGGCCTTCGGGGTAGCTATGCCACCGAAACATCGCACGGGTCCTGAGCATGTGTGAATGTGTGGCATGCGTAGACGCCCGTCTTGGGGCTCCGTGGTGTGGCCCCCCCCTCCACGACGCAGTGCCGCCGTCACTTGGAGGGGGAATCTGCGGTGCGGTAGAACCGAAGGGACTAGTGTGGGGTTGGGTCCAGACGTGTTCGGGGATGTTGCTATGGGCTGACTATTGCAACCAGGTGAAGGTCCACCGTCAAAGCCCGTCCGGCGAAAGTCAAAGGGCTAGATCTCCGGGTCAACTTGGGAATCGGGGGGGCCTTCGGGGTGTAGCTATGCCACCGAAACCATCACGGGTCCTGATGCATGTGTGAAAGTGTTGTGGCATGCGTAGACCCCGTCTTGGGGTCCGTGGTGTGGCCCCCCTCCAGGAGGCAGTGCCGCCGTCACTTGAGGGGGGATCATGCGGGTGCGGTAGAACCGGAGGGATCTAGTGGTGGGTTGGGTCCAGACCGTGTTCGGGGATGTTGCTATGGGCTGACCTATCGAACCAGGTAAAAGTCACCGGTCAAGCCCCGTCCGGAAAGCAAAGGCTATTCTCCGGGTCAACTGGGAATCGATGGCCTTCGGGGGTAGCTATGCACCGAAACATCGCACGGGTCCCTGATGCATGGTGAAAGTGTTGTGGCATGCGTAACGCCCTTCTTGGGGCTCCGTGGTGTGGCCCCCCCTCCACGAGGCAGTGCCGCCGTCACTTGGAGGGGGGAATCGTGCGGGTGCTGTAGAACCGAGGGAATCTAGGTGGGTTGGGTCCAGACCTGTTTCGGGGATGTTCTATGGGCTGACCTATCGCAACCATGAAAGGTCCACCGGTCAAGCCCGTCGGCGAAAGTCAAAGGGCTAGATCTCCTGGTCAACTGGAATCGGGGTGGCCTTCGGGGTGTAGCTATGCCACCGAAACATCGCAGGGTCCTGATGCTTGTGTGAAAGTGTTTTGGCAGCGTAAGACCCGTCTTGGGGCTCCGTGGTGTGCCCCCCTCACGGAGGCAGTGCCGCCTCACTTGAGGGGGGAATCGTGCGGGTGCGGTGAACCGGAGGAATCTAGTGGTGGGTTGGGTCCAGCCCGTGTTCGGGATGTTGCTGGGGCTGACCTATCGCAACCGGTGAAAGGTCCACCGGTCAAAGCCCTCCGGAAAGTCAAAGTAGATCTCCGGTCAACTGGGAATCGGGTGGCCTTCGGGGTGTAGCTATGCCACGAAACATCGCACGGGTCCTGATGCATGTGTGAAAGTGTTGTGGCATGCTAGACGCCCGTCTTGGGGCTCCGTGGTGTGGCCCCCCTCCACGGACGGCAGTGCCGCCGTCACTTAGGAGGGGGAATCGTGCGGTGGCGTTAGAACCGGAGGAATCTAGGTGGGTTGGGTCAGACCGTTCGGGATGTTGCTATGGGCTGACCTATACCAGGTGAAAGGTCCACCGGTCAAGCCCGTCCGGCGAAAGTCAAAGGACTAGATCTTCTGGTCAACTGGGTATCGGAGTGGCCTTCGTGGTGTAGCTATGCCACCTAACATGCACGGGTCCCTGATGACAGGTTGAAAAAAGTTTTTGGCATGGTAGAGCGTCTTGGGGCTCCGTGGTGTGGCCCCCCCTCCACGGACGCAGTGCCGCCGTCACTTGAGGGGGGAATCGTGCGGGTGCGGTAGAACCGAAGGAATCTAGTGGTGGTTTGTGGTCCAGACCGTGTTCGGGGATGTTGCTATGGCTGACCTATCGCAACCAGGTGAAAAGGTCCACCGTCAAGCCCTCCGGAAAGTCAAGGCTAGATCTCCTGGTCAACTGGGAATCGGGTTGCCTTCGGGGTGTAGCTATGCAGCACCGAACATCGCACGGGTCCTGAGCCATGTGTGAAGTGTGTGGCATGCGTAGACGCCCGTCTTGGGGCTCCGTGGTGGGCCCCCCCCCTCCACGTGACGGCAGTGCCGCCGTCACTTGGAGGGGGGAATCATGCGGTGCGGTAGAACCGGAGGGAATCTAGTGGTGGGTTGGGTCCAGACCTGTTTCGGGGATGTTGCTATGGGCTGACCTATCGCAACCAGGTGAAAAGGAAAGTCCACCGGGCAAAGCCCGTCCGGGAAAGTCAAGGGCTAGATCTCCGGGTCACTGGGAATCGGGTGTGGCCTTCGGGGTGTAGCTATGCCACCGAAACATCGCACGGGTCCTGATGCATGTGTGAAAGTGTTGTGGCATGCGTAGACGCCCGTCTTGGGGCTCCGTGGTGTGGCCCCCCTCCACGGACGGCAGTGCCGCCGTCACTTGGAGGGGGGAATCGTGCGGGTGCGGTAGAACCAGAGGGAATCTAGTGGTGGGTTGGGTCCAGACCGTGTTCGGGGATGTTGCTATGGGCTGACCTATCGCAACCAGGTTAAAAGGTCCACCGGTCAAAGCCCGTTCGGCGAAAGTCAAAGGGCTGATCTCCGGGCAACTGGGAATCGGGTGGCCTTCGGGTGTTAGCTATGCCACCGAAACATCGCACGGTCCTGATGCATGTGTGAAGTGTTGTGCATGCGTAGACCCTTCTTGGGGCTCCTTGTGTGGCCCCCCTCCACGGACGACAGTGCCGCCGTCACTTGGAGGGGGGAATCGTGCGGGTGGTAGAACGGAGGGAATCTAGTGTGTTGGGTTGGCCAGACCGTGTTCGGGATGTTGCTATGGCTGACCTATCGCAACCAGGTGAAAAGGTCCACCGGTCAAGCCGTCCGGCGAAAGTCAAAGGGCTAGATCTCCGGGTCAACTGGGAATCGGGGTGCCTTCGGGGTGTACTATGCCACCGAAACATCGCAGGGTCCTGATGCATGTGTGAAAGTGTGTGGCATGCGTAGACGCCGTCTTGGGGCTCCGTGGTGTGCCCCCCTCCCGGACGGCATGCCGCCTCACTTGGAGGGGGGAATCGTGCGGGTGGGTAGAACCGAGGAATCTAGTGGTGTGTGGGTCCGACGGTTCGGGGATGTTGCTATGGGCTGACCTATCGCAACCAGTGAAAGGTCCACCGGTCAAGCCCGTCGGCGAAAGTCAAAGGGCTATCTCCGGTCAACTGGGAATCGGGTGGCCTTCGGGGTGTAGCTATCCACGAAACATGCACGGGTCCTGATGCATGTGTGAAAGTGTGTGGCATGCGTAGACGCCCGTCTTGGGGCTCCGTGGTGTGGCCCCCTCCACGACGGCAGTGCCGCCTCACTTGGAGGGGGGAATCGTGCGGGTGCGGTAGAACCGGAGGGAATCTAGTGTGGGTTGGGTCCAGACCGTGTTCGGGGATGTTGCTATGGGCTGACCTATCGCAACAGTGAAAAGGTCCACGGTCAAAGCCCGTCCGGCGAAAGTCAAAGGGCTAGATCTCCGGGTCAACTGGGAATCGGGGTGGCCTTCGGGGTGTAGCTATGCCACCGAAACATCGCACGGGTCCTGATGCATTGTGAAATGTTGTGGCTGCGTAGAGCCCTTCTTGGGCTCCGTGGTGTGGCCCCCCCTCCCGACGGCAGTGCCGCCGTCACTTGGAGGGGGGAATCGTGCGGTGCGGTAGAACCGAGAGGAATCTAGTGGTGGGTTGGGTCCAGACCTGTTCGGGGATGTTGCTATGGGCTGACCTATCGCAACCAGTGAAAAGGTCCACCTTCAAAGCCCGTCCGGCGAAAGTCAAAGGGCTAGATCTCCGGTCAACTGGAATCGGGGTGGCCTTCGGGGTGTGCTATGCCACAAACATCGCACGGGTCCTGATGCATGTGTGAAGTGTGTGGCATGCGTAGACGCCCGTCTTGGGGCTCCGTGGTGTGGCCCCCCCTCCACGGACGGCATGCCGCAGCGTCACTTGGAGGGGGAAATCTGCGGGTGCGGTAGAACCGGAGGGAATCTAGTGTGGGTTGGGTCCAGACCGTGTTCGGGGATGTTTGCTATGGGCTGACCTATCGCAACCAGGTGAAAAGGTCCACCGGTCAAAGCCGCTTCCGGCGAAAGTCAAAGGGCTAGATCTCCGGGTCAACTGGGAATCGGGGTGGCCTTCGGGGTGTAGCTATGCCACCGAACATCGCACGGGTCCGTATGCATGTGTGAAAGTGTTGTGCATGCGTAACGCCGTCTTGGGGCTCCGTGGTGTGGCCCCCCCTCCACGGACCAGTGCCGCCGTCACTTGGAGGGGGGAATCGCGGTGCGGTAGAACCAAGGGAATCTAGTGTGGGTTGGGTCAGACCTGTTCGGGGATGTTGCTATGGGCTGACCTATCGCAACCAGGTGAAAAGGTCCACCGGTAAAGCCCGTCGGCGAAAGTCAAAGGGCTAGATCTCCGGCAACTGGGAATCGGGTGGACTTCGGGGTGTAGCTATGCCACCCGAAACATCGCACGGGTCCTGATGCTGTGTGAAAGTGTTGTGGCATGCGTAGACGCCCGTCTGGGGCTCCGTGGTGTGGCCCCCCCTCCACGGACGCAGTGGCCGCCGTCACTTGGAGGGGAATCGTGCGGGTGCGGTAGAACCGGAGGGAATCTAGTGGTGGTTGGGTCCAGACCGTGTTCGGGATGTTGCTATGGGCTGACCTATCGCAACCAGGTGAAAGGTCCACCGGTAAAGCCCGTCCGGCGAAAGTCAAGGGCTAGATCTCCTGGCAACTGGGAATCGGGGTGGCCTTCGGGGTGTAGCTATGCCACCGAAACATCGCAGTGTCCTGATGCATGTGTGAAGTGGTGGCATGCGTAGACGCCGTCGTGGGGCTCCGTGGTGTGCCCCCCTCCACGGACGGCAGGGCCGTCCGTCACTTGAGGGGGGAATCGTGCGGGTGCGGTAGAACCGGAGGGAATCTAGTGGTGGTTGGGTCCGAGAGTTTCGGGATGTTGCTGGGCTGACCTATCGCAACCAGGGGAAAAGGTCCACACGTCAAAGCCCGTCCGGCGAAAGTCAAAGGGCTAGATCTCCGGGTCAACTGGGATCGGGTGGCCTTCGGGGTGTGCTATGCCACCGAAACTCGCACGGTCCTGATCATGTGTGAAAGTGTTGTGGCATGCGTAGACGCCCGTCTTGGGGCTCCGTGGTGTGGGCCCCCCCTCCACGGAGGCAGTGCCCGCCTCACTTGGAGGGGGGATCGTGCGGGTGCGGTAGAACCGGAGGGAATCTAGTGGTGGGTTGGTCCAGACCGTGTTCGGGGATTTGCTATGGGCTGACCTATTCGCAACAGGGTGAAAGGGTCCACCGGTCAAAGCCCGTCCGGCGAAAGTCAAGGGTCTATCTCCGGGTCAAACGGGGGAATCGGGTGGCCTCGGGGTGTAGCTATGCCACCGAAACATCGCACGGGTCCTGATGCATGTGTGAAAGTGTGTGGCATGCGTAAGCGTCTTGGGGCTCCGTGTGTGTGGCCCCCCCTCCACGGACGGCAGTGCCGCCGTCACTTGGAGGGGGGAATCGTGCGGGTGCTTAGAAACCGAGGGAATCTAGTGGTGGTTGGGTCCAGACCGTGTTCGGGGATGTTGCTATGGGCTACCTATCGCAACCAGGTGAAAGGTCCACCGGTCAAAGCCCCGTCGGCGAAAGTCAAAGGGCTAGATCTCCGGTCAACTGGATGGTGGCCTTCGGGTGTAGCTATGCCACCGAAACATCGCACGGGTCGATGCATGGTGAAAGTGTTGTGCATGCGTAGACGCCCGTCTTGGGGCTCCGTGGTGTGGCCCCCCCTCCACGGACGGTCAGTGCCCGCCGTCACTTGGAGGGGGAATCTGTGCGGGTGCGGTAAACCGGAGGAATCTAGTGGGTGGGTTGGGTCCAGACCTGTTCGGGGATGTTCTATGGGCTGACTATCGCAACCAGTTGAAAGGTCCACCGTCAAAAGCCCGTCCGGCGAAAGTCAAAGGGCTAGATCTCCGGGTCAACTGGGAATCGGGGTGGCCTTCGGGGTGGAGCATGCCACCGAAACATCGCACGGGTCCTGATGCATGTGTGAAAGTGTTGGCATGCGTAAGCCCCGTCTTGGGGCTCCGTGGTGTGGCCCCCCTCCACGACGCATGCCGCCTTCACTTGGAGGGGGAATCGTGCGGGTGCGGTAGAACCGGAGGGAATCTAGTGGTGGGTTGGGTCCAGACCTGTTCGGGGGATGTTGCTATGGGCTGACCTATCGCAACCAGTGAAAAGGTCCCACGGTCAAGCCGTCGGCGAAAGTCAAAGGGCTAGATCTCCGGGTCAACTGGGAATCGGGTGGCCTTCGGGGTGTAGCTATGCCACCGAAACATCCAGCGGTCCTGATCATGTGTGAAAGTGTTGTGGCATGCGTAGACGCCCACGTCTTTGGGGCTCCGTGTGTGTGGCCCCCCCTCCCCGTCCTCCGGCTCCCCTTCACTTGGAGGGGGGATGCGTGCGTGCGGTAGAACCGGGGGAATCTAGTGGTGTTGGGTCCAGACCGTTGTTCGGGTGTTTGCTATGGGCTGACCTATCGCAACCAGTGAAAGGTCCACCGGTCAAAGCCGTCCGCGAAAGTCAAGGCTAGATCTCCGGGTCAACTGGATTCGGGGTGGCCTTCGGGGTGTAGCTATGCCACCGAAACATCGCACGGTCCTGATGCATTTGAAAGTGTTGTGGCATGCGTAGACGCCCGTCTTGGGGCTCCGTGGTGTGGCCCCCCCTCCACGGACGGCAGTGCCGCCTTCACTTGGAGGGGGGAATCGTTGCGGTGCGTAGAACCGGAAGGAATCTAGTGGTGGGTTGGGTCCAGACGTGTTCGGGGATGTTGCTATGGGCTGACCTATCGCAACTAGGTGAAAAGGTCCACCGGTCAAAAGCCCGTCCGGCGAAAGTCAAGGGCTAGATCTCCGGTCAACTGGAATCGGGGTGGCCTTCTGGGTGTGTAGCTATGCCACCGAAACATCGCACGGTCCTGATGCATGTGTGAAAGTGTTGTGGCATGCGTAGACGCCCGTCTTGGGCTCCGTGGTGTGGCCCCCCCTCCGGAGGCGTGCCGCCGTCACTTGGAGGGGGAATCGTGCGGGTCGGTAGAACCAGGGAATCTAGTGGTGGGTTGGTCCAGACCGTGTTCGGGGATGTTGCTATGGGCTGACCTATCGCAACCAGGTGAAAGGCCACCGGTCAAAGCCCGTCCGCGAAAGTCAAAGGGCTAGATCTCCGGGTCAACTGGAATCGGGTTGGCCTTCGGGGTGTAGCTATGCCACGAAACATCGCACGGGTCCTGATGCATGTTGAAAGTTTGTGGCAATGCGTAGACGCCCGTTTTGGGCTCCGTGGTGTGGCCCACCGAAAAACCGCACGGGTCCTGATGCATGTGTGAAAATGTTGTGGCATGCGTAGGCGCCCGTCTTGGGGATCCGTGGTGTGGCCCCCCTCCATGGATGGCAGTGCCGCCGTCACTTGGAGGGGGGAATCGTGCGGGTGCGGTAGAACCGGAGGGAATCTAGTGGTGGGTTGGGTCCAGACTGTGTTCGGGGATGTTGCTATGGGCTGACCTATCGCAACCAAGTGAAAAGGACCACCGGTCAAAGCCCGTCCGGCGAAAGTCAAAGGGCTAGATCACCGGGTCAACTGGGAATCGGGATGGCCTTCGGGGTGTAGCTATGCCACCGAAACATCGCACGGGTCCTGTTGCATGTGTGAAAGTGTTGTGGCATGCGTAGACGCCCGTCTTGGGGCTCCGTGGTGTGGCCCCCCCTCCACGGACGGCAGTGCCGCCGTCACTTGGAGGGGGGAGTCGTGCGGGTGCGGTAGAACCGAAGGGAATCTAGTGGTGGGTTGGGTCCAGACCGTGTTCGGGGATGTTGCTATGGGCTGACCGGTCGCAACGGGCCACACCACGGAGCACCAAAACGGGCGTCTCGCATGCCACAAACTTCAACATGCATCAGGACCGTGGATGTTTCAGTGGCATAGCTAACACCCCGAAGGCCAACCCGATCCCAGTTGACCCGGAGATCTACCCTTTGACTTTCAGGACGGGCTTTGACCGGTGGTCCTTTCAACCTGGTTGCGATAGGTCAGCCCATAGCAACATCCCCGAACACGGTCTGGAACCAACCCACCACTAGATTCCCTGGTTCTACCGACCCGCACGATTCCCCCTCCAAGTGACGGCGGCACGCCTCCGTGTGAGGGGGGGCCACACCACGGAGCCCAAGACGGGCGCTACGCATGCCACAACACTTTCACACATGCATCAGGACCGTGCGAGTTTCGGTGGCATAGCTACACACCCGAAGGCCACCCCGATTCCAGTTGACCGGAGATCTAGCCCTTTGACTTTCGCCGGACGGGCTTTTGACCGGTGGACCTTTTCACCTGTTGCGATAGGTCAGCCCATAGCAACATCCCCGAACACGGTCTGGACCCAACCCACCACTAGATTCCTCCGGTTCTACCGCACCGACGATTCCCCCCTCCAAGTGAAGGCGGCACTGCCGTCCGTGGAGGGGGGGCCACACCACGGAGCCCCAAGACGGGCGTCTTACGCATGCCACAACACTTTCAACCATGCATCAGGACCGTGCGATGTTTCGGTGGCATAGCTACACCCCGAAGGCCACCCCGAATCCAGTTGACCCGGAGATCTAGCCCTTGACTTTCGCCGGACGGCTTTGACCGGTGGACCTTTCCACTGGTTGCGATAGGTCAGCCCATAGCAACATCCCGAAAACGGTCTGGACCCAACAACCCTAGTTTCCCTCCGGTTCTACCGCCGCCGCATCCCCCCTCCAAGTGGGAGGAAGCCGGGGAGGGGGGGCCACACCACGGAGCCCAAGACGGGCGTCTACGCATGCCACAACACTTTCAACATGCATCAGGACCGCTGAGATGTTTCGGTGGCATAGCTACACCCGAAGCCACCCCGATTCCCAGTTGCCGGAGATCTAGCCCTTTGACTTTCGCCGACGGCTGACCGTGGGACCTTCTTCACATGGTTGCGATAGGGTCAGCCCATAGCAACATCCCCCGAACAGGTCTGGACCCCAACCCACCACTAGATTCCTCGGTTCTACCGCACCCGCACGATTCCCCCTCCAAGTGGCGCGGCACTGCGTCCGTGGAGGGGGGCCACACCACGGAGCCCCAAGACGGGGCGTTACGCATGCCAAACACTTTCACACATGCATCAGGGACCCGTGCATGTTTCGGTGGCTCGTCCACCCCGAAGGCCACCCCGATTCCCAGTTGACCCGGAGATCTAGCCCTTTGACTTTCGCCGGACGGGCTTTGACGGTGGACCTTTCACTGGTTGCGATAGGTCAGCCCATAGACAACATCCCCGAACAGGTCTGGGACCCAACCCACCACTAGATTCCTCCGGTTTACCGCACCCGCACGATTCCCCCTCCAAGTGACGGGGGGCACTGCCGTCCGTGGAGGGGGGGCCACACCACGGAGCCCCAAGACGGGCGTCTACGCATGACACACAACTTTCACACATGCATCAAGACCCGTGCGATGTTTCGGTGGCATAGCTACACCCCGAAGGCACACCTATCCAGTTGACCGAGATCTAGCCCTTTGACTTTCGCCGACGGGGCTTTGACCGGTGGACCCTTTCACCTGGTTGCGATAGGTAGCCCATAGCAAATCCCCGAACACGGTCTGGACCCAACACCACTAGATTTCCCTTCGGTTTCTAGCACCCGCACGATTCCCCCTCCAAGTGACGGCGGCACTGCCGTCCGTGGAGGGGGGGCCACAACACGGAGCCCCAAGACGGCTCTACGCATGCCACACACTTCACAATGCATCAGGACCCGTGCGATGTTTCGGTGGATAGCTACACCCCGAAGGCCCCCCGATTCCCCTGTTGACCCGGAGATATGACCCTTGACTTTCGCGACGGGCTTTGACCGGTGGACCCTTTCACCTGTTGCGATAGGTAGCCCATAGCAACATCCCCGAACACGGTCTGGACCCAAACCCACCACTAGATTCCCTCCGGTTCTACCGCACCCGCACGATACCCCCTCCAAGTGAGCGGGCACTGCCGTCCGTGGAGGGGGGGCCACACCACGGAGCCCCAAGACGGCGTCTACGCATGCCACAAACACTTTCACACATGCATCAGGACCGTGCAAGTTTCGGTGGCATAGCACACCCCGAAGGCCACCCCGATCCCAGTTGACCCGGAGATCTAGCCCTTTGACTTTCGCCGACGGGCTTTGACGTGGACCTTTTCACCTGGTTGCGATAGGTCAGCCCAGCAACATCCCCGAACCTCGGACCCAACCACCACTAGATTTCCCTCCGGTTCTACCGCACCCGCACGATTCCCCCCTCCAAGTGAGGCGGCCACTGCCGTCCGTGGAGGGGGGCCACACCACGGAGCCCCAGACGGCGCGTCTACGCATGCCACCACTTTCACACATGCATCAGGACCTGCGATGTTTCGGTGGCATAGCTACACCCCGAAGGCCACCCCGATTCCCAGTTGACCGGAGATCTAGCCCTTTGAATTTCGCGGACGGCTTTGACCGGTGGACCTTTCACCTGGTTGCGATAGGTCAGCCCATAGCAACATCCCGAACACGGTCTGGACCCAACCACCACTAGATTCCCTCCGGTTCTACCGCACCCGCACGATTCCCCTCCAAGTGACGGCGGCCTGCGTCCGTGGAGGGGGGGCCACACCACGGAGCCCCAGACGGGCGTCTACGCATGCCACAACACTTTCACACAGCATCAGGACCGTGCGATGTTTCGGTGGCATAGCTACACCCCGAAGCCACCCGATTCCCAGTTGCCGGAGATCTAGCCCTTTGACTTTCGCCGACGGGCTTTCGGTGGACCTTTTCACCTGGTTGCGATAGGTCACCCTAGCAACATCCCCGAACAGGTCTGACCCAACCCACACACTAGATTCCCTTGGTTCTACCGCACCCGCACGATTCCCCCCTCCAAGTGACGGCGGCACTGCGTCCGTGGAGGGGGGCCACACCACGGAGCCCCAAAGACGGGTTACGCATGCACAACACTTTCACACATGCATAGGACCCGTGCGATGTTCGGTGGCATAGCTACACCCGAAGGCCACCCGATCCCAGTTGACCCGGAGATCTAGCCCTTTGACTTCGCCGGAAGGGCTTTGACCGGTGGACCTTTCACCTGGTTGCGATAGGTCAGCCCATAGAACATCCCCGAACACGGTCGGACCCAACCCACCACTAGATTCCCTCCGGTTCTACCGCACCCGCATGATTTCCCCCTCCAAGTGACGGCTGCGGCAATGCCGTCCGTGGAGGGGGGCCACACCACGGAGCCCCAAGACGGGCGTCTACGCATGCCACACACTTTCACACATGCATCAGGACCGTGCGATGTTTGGTGGCATAGCTACACCCCGAAGGCACCCCGAATTCCAGTGACCGAGATCTAGCCCTTTGACTTTCGCCGGAGCGGCTTTGACCAGGTGGACCTTTTCACACTGGTTGCGATAGGTCAGCCCATAGCAACATCCCCGAACACGGTCTGGACCAACCCACCAAGATTCCTCTCGGTTCTACGCACCGCACGATTCCCCCCTCCAAGTGACGGCGGCACTGCCGTCCGGAGGGGGGGGGCCACACCACGGAGCCCAAGACAGGGCTCTACGCATCGCCACAACATTCACAATGCATCAGGACCCGTGCGATGTTTCGGTGGCATAGCTACACCCCGAAGGCCACCCCGATCCCAGTTGACCCGGAGATCTAGCCCTTTGACTTTCGCCGGACGGGCTTTGACCTGTGGACCTTTTCACTGTTGCGATGGTCAGCCATAGCAACATCCCCGAACACGGTCTGGACCCAACACCACACTAATTCCCTCGGTTCTACCGCACCCGCACGATTCCCCCCTCCAAGTGATGGCGGCACTGCCGTCGTGGAGGGGGGCACACCACGGAGCCCCAAGACGGGCGTCTACGCATGCCACACACTTTCACACATGCATCAGGACCGTGCATGTTTCGTGGATAGCTACACCCCGAAGGCCACCCGATTCCCAGTTGACCGGAGATCTAGCCCTTTGACTTTCGCCGACGGGCTTGACGGTGGACTTTCACATGGTTGCGATAGGTCAGCCCATAGCAACATCCCCGGAACCGGTCGGACCCACACACCACTAGATTCCTCGGTTCTACCCACCCGCAGATTCCCCCCTCCAAGTGAGGCGGCATGCCGCCGGGAGGGGGGCACACCACGGAGCCCCAAGACGGCGTCTACGCATGCCACACACTTTCACACATGCATCAGGACCCGTGCGATGTTTCGGTGGCATAGTACACCCCGAAGGCCACCCCGATTCCCAGTTGACCCGGAGATCTAGCCCTTTGACTTTCGCCGGACGGCTTTGACCGGTGGACCTTTTCACCTGGTTGCGATAGGTCAGCCCATAGCAACATCCCGAACACGGTCTGGCCCAACCCACACACTAGATTCCCTCCGTTCTACCACCCGCACGATTCCCCCCTCCAAGTGACGGCGGCACTGCGTCCGTGGAGGGGGGCCACACGGAGCCCCAAGAGGGTCTACGCATGCCACAACACTTTCACACATGCATCAGGACCGTGCGATGTTTCGGTGGCATAGCTACACCCCGAAAAGCCACCCGATTCCCAGTTGCCCAGGAGATCTAGCCCTTTGACTTTCGCCGACGGGCTTTGACCGGTGGACCTTTTCACACTGGTTGCGATAGGTCAGCCCATAGCAACATCCCCGAACAGGTCTGGACCCAACCACCACTAGATTCCCTGGTTCTACGCACCCGCACGATTCCCCCCTCCAAGTGACGGCGGCACTGCCGTCCGTGGAGGGGGGCCACACCACGGAGCCCCAAGACGGGCGTCTGCATGCCACAAACACTTTCACACATGCATCAGACCCGTGCGATGTTTCGGTGGCAT
>CM022298.1:121325468-121386072 GCA_011799875.1 Thinopyrum elongatum
CCGTCTTGGGGCTCCGTTGTGTGGCCCCCCTCCACGGACGGCAGTGCCACCGTCAGTTGGAGGGAGGAATCATGCGGGTGTGGTAGAACCGGAGGGAATCTAGTGGTGGGTTGGGTCCAGACCGTGTTCGGGGATGTTGCTATGGGCTGACCAATCGCAACCAGGTGAAAAGGACCACCGGTCAAAGCCCGTTCGGCGAAAATCAAAGGGCTAGATATCTGGGCCAACTGGGAATCGGGGTGGCCTTCGGGGTGTAGCTATGCTACCGAATCATCGCACGAGTCCTGATGCATGTGTGAAAGTGTTGTGGCATGCGTAGACGCCCGTCTTGGGGCTCCGTGGTGTGGCCCCCCCTCCAAGGACGATAGTGCCGCCGTCACTTGGAGGGAGGAATCGTGCGGGTGCGGTAGAACCGGAGGGAATCTAGTGGTGGGTTGGGTCCAGACCGTGTTCGGGGATGTTGCTATGGGCTGAACTATCGCAAACCTGGTGAAAAGCTACACGGTCAAAGCCCGTCGGCGAAAGTTAAAGGAGATCTCCGGGTAACTGGGAATCGGGGTGGCTTCGGGTGTAGCTATGCCACCGAAACATTCGCACGGTCCTTATGCATGTGTGAAAGTGTGTGGCATGCGTAGACGCCCGTCTTGGGGCTCCGTGGGTGTGGCCCTCCACGGGCGGAAGTGCCGCCGTCACTTGGAGGGGGGATCGTGCGGGTGCGGTAGAACCGGAGGGAATCTAGTGGTGGGTTGGTCCAGACCGTGTTCGGTATGTTGCTATGGGCGACCTATCGCAACCAGGTGAAAAGGTCCACCGGTCAAAGCCCGTTCGGCGAAAGTCAAAGGGCTGATCTGGGTCAACTGGGAATCCGGTGGCCTTCGGGGTGTAGCTATGCCACCGAAACATCGCAGGGTCCGATGCATGTGTGAAAGTGTTGTGCATGCGTAGACGCCGTCTTGGGCGCCCGAGTGGTGTGGCCCCCCCCCCGGACGGCAGTGCCGCCGTCACTGGAGGGGGGAATCGTGCGGGTGCGGAGAAACCGGAGGAATCTAGTGGTGGGTTGGGTCCAGACCTTGTTCGGGGATGTTGCTATGGGCTGACCTATCGCAACCAGGTGAAAAGGTCTCAGTCAAAGTCGTCCGGCGAAAGTCAAGGGCTAGATCTCGGGTCAACTGGGGGAATCGGGGATGGCTTCGGGGTTAGCTATGCCACCGAACATCGCACGGGTCCTGATGCATGTGTGATGAAAGTGTGTGGCATGCGTAGACCCCGTCTTGGGGCTCGTGGTGTGGCCCCCCCTCCACGGATGGCAGTGCGCGTCACTTGGAGGGGGAATCATGCGGGTGCGGTGTGGTAGAACCGAGGAATCTAGTGGTGGGTTGGGTCAGACAGTGTTGGGATGTTGCTATGGGCTGACCTATTGCAAACCAGTGAAAGGTCCACCGGTCAAAGCCCGTCCTGGAAAGTCAAAGGCTAGATTCGGGTCAACTGGGAATCGGGTGGCCTTCGGGGTGTAGCTATGCCACCGAAACACTCACGGGTCCTGATGCATGTGTGAAAATGTTGTGGCATGCGTAGGACGCCGTCTGGGCTCCGTGGTGTGGCCCCCCCTCCATGAGGAGTGCCGCCGTCACTTGGAGGGGGAATCGTGCGGTGCGGTAGAAACCGGAGGGAATAGTGGTGGGTGGGTCCAGACTTGTTCGGGGATGTTGCTATGGCTGGACCTATCGCAACACAGTGAAAAGGTCCACGGTCAAAGCCCGTCCGGCGAAAGTCAAAGGGCTAGATCTCCGGGTCACTGGAATCGGTGGCCTTCGGGGTGTAGCTAGCCACCGAAACATCGCAGGGTCTCTGATGCATGTGAAAGTGTTGGGCATGCGTAGACGCCGTCTTGGGGTCTCGTGGTGTGCCCCCCCTCACGGACGGCAGCCGCCGTCACTTGGAGGGGGGATCGTGCGGGTGCGTAGAACGAAGGAATCTAGTGGTGGGTTGGGTCCAGACCGTGTTCGGGGATGTTGTTGCTATGGGCTGACCTATCGCAACATGGTGAAAAGGTCACCGGTCAAACCCGTCCGTCGAATCAAAGGGCTAGATCTCGGGTCAACTGGGAACGGGGTGGGCTTGGGGGTAGCTATGCCCCGAAAACATCGCATGGGTCCTGATGCATGTGTGAAAGTGTTGTGGCATGCGTAGAAGCCCGTCTGGGGCTCCGTGGTGTGGCCCCCCCTCCACGGACGGCAGTGGCCGCCTTCACTTGGAGGGGGAATCGATGCGGGTGCGTAGAACCGGAGGAATCAGTGGTGGGTTGGGTCCAGACCGTGTTTGGGGAGTTGCTATGGGCTGACCTATCGCAACCAGGTGAAAAGGTCCACGGTCAAAGCCCGTCCGGCGAAAGTCAAGGGCTAGATCTCGGGTCAACTGGGAATGGGTGGCCTTCGGGTGTAGCTATGCCACCGAAACATCGCACGGGTCTGATGCATGTGTGAAAGTGTTGTGGCATGCGTAGACGCCGTCTTGGGGCTCCGTGGTGTGGCACCCCTCCACGGACGGCAGTGCCCGTCACTGGGAGGGGGAGGGAATCTGCGGGTGCGGTAGAACCGAAGGGAATCTAGTGGTGGGTTGGGTCCAGACCGTGTTCGGGGATGTTGCTATGGGCTGACCTATCGCAACCAGGTGAAAAGGTCCACCGGTCAAAGCCGTCGGCGAAAGTCAAAGGGCTAGATCTTCCGGTCAACTGGAATCGGGGTGGTTCGGGGTTAGCTATGCACCGAAACACTGCAGGGTCCTGATGCATGTGTGAAAAAGTGTGTGGCATGCTAGACACCCGTTTGGGGCTCGTGGTGTGGCCCCCCTCACGGAGGCAGAGTGACCGTCACTTGGAGGGGGAAATCGTGCGGGTGCGGTAGAACCGGAGGAATCTAGTGGTGGGTGGGGTCCAGACGTGTTCGGGGATGTTGCTAGGGCTGACCCATCGCAACCAGGTGAAAAGGTCCACGGTCAAAGCCCGTCCGGCGAAAGTCAAAGGGCTGATCTCCGGGTCAACTGGAATCGGGTGGCCTTCGGGTGGTGTAGCTATGCCACCGAAACATCGCACGGGTCCTGATGCATGTGTGAAGGTTGTGGCATGCGTAGACGCCCGTTGGGGCTCGTGGTGTGGCCCCCCCTCCACCACGGCGGCAGTGCCGCCGTCACTTGGAGGGGGGAATCGTGCGGGTGCGGTAGAAAAGAGGGAATCTAGTGGTGGGTTGGGTCCAGACCGTGTTGGGGATGTTGCTATGGGCTGACCTATCGCAACCAGGTGAAAAGGTCCACGGTCAAGCCCGTCCGGCGAAAGTCAAAGGCTAGATCTCTGGGTCAACTGGAATCGGGATGGCCTTCCGGGTGTAGCTATGCCACCGAAACATCGCGCAGGTCCTGATGCATGTGTGAAAGGTTGTGGCATGCGTAGACGCCCGTCTTGGGGCTCCGTGGTGTGGCCCCCCCTCCACGGACGGCAGTGCCCGTCACTTGGAGGGGGGAATCATGCGGGGTGCGGTAGAAACGAAGGAATATAGTGGTGGGTTGGGTCCAGACCGTGTTCGGGGATGTTGCTATGGGCTGACCTATTGCAACCAGGTGAAAAGGTACCGGTCAAAGCCGTCGGCGAAAGTCAAAGGCTAGATTTCCGGGTCAACTGGGAATCGGGGTGGACTTCGGGGTGTAGCTATGCCACCGAAACATCGCATGGGTCCTGATGCATGTGTGAAAATGTTGTGGCATGCGTAGACAACCGTCTTGGGGCTCCGTGTGTGTGGCCCCCCTCCACGGATGGCAGTGCCGCCGTCATGGAGGGGGAAATCGTGCGGGTGCGGTAGAGAACCGGGAGAATCTAGTGGTGGGTTGGGTCCAGACTGTGTTGGGATGTTGCTATGGGCTGACCTATCGCAACCAGGTGAAAAGGTCCACGGTCAAAGCCCGTCCGGCGAAAGTCAAAGGGCTAGATCTGGGTCAACTGGGAATCGGGATGGCCTCGGGTGGAGCTTGTAATGCCACCGAAACATCGCACGGGTCCTGATGCATGTGTGAAAGGTTGTGGCATGCGTAGACGCCCGTCTGGGGCTCCGTGGTGTGGCCCCCCCTCCACGGACGGCAGTGCCCCGTCACTTGGAGGGGGGAATCTGCGGTGCGGTAGAAACGGAGGGAATCTAGTGGTGGGTTGGGTCCAGACCGTGTTCGGGGAGTTTGCTATGGGCTGACCTATTGCAACCAGTTGAAAAGGTCACCGGTCAAAGCCGTCCGGCGAAAGTCAAAGGGCTAGATTTCCGGGTCAACTGGAATCGGGGTGCTTCGGGGTGTGTAGTATGCCACCGAAAACATCGCATGGGTCCTGATGCATGTGTTGAAATGTTGTGGCATGCGAGACACCTCTTGGGGCTCCGTGGTGTGGCCCCCTCCACGGATGGCAGTGGCCGTCACTGGAGGGGGGGGAATCGTGCGGGTGCGGTAGAACCGGAGAGATCTAGTGGTGGGTGGGTCAGACTGTGTTCGGGGATGTTGCTATGGGCTGACCTATCGCAACCAGGTGAAAGGTCCACGGTCAAAGCCCGTCCGGGAAAGTCAAAGGGCTAGATCTGTGGTCAACTGGGAATCGGGATGGCCTCGGGTGTGTTGTAGCTATGCCACCGAAACATCGCACGGGTCCTGATGCATGTGTGAAAGTGTTGTGGAATGCTTAGACGCCCGTCTTGGGGCTCGTGGTGGGCCCCCCCTCCACGATGGCAAGTTGCCGCCGTCACTTGGAGGGGGGGGAATCATGCGGGGTGCGGTAGAACCGAAGGGAATCTGGTGGGTTGGGTCCAGACCGTGTTCGGGGATGTTGCTATGGTGACTGATATGCAACTAGGTGAAAAGGTCCACGGTCAAAGCCCGTCCGGCGAAAGTAAAGGGCTAGATCTCCGGGTCAACTGGGAATCGGGGTGGTGCTCGGGTGTAGCTATGCCACCGAAACATCGCACGGGTCATGATGCATGTGTGTGAAAATGTGTGTGTGGCATGGTAGGCGCCCGTTTGGGCTCCGTGTGTGGCCCCCCCCCCCATGGAGTGGGTGCCGCCGTCACTGGAGGGGGAATCGTGCGGGTGCTGGTAGAAACGGAGGGAATTAGTGGTGGGTTGGGTCCAGACTGTGTCGGGGATGTTGTATGGGCTGACCTATCGCAACCAAGTGAAAAGGCCACCGGTAAAGCCCGTCCGGCGAAAGTCAAAGGGCTAGATCTCGGGTCAACTGGGAATCGGGGTGGCCTTCGGGGTGTAGCTATGCCCACAAAACATCGCACGGGTCCTGATGCATGTATGAAAGGTGTTGTGGCATGCGTAGACGCCGTTTGGGGCTCCGTGGTGTGGCCCCCCCCCTCCAGGACGGCACGTGCGCCGTCACTTGGAGGGGGAGTGGGGTGCGGTAGAACCGAAGGGAATCTAGTGGTGGGTTGGGTCCAGACCGTGTTCGGGGATGTTGCTATGGCTGACCTATCGCAACGGTGAAAAGGTCCACGGTCAAAGCCGTCGGCGAAATCAAAGGGCTAGATCTCCGGTCAACTGGGAATCGGGGTGGCCTTCGGGGTGTAGCTATGCCCCGAAACATCGCATGGGTCCTGATGCATGTGTGAAAGTGTTGTGGCATGCGTAGACGCCCGTCTTGGGGCTCCGTGGTGTGGCCCCCCTCCAGGACGGCAGTGCCGCCGTCACTTGGAGGGGGGAATCGTGGGTGCGGGTAGAACCGGAGGGAATCTAGTGTGGGTTGGGTCCAGACGTGTTTGGGGATGTTGCTATGGGCTGACCTATCGCAACAAGGTGAAAAGGTACACGGTCAAAAGCCGTCCGGCGAAAGTCAAAGGGCTAGATCTCTGGGTCAACTGGGAATCGGATGGCTTCGGGGGTGTAGCTATGCCACCGAAACATCGCACGGGTCCTGATGCATGTGTGAAAGTGTGTGGATGCGTGACGACGTCTCTTGGGCTCCGTGGTGTGGCCCCCCTCCAAGGACGGCAGTGCCCGTCACTTGTGGAGGGGAATCATGCGGGTGCGGTAGAACGAAGGGAATCTAGTGGTGGGTTGGGTCCAGACGTTCGGGGATGTTGCTTGTGGGCTGACCTATTGCAACCAGGTGAAAAGGTCCACCGGTCAAAGCCCGTCCGGCGAAAGTCAAAGGGCTAGATCGGGTCAACTGGGAATCGGGGTGCGGTGGTGTAGCTATGCCACCGAAACATGCATGGGTCCTGATGCATTTGTGAAAATGTGTGTGGCATGCGTAGACCCGTCTTGGGGCTCCGTGGTGTGGCCCCCCCTCCACGGAGGCAGTGCCGCCGTCACATTGGAGGGGAACAGGCGGGTGCGGTAGAACGGAGAGGAATCTAGTGGTGGGTTGGGTCCAGACTGTTGGGGATGTTGCTATGGGCTGACCTATCGCAACCACGGAAAAGGTCCACCGGTCAAAGCCATCCGGCAAAGTCAAAGGGCTAGATCCGGGTAACTGGGAACGGGTGGCCTTCGGGGTGTAGCTATGCCACCGAAAATCGCACGGGTCCTGATGCATGTGTGAAGTGTTTGTGGCATGGCAAGAGCCCGTTGGGGTCCGTTGGTGTGGCCCCCCTCCACGGACGGCAGTGCCGCCGTCACTTGGAGGGGAGGATCGTCGGGTGCGGTAGAACCGGAGGGAAATCTAGTGGTGGGTTGGGTCCAGACTGTGTTCGGGGATGTTGCTATGGGCTGACCTATCGAAAACAGGTGAAAGGTCCATCGGTCCAAAGCCCGTCCGGGAAAGTCAAGGGCTAGATCTCTGGGTCAACTGGGAATCGGGGATGGCCTTCGCGGGTGTAGCTATGCCACGAAAACATAGCCGGGTCCTGATGCATGTGTTGAAAGTGTTTGTGCATGCGTAGACGCCCGTCTTGGGGCTCCGGGTGTGGCCCCCCTCACGGACGGCAGTGCCCCGTCACTTGGAGGGGGGAGGAATCATTGGGTGGCGGTAGAACCGAAGGGAATCTAGTGGTGGGTTGGGTCCAGAACGTGTTCGGGGATGTTGCTATGGGCTGACCTATTTGCAACCAGGTGTGAAAAGGTCCACCGGTCAAAGCCCGTCGGCGAAAGTCAAAGGGCTAGATTTCCGGGTCAACTGGGAATCGGGGTGGGCTTCGGGGGGTAGCTATGCCACCGAAACATGCATGGGTCTGATGCATGTGGTGAAAAATGTTGTGGCAGTCGTAACACCGTCTGGGGCTCGTGGTGTGGCCCCCCCTCCACGGATGGCAGTGCCGCCGTCACTTGGAGGGGGGATCGTGGGGTGCGGGTAGACCGGAGAGAATCTAGTGGTGGGTTGGGTCCAGACTGTGTGCGGGATTGTGTATGGGCTGACCTATCGCAACCAGGTGAAAAGGTCCACGGTCAAAGCCGTCCGGCGATCAAAGGGCTAGATCTCGGGTCAAACTGGGAATCGGGATGGCCTTCGGGGTGTAGCTATGCCACCGAAACATCGCACGGGTCCTGATGCATGTGTGAAAGTGTGTGTGGCATGCGTAGACGCCCGTCTTGGGGCTCCGTGGTGTGGCCCCCCCTCACGGCGGCAGTGGCCCGTCACTTGAGGGGGGAATCATGGGGTGCGGTAGAACGAAGGGAATCTAGTGGTGGGTTGGGTCCAGACCGTGTTCGGGGATGTTGCTATGGGCTGACCTATTGCAACCAGGTGAAAAGGTCACGGTCAAAGCCCGTCCGGCGAAAGTCAAAGGGCTAGATCTCCGGGTCAACTGGGAAGCGGGGTGGCTTCGGGGTGTAGCTATGCACCGAAACATGCATGGGTCCTGATGCATGTGTGAAATGTGTGGCAGCGTAGAAACGTCGTTGGGGCTCCGTGGTGTGGCCCCCCCTCCGGGATGGCAGTGCCGCCGTCACTTGGAGGGGGGATCATGCGGGTGCGTAGAACCGGAGAGGAATCTAGTGGTGGGTTGGGGACCGACTGTTCGGGGATGTGCTAGGGCTGACCTATCGCACACACGTGAAAAGGTCCACCGGTCAAGCCCGTCCGGCGAAAGTCAAGGGCTAGATTCGGGTCAAATGGGAATCGGGATGGCCTTCGGGGTGTAGCTATGCAACCGAAACATCGCACGGGGTCCTGATGCATGTGTGAAAGTGATGTGGCATGCGTAGACGCCCGTTTGGGGCTCCTGGGTGTGCCCCCCTCCACGGACGGCAGTGCCGCGTCACTTGAAGGGGGGGGGGATGGGCGTTTGCGGGGCGGTAGAACGGAGGGAATCTAGTGGTGGGTTGGGTCCAGACCGTGTTCGGGGATGTTGCTATGGGCTGACCTATCGCAACCAGGTGAAAAGTTCCACTGGGCAAAGCCCGTCCGGTGGAAATCAAAGGCGTAGATCTCGGGTCAACTGGGAATCGGGGTGGCCTTCGGGGTGTAGCTATGCCATCGAAAATCGTACGAGTCCTGATGCATGTGTGAAAGTGTTGTGGCATGCGTAGACGCCCGTCTTGGGGCTCGTGGTGTGGCCCCCCTCCACGGACGGCGTGCCGCCGTCACTTGGAGGGGGGGGGAATCTGCGGGTGCGGTAGAACGGGGGAATCTAGTGGTGGGTTGGGTCCAGACCGTGTTCGGGGATGTTGTATGGGCTGACCAATCGCAACCAGTGAAAAAGTTCACCGGTCAAAGGCCATCTGGGCGAAAGTCAAGGGCTAGATCTCGGGTCAATGGGAATCGGGGTGGCCTTCGGGTGTGTAGCTATGCCACCGAAACATCACACGAGTCCTGATGCATGTGTGAAAGTGTGTGGCATGCGTAGACGCCCGTCTTGGGCTCGTGGTGTGGCCCCCTCCACGGACGGCAGTGGCCGGTCACTTGGGAGGGGGAATCGTGCGGGGTGCGGTAGAGACGGAGGGATCTAGTGGTGGGTTGGGTCCAGACCGTGTTCGGGGATGTTTCTATGGGCTGACCTATCGCAACCAGGTGAAAGGTCCACCGGTCAAAGCCCGTCCGGCGAAAGTCAAAGGGATTGATTCCGGGTCAACTGGGAATGGGGTGGCCTCGGGGGTGTTAGCTATGCCACCGAAACATCGCACGGGTCCTGATGCATGTGTGAAAGTGTTGTTGCATGCGTGACGCCCGTCTTGGGCTTTGGTTTGCCCCCCTCCATGAACGGTAGTGCGTCCGTCAATTGGAGTGGGGAATCGTGCGGGTGCAGTAGAACCGGAGGGAATCTAGTGGTGGGTTGGGTCCAGACCGTGTTCGGGGATGTTGCTATGGGCTGACCTATCGCAACCAGGTGAAAAGATCCACGGTCAAAGCCCGTCCGGCGAAAGTCAAAGGGCTATATCTCCGGGTCAACTGGGAATCGGGGTGGCCTTCGGGGTGTAGCTATGCCACCGAAACATCGCACGGGTCCTGATGCATGTGTGAAAGTGATGTGGCATGCGTAGACGCCCGTCTTGGGGATTCGTGGTGTGGCCCCCCCTCCACGGACGGCAGTGCCGCGGTCACTTGGAGGGGGGAATCTTGCGGGTGCAGTGCCGCCGTCGCACCGGGTCCCATACACACGGTAAACTAAAAATCTAAAAAATGTAATAATTGAATTTATTAAAAACTCCGACATTCGTCATGGAAAACGTACTATCATGGTGAAACCTTCAGTGCCCGGGCACCGGGCCGGCCACTGAAAGTTTCACCGTAATTGTCCGTTTTCTTAACGGAAGTCTAATGAATACCGGAGCTTACGACGTATGGATTAGTGAACTATTTAAACTGGTCATCTTGCTTGTCTTTGGGCGAGGTGGGACTAAATTATGCCATCTAGCAGCCTCCTATCTATGCCGACGGCATGGCAATCTATGCCGGCGGCTATGCCATCGGCATAGTATCGCCTTATCCGCTGCAGTTAGTCACCCACCACTCATTCCCCATATCCCCCGACGCGCCCCACCCTACAGCCGCGCCGCCGCCCGATCCTCTGCTCCGCCCGCCGCCGCCCTTCCCTTCCTTTGCTCTGGTCGCCGCCGCCGCCCTTCCCTCGCCCTTCGCCGCCGCCGCCCCACCCGCGCTCTGGGCCGCCGCCGCCCTTCGCTCACCACTCCCCGCAGCCGTTCCACCCACGCTCTGCCCCGGCCTCGTCGTCTCGGCCCGCGCCGCCGCCGCCCTTCCCTTGCCGCAGTGGGACGCGTCGACTCCTCCCCGACCGCGCCCTCATCGAGCTCGGTCCGGCCGGACCTCCCCGAGCCCACTCCGCCCTCACCGCCGCCCGACCGTCGCTCCGGCCGGCTGCTAGGCTGCACCGGCCCTCCTCTGCCACTGATCTGGCCGGCCTAGCCCGAGCCCGAGCTCCCCTCCGCCTCTCCCTCCGTGCCTGCCCTCCCCCCCGAGCCGGCCCTACCCCACGGTGAGCTCCTTCCCTCCCTCTTTGAAGTAATTTTTTTTGTTAATTTAGTTAGATGATAGATGGATGGATGCATTATGTATGATGATAGATGGTTAGATGGATGGATGCATTATGTATGATGATAGTTAGATGATAGATGATTTGATGATAGTTAGAAATGTGAGAAATGCAAGAAATGCAAAAAAAATAGATGATAGATGATGATGTTGATGATGATAGATTATGATGTTGATGATGATAGATGATGATGTTGATGATAGATGATGATGCTTTTTTTATGCCTTGATAATTTTTAGATGATGATGATGATAGATTTCCATTTTTTTGCGGAAGAGATGATAGATGATGATGATTGTTGGATGATGATAAATGATGATGACGATGATTCTTTTATGCTTCGATGATTGTTACATGATGATGATATTGTGATGTTCTTAATTTTTGTCACGGTGCAGGTTCTGTGGTGTTCCATCTCGGTGGAGTGATCGTCGTAGGAGCTGTTGGACCCCGATTGTCCCTCCGTTGTTCGACTACTTCCTCTACAGCCGAGGGTGAGCTACGAATCATGTCACTAGATTTCATTCTCAAGTCAAGTCGCGTAACCTAGGCGTCTCCCGTCCGAAAGGGTTGCATCGATAAATATGCATTCAATTGCATTTTTATCACCGCAGCTCTTTCGGATTGTCCAGCGTTTTCCACGGACAGCCCGAGGATGTGTAGATTGGGTACGTTCTCCATGTTCTACCCCGTTCCGAGACAGGATTTCGGCGGCGCCTCCCCATTGTTCTCCGGAGCACATTCTCTCGGCTATTTGCCGAGACGTGTATCTGGAGAACAGCGGGGAGGTGCTGCCGAAATTTTGTCTCGGAACATGATAGAATGGAGAACGTACTCAATCTACACATCCTCGGGTGGGATTAGGACCCATCTTTACCTATTAGAGATGTAGGTGGGTTCAATGCCGTCAACGCGGTAGAAAATGAAAATTTGATGTGATTAATTTAAATGAATCCTTAATTTACTTGTGTGGCTCCCAATAAAGCAGAGGATGGCAGATAATCAGTGGATGTACAGTGGTTTTATCCGTCGGAATCGAGTAACATCAGAGTGGATCGCGAAAACTGATGTGTATTTAAAGGAGATATTCCGTAGTCCAATGAGAATTATCCCACCATGCCCCTGTGCGAGATGTGCCAAACGTCACCGTAGAAATCAGAAGGACATGACTGACCACCTTCGCACGCACGGATACATGCCAAACTTTGACATGCCGCCGATAAACTTAGCCGAGCAGGACCGTGGTAGAGAGGAGGTGATGCGACAACGCATCAATGGTTATGCAGACGACGGGGTCAGGGACATGCTAGATGATGTCATTGCTGCAGAAACGGCACATGCGACACCTTCAGAGAATGAACCGGAGGAGCCGGAGGCAACCGCAAAGGCCTTCATGGAGGTCTTGGCCTCGTCGAAAAAACCTCTTTATGCGGGTGCAAAAATATCTCAGCTGGATGCCATCTCGCAACTGATTGCAGTCAAGGCTGAGTACGGCTGTAGCCAGAAATGCTTCAAAGCATTCCTGGGAGTATGGGCTAACAGCCTCCCTGAGGGTCATGAACTGTCGAAAAGCATGTATGCTACAAAGAAAATCATGAAGGCACTCTCTATGGATATTGAGAAAATAGATGTTTGTCCGAAGAATTGCCTTTTGTTTAGGCACAAGTATGCGGATGACAAGTACTGTAGGGAGTGCGGTTCATCTCGGTACCTTGAGGTGGTCGGTGAGGATGGTGAGAAAAGGCAGCTAGCCATCCCCGTTAAGGTTCTTCGGTATCTCCATATCATAGAAAGACTGCAGCGCCTTTTCATCATGGAGGAGTCTGCCAAAATGATGAAGTGGCACAAGGAAGGTATAAGGTACAATCCAAATAAAATCGTACATCCATCAAAAGGCGAAGCATGGAAGTCGTTCGATGAAGAATACCCCGAGGAAGCAGCCGAGGCTGGGAATGTCAGAATAGCCATATCAGGTGATGGGTTCAATCCATATGGTATGTCGTCCAATCCATACAGCTGCTGGCCCGTGTTTGTAATTCCGCTCAATCTCCCTCCCGGTGCCCTAATGCAACGCAAGACCATGTTCTTGTTGCTCATCATTCCGGGGCCTGAATACCCGGGGAAGCAATTGGGTGTGTTTATGTAGCCGCTGGTGGATGATTTGCACCATTCTTGGTACTTTCCGAGGTTGACATACGACCGGGATCTGCAGAGAAATTTCTTGATGAAAGTTTGGTTGCACTATTGCATGCATGACTTTCCCGGCTATGCTCTATTCTGCGGATGGTGTACAAGTGGGAAGATGCCATGCCCAGTGTGCATGCAGGCTCTGCGAATGTTTTGGCTGAGTAAGGGTGGCAAGTATGTAGCCTTTGACCTGCATTGACAGTTCCTCCCTCCAGACCATCCAGACAAGGAAGACAAGAAGAACTTCACGAAAGGTCAGGTTGTTCATGAAGTAATCGAGATTCCAACATTTTCGGGGGCAGATGTTCTTGCTCAGCTAAAAGCTCTCAAGCCTAAAGTCAAAGGCAAAGGCAAAGCCAAAGCCAAAGGCTTCGAGGGATATGGTGAGACGCACAACTGGACTCACATTAACCCCTTCTCGCAGCTTCCCTATTTCAAGGACCTCAAACTTCCTTACAACATAGATGTGATGCACACCGAAAAGAATGTCGCAGAGTCCCTTTTCCGCACGATCCTCAACATTCCTGATAAGAAGAAGGATGACATTAAAGCTAGAGCCGATCAACAGAGAATTTGTGATAGACCACGTCTAAACATGAAGCCTCCCATAGGCGGTCGAAAAAACTGGTTCAAGCCAGATGCTGACTTTGTCCTTAAAACGCCAGAAAAAAAGGAAGTACTTATCTGGCTAAAACACATTTTGAAGTTCACCGATGGTTATGCAACGAATATAAGTAAGGGAGTCAATCTTTCAACGGGCAAAGTGACCGGCCTGAAGAGTCATGACTAGCATGTATAGATTGAGCGGATAATGCCGGTGATGGTTCGAGGCTATGTCCCCGAGCATGTCTGGCGAGTGCTTGCTGAGCTAAGCCATTTCTTACGCACGGTCGTCGGCCTGCCTTGTCGGAGTGGTCGAGCACTTAATCCTCCCCCCCCCCCCCCCCCGATCTATTGACTATGACTCCTCACAGGGAGGGAGAGGTGCCCCTAGAGGAGGAGGGGGCGGGGGGAGAGCCCCTAGAGGGCGAGGGGGTGGGAGGAGAGCCACTATAGGGGGTCGCGGCCAGAAAGAGCGCACCCTCACCGACTTAGGGGTGTTGTCTTCGAGGCCCTCCTCTAGTGAGGTACCCTTTGACGAGGAGGAGGAGGAGGACGAGAAGGAGGAGGAGGACGAGGTTCGGGATGGGGCCGAGGAGGAGGTGGAGGAGGAGGTTGGGGAGGGGGGCGAGGAGGAGGAGGCAGGCAAGGAGGAGGAGGCAGGCGAGGAGGAGGGTGGTGGCGGGGATGATGGTGGTGGCGGGGAGGGGGTTGGCAACAAGGGGTGGCTGCGTGGTAACGCAAAGCTATCAAAGCAGATTCCTGCTATCGAGGAGCAGAAGTGGCTCATTGAGCCCACGGGGAAAGAGTAAGTGCCACTTTATAATAATTTCATTCTTTTGCTTGTCACATGCTCATTCCTGTAGTTATTTATTTTGCTTGACACATGCTAATATTTCATTCTTTTGCAGCAACTGGATATATCCTAAAGGGACCCGTATTCCCAACGGCCTCATCACCGTCTTGCTGAAGGTACACTGGCCGGGGCTGTACTGTCCGGATCCAGTCAGGCACCCGGACCGTCGGGTTTTGGCCACGAGCTGGGACCACTAGGAAGCGGCCCTCCACACGGACCATGAGACCCATGCCAAGGCCGTGATCACTACTTTCTGGGTGAGTTCCCTTCAGAAGCACAAGTCCATTCTGGTTTCATGAATGATTTAACTCAAGGCTTCTTCCATTCTTGTTTCATGCATGATTGTAGAAATTCTATCGAGTTCTTCCGGAGCACAACGCCAGAGCCGACCAGATCGTGCTGCGCCAAGCCAAGAAGAAGGCTCGCCAGCTCCAGTACGAGGTGCGTTGGGTGGCCATCTCGACATACTATCACAACGCTCTTGGTGTGAAGATGACCAAGGAAGAAGCGCGGAGGATGGGCATTACCTTGGAGAGGCACGAGTACTTGGCGGTAAGTATAAAAGATTTTTCATTCCGATGTTTGTGGTACATTTCACCGTTTCGTGTTGACATGCCATTATGCTTTCATTATGTAGGTGTGTCCAAATTGGTGTTATGGAAAAGACGAGTCCTGGGCGGCATTGGTGGATCTTTGGTGTGATAAGGATGGAGCCTGGGTGGCTACGAGCATAAAAAACAAGGCTAACCGAGGGAAGGAGGGAGTACATGCTCAGGGAAACCGAAACCACTTTCTCCACAATACACTTCATGTATGACTAACCTCATTAAACATTCTTCTTCTTCTATTTACCGTCACTTTCTTATGTATGACTAACCTCTGTTTGGTGGTGCAGGAGGAGAAACTGAAGCGGCAGCTCTCACACATATAGGCGTGGGAGATCGGCCATACGCGGAAGGAGCCCAACCCTGGCGAGTCCAAGTACTACGGCAAGACCGCGCAGAAGAAGAAGGCCTACTCCGATGGGTATCTGAGGTTACATCCTGGCACACCTGACCCCATTACGGCGGATCTGGACGAGAGGGTGGTGGTGGGCATGGGGCCCAAGGAGCACGGTCGGGAGGCGGTTCTGGATGCTGTGATCACTCCTTCTATCTCCTACACACAGCTCCGAGCTACCGACCCGAGCCTGAGCCAGCGCATGAGCACGCCCATGACTAGTGCGCAGTCACAGTCCCTCTTTCAGGAGCGGCAATCTGTAAGTATTTTCCCTCTTATCTTCATTGCTCACTTTATTTTCCGCATTGAGTAGTTTTATGAGTTCCATCATGTCATACTGTAGGCCTACATGGAGTACACACGCCAGGAGACCATGGCGTGGCACGAGAGCATTTTTGCATTCCATGAGCAGAACAATCGCAGGATGCAGCACACCCTTGAGGAAATGGCGGCCGGCAGGGTTCCTCAATTGCAACCAGCACCATCTCCTCCACCGCAACCAAGGCTGCTTACCTTTGAGGAGTTTCTGGCACATAACTCTGGCCCCTCGCCGGTTAGTTCATCCCCAATCTATTCACCCAAAGCATATCGTTTATTCAACACAGTCATATATCCCCTTAACATGTCTTTTCAACATCCAGGGAACCGGTGGATCTACCGTTGGTGGTGGTCTTGGCACCACTCCCGAGTCACGGAGCCCGATCACTTCGATCCACGGAGGCGGAGGCGGAGGCGGAGGCGGTGGCGGTAGCGCTGCCGCTAGAAGTGACGACCTGGGCTTCGGCGGACTTGGCGGTGATGACCTCCGCGGTGCTCGACGTCCTGGCGCTTAAGCCTTTGGGTGACTTGTGGCGGTTTTGGTGGTGATGACACTTATATGCTTGTGATGATACTTATTGTTGTTTGTGAGATGCTTATATGCTTGGTGGTGATGATACTTATATGCTTATGCTTTGCGATGCTTCTTATGTTGTGTGATGATGCATATATTGTTGTGTGATGCTGCTCCTTATCAGTTTATCTATTTGCATCTTTCATATGTGCTGTATATATTGAATTGAATTGAGCTGAAAAGAAACAGAAAAAAGAAAAAAATCAGACACAAACTATGCCGACGGCCTTGCCGTCGGCATAGGGCTGGCGTGAGCTCCCAGTAGCCGCCACGTGGCACCTAGACCGTCGGCATAGTTTTAAACTACGCCGATGGCCGAGCCGTCGGCATAGGTGCCACGTGGCGTCTACTGAGAGCTCCTGGGGCAGTGCTATGCCGACGGCCGAGCTGTCGGCGTAGTTTGAAACTACGCCGACAGCTCGGCCGTCGGCATAGCACTGCCCCAGGAGCTCCCAGTAGACGCCACGTGGCATCTATGCCGACGGCTCGGCCGTCGGCGTAGCCCTGCTCCAGGAGCAACCCGAAGGCGCCACGTGGCAAGCCTATGCCGACGGCTAGGCCGTCGACATAGGATTGTCACGTGGCGCCTCTTGGTTGGGCAGCACTTGACAGCGCCGCCAACAGCCACCGTTAGGCTAGGAACTTTGCCGACGGCCGGGGCCGTCAGCATAGATGTACGGACACCGTCGGGATATCCTCTATGCCGACGGCCTTTCTATGCCGACGGCCTCCGGGGGTACGCCGACGCTTATGTTGCCGACGGCCCTATGCCGACGGGGGCCGTCGGCATAGGCCTATCCCGATGGGAATCAGTGCTATGCCGACGGCCTGGGCCGTCGGGATAGGGGCTGATTCTGGTAGTGGCATGATGTTTACACTGTAGTTGCCATAGTGCTTAAACTAAAGTTACCATGTGGCAATTTCAGTTGTAGAGCATGGCAATTTTAGTATTTTGATGATGGCAACTCCAGTACTTTGACCATGAAAATTATTTTTTGTATGAACCATGGCAATTTTAAGTGCATGTATCATGGCAATTCTAATTTATGGTTCATGGCAAGTCTAGTTTCTTAATTCTCCGTTTTATAAATGTCAAAATTTACTTATAAATGTAGAAGAAAATAGCTGAAATATATCATGGCAACTTCGGTGTAAACACCATGGCAATTCATGTGCAATAGACATGGCAACTTTTAACAAAAAAAAAATCATCGAAATATATTGATATGAGATCTAGTTTCAAAGATCTCGTCGCGAGGTATTTAATGGTGAAAACGGATCTTCAATCAGATTTTTCATTTAAGAGATAAAATATTTTTAAAACGGAAAAAATCCAAAAAGATTTTCACATGCATGCATGCATGCGGTGACGTGGCGCAGTCTGTGTGTTATAGGGCGTGTGGGCGGGTTTTCGCTCTCACCACACATATGGGCGTACCTTTTTCCATGAAGTTGGTCAATTTCATGAAGTTGAACTTCAGACAAATTTTATATTTAGGTCCTGTTTGGCAACCCTCCGCTCCATCGGCACAGAGCGGAGCGCGCAGAATGCCGTTTCAGCGACTCTCCAAATTTGAACTAAATGCTGCTCCGCTCCGGAGCGGAGTTGGAGAGGGGAGAGAGTCCGAACAGGTTCTTAGACCATAAAAACAGAGGGAGTACTATGAAGCGTATGAGGTTGTCCAACGCAGAACGAACATGTCCGGTTGGTCCAACGGAGAACGCATCGGATCAAGACCTGTCAACATCACGGCGCCGGCATTTTCGGCACCTTGCCGACCGTGAACCCGCCGTCGACCACGAGGTTATGCCCGTTCACGTACCCTGCCTCGTCGGACGCCAGGTACACCGCCGCGCGGGCCACGTCCTCCGCCGCGAGCGCCGGCCCGCCCATCTCGTTCATCTCCCTCTCCACGATCCGCCTGCGTTCCTCGGCGCTCGCCCCGGGGTAGGACTCGGCCATGTACCCCATCACCATCGGCGTCGGGATGTAGTTGGGCGAGATGGCGTTCACGCGCACCCCGGCGCGCGCCATCTCCCCCGCCACGGCGCGCACGAGCCCCACCACCGCCGCCTTCGACACGCTGTACGCCGGGAACGCCACGCCTCCCAGCACCGCCGCCGTGCTGGCCGTGCAGATGATGCTCCCGCGCCGGTTGGGGACCATGACGCGCGCGGCGTGCTTGACGCCCGCGAGCACGGCCCGCGCGTTCACCGCCATGACGCGGTCGAAGTCGGCGAGGTCCAGGGACCCGAGGGGGACGGGCGTGAGGGCGCCGCTGATGCCGGCGTTGTTGAACATCACGTCCAGGCGGCCGTGCCGCGCCACGGCGAGGTCCACGGCCGCGGCGACCTGCGCCTCGTCGGTCACGTCGCAGCGCGTGTAGCATGCGGAATCATGGCCGAGCTCGGCGGCGACGGCGTGGCCGAGGTCGTCCTGGACGTCGGCGAGGACGACCTTGGCACCGGTCCGGACGAACTCCGCGGCAGTCGCCTTTCCCAGGCCGCTGGCGCCACCGGTGATCACGGCGACCTTCCCAGCCAACCTACAAATCAATCAAACCCACAAACACCTGTGAGACCTCCCATGATTCGTTCGTAAGCGAGAACATAAGCCGAGGTCGGGCGCGGTGAGACCACTAGTACCTCTGCGAGGTGGAAGACGAGAAGTGGCTCGCGAAGGCTGGCAAGGCCGCAGGCTCAGCTCGGCTCTTCTTCGCCCAGACGACGGCATGCTTCGCTGCTCGGAACATCCTGCCTCTGGTGCCGCGCGACCGAGCTAGAAGATGCTTATGACCATGGATAATCCAAGAGCGTGTGCACTGGTGATCGATGAGATATGTAGCAGGAGCAGAGCTGGGCGCGGTCTAGAAAAAGACGTCGCTTTCCCTTTCCTGGCATTAGCTCTTTCGGCGGGGAACTTGATGCCATTTGTTTATCTTCTCGCGTGGTGCTTGCGGACGGCATAGGTATGGCCGTGGGAGGGGGACGTTAGGTCAGACCTGTTTGTGATGATCCTTCCATCGTTCCATGGAGTGCTGTTTTGGACCTTATGCAATATCGTATGACCCGAATCAGCTAGCTGATTGCCGTCTCATTAAAATAGTAGTATTATCTTGAAAGGCATCGAACTACCGTTAGGTGCCGACCTTTTTTCTTTGTCGAGGACAGACACATCCACTCACGCTTACGAACACATGCGCACCCTCGTCCCCATGATTTTTTTAGTCACCGAGTCGGCACATCATTTTGAAATTGACGAAATTACTATATGTGCATTGTACTCGACGGAAGTGTCCTCCCACTAAGCGAAAACACCAGAACATCTGAAATAAATTCAGAAAAATGCGAGAACCTGTGTAAGTCTAGGACTTGAACTCTAGTGAGCTGGTTGCACCATATGGATCCTGGTTTATGCTTCCTACATTTCAAATTTGTGACAAGTCTTTGAACAATAATTACAATAGTACTAATTTGTGACTTTTATGACACAACGTCCTGAGCATAAATAAGTTGCTTATAATATGAATCTAATGATATCAATTTCATATCACATAAAATATACAGTGGTAGAGTAACTATTGGTCCAGAATCTGTTATGTGAAGTATTTTAAAATGAAGGGAGTACTGAAAGCCAAACAAAATCGCATGGGTTACTGTGCATCAACCAGAGGACAAAGTCAGGTCCGAGCAGACAAAATCAGAGGTCATGTGCCAAACTCTAAAATGGTGTTTCTTTCGTGATGGCAGGTTGCAGGGGCTTTGAGGGGGTGGGGTGGAGGAAGAGTCAGGCGGCAAGGGGGCGCATGGATCATGACAGCGAATAGGGAAAACTCCTTATCGCCCTTAGGCACTAAACTAAGGCGGACCATGGGGGATAACAAGTTATTACGAAATACGAATCTAAGAATCTTTCATCATTAGAATTATAACGTTTGCGTGCACAAGCACTACTGTAAACAAAAGTCTTGTGTTTATATCTGATTATTTATGTCAGTTGCTTGGAGTCCTATACGAGTGATTCACAAGTCAACGGTCAAGCTTCTTTTTTTTTGGAGTGGACGTTTTATCTTTCTGATGAGTATTTGTTTATTTATTTATTGAGTTTTTTATGAGTTTTTTTTTGTGAGTGGAACGTTCTGCTTTTTTAGCAAAAGCAGCCAGACTTTATTAATGAATCAAAGTGTTTACATTGATCACTAAAGGATCATGGGGGTTGCCCGCCAAACGTGTCTCCCTGGAGTGAGAGAGACACCAAATCTAGCTAACCTATGAGCATCGACATTCAAGTCTCTAGATTCATGAATTGAGTTACAAGGAATAAAAGAATTTTCGTGAGCTCTAATCTATTTAATAATAATTCCTTCATAGCTTCCTCCCCCACCCTTCTGAATGTAATCAACAACGAGTTTGCAGTCTGAAGCCACGAAAGGGTGAGGGATTCCCAGATCGTTCGCCAATGCCAGTGCTTGTCGGCACGCTATTGTTTCAACTGTCGTTGGGGCCCCGAATAACCAGCACTGATGATCCAAGATAGGTGCCATCATGGTCGCGACATATTGCTGAAGCTACACCAACATCATGATCGTGACAGATCCCTACATTGATATTGAATTTAGTGCACACTTCAGGAGGTGGTCTCCATCTTGGCACAACTACACTCATCGGATGGGCTGGTCTTGCTTGTGGCAATGTTGGGACGGAATCTGTTCCAGCTCGGCGATGTATCTACTCACGAACAAATGAGTTGACAATGGAGTTTGATTAATTCCTTAATGAATGAATTTTCTTCTCGGCATCCAAATCGCCCATACAGTGACAATCAACTGAGTTAAATCCTTATGAGGGAGAACCTCTATCATAGAAAAAATCTAGTTTCGCGCAAGAGGTTCTGTAGTAGCCATCATGTGCTCAAGTAATTCTTGGTCCACAAAGGCCCAAACACACATTGCCATCGAGCACTCGATGAGGGTGTGTCTCCATGAATCTTGCATTCCACACACACTGCATACATCATTGTTCGTCATATTCATGTGCTTCCTCAAGTCCTCGGTTGGCAAAGAATGTCGCGGAAGACGTCATGTGAACATCTTTAACATGGCCGGCATTACATTCCACAAGGAGCCCCAAGACTTCTCAGTTGCAGAGCATCTGAAGAACCTGGCCTATTTTCCAACCAATCTTCCCTCCTTTTCTTAATAGAGATAATTATATGGTAAGCTGAGCGAACGCTGAACCAATCGGATCTTTCGTGGTTCCATGCCCAAAAATCATCTATATTCCATGTGCATATGGGGATCTAAAGGATGGCCGAAGCGTCATATGGAAGAAAAACCTCATTAATGAGTTCCACATTCCACCGAGCATTTGCATAGCCAATAAATTCAGACACCAACTGAGGTGGAACATTAACTCGAGACACAAGCGGTCGCATATTTCCTTTACCAAGATCCCAATTATCACCACGGCCCAAGAGGCAGGGGACAAACTGGATGGAGAGGAATGCAAGCAAGGTGGGCATACCAAATCCTATGTGGCACTTATAGCGTTAAATAGAGGCCAAGTGGTACAAGGCTCACACCCAACACGTTCGCTAAGTGTTAAACGGCATGTCGGCCCGTTATCTCTTCCCCATCGGTTTTGGGAACCTTCTACAAGCTCATGAATGCTATATCTCACTTATAGCGAGTCTAGCATCCGTCTACATTTTTTATATACATGTTTAACATTTTAAAAATACAGGACTAACATTTTTTTAAACATAATTTTATGTCTACTTTTTCCATAAACATTGTCATTTTCTATACACCAGGAACATTTTATATACAAAATGTTTAGAATTTTCTAATGGTTAACATTTTTAAACATATATTTTTTATAGAGTAAAATCCACCACTGGCCCTAAAAGTATTTGAGGTGTGTCACTTTAGTCCTAAAACTATGAAAACACATATCTGAGTCCTACTTCTTTCTAAAGTGAGCCATCGCCGGTCCTAAACTCGCCAGAGCAAGCCTGGCCCGCACCCGTGGCAATTTGACCATTGCCACGTCCAATTGAAGGGCCACGTTGGAAAAACAGCTTCACTGGACTAGGTGTTGAAGTAAACCTCATGCATGTGTTGCTGTGGGTTTATCTACACCTTCATATGTGCATTTTGAGGTTCTGATGTAATAGAAACCTAAATTACTAGCTTTTAGTATTTTGAGTGCCATGTAATTCACTCTTAGTTATATGTACCCAATGCACCTCGTATTACTGTTGTGAATGCGGCCAATGCAATCATTTGTGTCAATGTTTTAGATGATGCTGTGTTACAGCTTCCATGTGTGTTGTAATTGAGACACTATTTCAAGCACAACAATTTATTGCATTGTTGAAGTGAGCTACCGGGGTTGGTCCTCGCCATGGTTGAAGTGAATGAAGCGTGTGAGCTTGCAGCCATGACAGAGGAGAGAATGAGGAGGAAACACGAAGCATGGGAGCTTGCAACCATGGCAGGGGAGAAAATGAGGAAACGGAAGGGAAGTGAAGAAAGGAGCAGCCTTTCTGTGTTATGTACATGCAGTGGGGTAAATACAAGCCCACCAACCGTTTATGGCGGGAGTTTTGCCACCAAAATTGAGTCATCCGACGTGGCAAAGGTCAAATTGCCACGGGTGCAGGTCAGGCTTGCTTCGGCGAGTTTAAGGCCGGCGGTGGCACACTTTAGAAAGAAGTAGGACTCAGATATGTGTTTTCATAGTTTTAGGACTAAAGTGACACACCTCGAATACTTTTAGGACCAGTGGTGGATTTTACTCTTTTTTATACTTTTTCCATAAACATTCTACATTTTTTATACATCAGGAGCATTTTTTATATACATGTTTAACTTTGTCCAAATACATGATTAACATTATAGAAAACTTATATAATGTGATGTCTACTCTTTTCCGTACACATTGCACATTTTTCGTATACAGCGGGATCATTTTTTCTATACACATTTAATATTTTAAATGCATGATTATAAAAATTCAAAAAAACCTGACAACCTATAGTAATTTTTTTATTTCTACATTTTTCATATGCATTGTACAATTTTTGTATGCATTTTATGTATACAACAGAAACATCTTTTCTTACATAATTAATTTTTTTAGTGCATGGTTAACATGTTTCAAAACATTTGTTAACTTACAGTATATTTTTATTACTACTTTTTCCATACGCCTTGTACGTTTTCTGTATACATCTTTTGTAAACATCGGAATTGTTTTTTATACACACTTGCAATTTTTTTAATGCATTATAGATATTTTTGAAATTTTGTATATAAAGTGATTTTTATAATAGACATACTCAGAATATTTTGAAATATAAGCAAAAGTAAAAGAAAAGCGAAACAAGAAACGATCGCAAAAAAGAGAGTAAAAAAGCGCTGGAGGGCTGTGTCGGCGCTAGGCCAGCCAAATCCTACTGTCTTGCGCTTGAAGCGAGACATATGCACGCCCCTACAAGCTTCCCTCCTGTTTTCTAGGCTGATTTTCTTTGGTTTTTTGTTTTATCTTTTTTTCTCTCTTTTTTTCCTTTTTCTCCTCTTTCTTATTTTTCTGTTTTTATTATTATATTTCTCATTTTAGAAATTTAAATGTTCATGATTTTTCAATTTAACAAATTGTTTGAAAATCATGAACAATTTCAAATCTATGAACTTTTGTCAAATTCATGATTGTTTTTCAATCTCGCGTATTTTATACAAAGTTAAGAACTTTTTCCAAAATTCGTAACTGTTTTGAATTATGAAGTTTCTTCAAATTCGTAAAAGATAATCTAGCTTCGTGAAGTTTTTTTGCAGTTTCATTAACTTTTTTTCATATTTTCTGCACTTTTTTCAAATTCCTGACTTTGTCAAATTTATGAACTTATTGAAATTAGTGATCTTTTATATGAATTGTTAAGAAAATTCTGACTTTTTTTGCAAAAGTTAAAGGTGAATGTTCAAACTGGCGGTCAGAGTTCTGCAATCGATTGTCTACGTGATTGTTCAACAATGCACGCTGGCGGATCTCGGTCCGCCCACGAGCTCCACCACGCCAGTACCTATGGTGACCTCGTCACATCCAATCGATTGTTGCTGGGCTTGACACCGACAACCAGCCATAGCAGGAGACATCAGTTGCAGGAGACGGTCGCAAGAGGCGCGTGGTGGAAGTGATTGAGGCCGAAGTTGTGAGGCCAGGACATGGTGGCGTCGTTACTTTGAGAAAGAAGACAGATCTTTTGCCTCTATTTCAAAAAAAGAAAGAAGACGGGATTTGTATGCTACTTTAAGCAATATATTTACATTCATGTTGTGTATGTGGAAGTCAAGGAATGACAAACTATTTCAGAGAAAAGGAAGCTCCCATCTACAGGTTTTTTATGCAGCCCAAGCTATTGAGATGTGCTTATCACAAGCAGCAGGGGTCCAGGATCAATTTCACGAAGAAGGCAGGAAGCAAGAAACACAAATAACAAGTTCTCATGTGCAGAGGACAACAGTAGATTTGCTACAACTTCCAACAACAAACATAGTCTTTGTAGATGTGGCATGAAAGGAACAAGATAAACACAACAATCGTGCAAGAACTGGATTAGGTGTTCTTTAGCAGGTAAATCAAGGGGACATAAGACTTAAAGTCCAAAGCTCGGTCACAAGACATCAAGCAAAATATGCCTTCAAGCAGAAGCACAAGCTTTGGTGTTAGTATCCAATATTATAATCAAGTTACAAATACTAGGAGTGCCAATCTTCAAACACAACTTATCCCTGGCAAAAGCGGCTGCTACAAGATCACCAAGAACAAATCTGGGACATTGGGAAGCTAGGAGTTTACTTGCAGAATTTTGTGCAATCACTGATCCTTCTTCAGTCCAGGTGTTTTATATCTCAAGACTCGAAAACAAAGAGGCTCGTGATCTAGCCCAGCTAGCTATCCAACATAAATCAATTCAAACACTTCATGTCTCCTGTAGCAATGTGAAGGCATGAAAGTTCAGGGAATTGTAACTCTCAATGCAAACCGTATGAACTCTTAATAATTTTCCAATGGATTGAGGCCTTTGGTTGTTCAAAAAAGAAAAACTTCGCGACTCCTGGGCCCTGGCTGGCTGGCTCTATGTCTCAAACCCCCATTCTTGTTGTTGGAGCCCGGTAATCAAACCGAATTCCTTAATCGAGTGGTAGAACCCATCAAGCTCCTATCGTCCCCGTGAACCAACAAGTGGTTCGACGGTTAGGAGGATAATGGTAGTCACAGCCCACCAAAGTTCAAGTCCTGGTGCTCGCATTTTTCTGGATTTATTTCAGAATTTCTGACAATGCGCGTTCAGTGGGAGGAGACGATTACATCGAATACGAGGTGTGTATGATGATCTCTCAATCTGAGATATATACCGGCTCGCTCTTTCGGGGTGCTCATAGAGATAAGGTATATGTTCATAAGGTTGAGTGTATGCACGTGTGTGTGTATATATATATATATATATATATATATATATATGAGCGCTTGTGTTTGTACTATGTAAAAAAAAACTACTACCGTCCCCTAACCAAAAAAACAAGCTCCTACAGACACAAGCAACAGTGAAAGAAGAATAGCATCTGCGACTGTAATTCTTAGTTCAGACATATATGTGTGAGGGATCCTGGTGGAAGATAGGAGTTCATGATACGTGACGACAAGGTAGGGTAAGACAGTGAGTGAGACTTGGAGCTGACAAATTAAACCAGCTGGCAGTTGGGATGGCTCTCTCTCCCCTCTCCCCTCCCCGCTCCGGGGGCGACCCTGCTGGCGTCGTGGTGGCGGCGCCCCTCTCCTCCCTAGCTCTCCCCTCCCCCTCACCCCTGCCCCGCCCGGTGCCGTCGGCCCCCTCCGCGCCGCGGCTCCTCCCCCTGCCGCAGTTCACTCCCTCTTCCCCGCCTAGCCAGGCGGCTGGGTTCGTTGGATCTGGGGTGGCCGTGCCTCCCTCCCTCCTGCCCTCTTCCTCTTCCCCTCCTCCGCCCTCCCCCCGGCTGTCTCCGTCGGGTCGCCGCGGTTCCCCTCGCAAGAGCTACCCCCGAGCCGTCTTCCTCGCTTTGCGGCCTCTAACAGCTTCTGGTCTCTGGTGTCTTCGTCTGCCGAGGAGTCGTCCGACGACGATGAGCCTCCGCCTCCTCTGGATCTTCGGGGACCCATGGGGAGGGCTGCTACGCCGCGTTCATCAAGCCCCCCGTCCCCTCCCCGGTCGTGCTCTGATGATCCCTGGGTGGGATTCGGCCTGCCTGCGCCTCATATCTCAGGGGATCGGCCCTGGCGGCACGTGGGGCGGCGGCGCCGCCACAAGGCCTCGACTCCGCTGCTCCGGCTCTCTGGGCCGGTGGCTTCCTTCAGCCATCTCCTACCTCCTGGCGGCGGGTCTTGCTTGTCAGGCGCGCTGCCCCTCTCTCCTCCTGCGACGACGGGGTCACCGGCAGCGGGGCTTCCTCGGGCGGATGGAACCCTTGCGGCGTGGGTGGACGCGGCTGCGCGGGGGTCTGGGCTGCGTTGTGGGCCGTCTTCATCCGTTGGGCCTCTCCCGGCCCTCCAAGCCCAGTCACAGGCCTCCTTGCCCTTGGACCCTCTGGCTGACGACTTTCCCCCTGATCCCCCCTCCTTGGGCCTGGCCCAGCCCGGTCCACCCCCTCCGCCTCGCACTGGCCCGCGGCCTATTCCGTGTGGATATATATGGGTGCCGCGGGGCGCCCTTGACCTAACCCTAGGGTTTTCGGCCTCTCTCTCCTAGATCCGCTGCTTCACCCATCACGCCAGATCCGTGTGTGACGCCCCCGGCTCAATCGTGCGCTAATCATACACGCAAATGCACACGATCAAGCCTAAGGACTCACGGGAAGATATCACAACACAATTCTAAAACATAAATAAAGTCATACAAGCTTTATGTTACAAGCCAGGGGCCTCGAGGGCTCGAATACACAAGCTTGCGTACAAGCGTCAGCGGAAGCATCAGATATCTGAGTACAGATATTAAAAGAGAAACAGAAAGGCCTTAAGAAAGGCGGGGCAAAATAAAACACTACGATCGAAAGGCGCAGGCCTTCTGCCTGGGACCCTCCGAACCTACTCCTGGTCGTCAGTCAACTCGTAGTAGTATCCACCCTCGGGGTGGTAGTAGTAGTCGATCGACGGGGCATCTGTCTCAGGGGGCTCCATCCTCTGGTCACGACAAACTGATATGGGGAGAAAAGGAAAACAAAGCAACCATGAGTACTCAGAAGTACTCAGCAAGCAAGGATCTACACTACATATGCAACATTTTCAAGGAGAGGCTGTATATGTGGACTGGGCTGCAGAAATGACAGAATAGAGAGGAAAGCCTAGTCCTATCGTAGACTAGCATCTTCAGAGGTCTTGCAGCATTAGAAGAGTGTAGAACAGTACAATATATTGTAACGGTATCAATAAGTCTCAACCTCACCCAGAGATCCTTTCTCGACTCCCTGCGAGAAAGCAATCCCAGAGCCATACTGTCATCAACCTCGTCCTGAGATCCCTTCTCGACTCCCTGCGAGAGGCAATCCCAGAGCCATATATCCAGTTCTAGTTGTATCGATCGGGATACAACTCCGAGTGTCCGTTACCGAGGATCCATCTATGCATAGATTAGTTCTTCCCTGCAGGGGTGCATCAACTTACCCATCACGCTCGCTTAACTCTGGCCGTACACACTTTTCTGGGTCATGCCCGGCCTCGGCCAAACGACACACCACAACCCTACCTACAGCTCAGCAGAGAGGTCCCCGTCGGTCTACATCCTAAGCGCAAGGGGGTCTTGGCCATCGCCCCTCGCCCTCCGGGTCGTTGCGTGCCGGGCGAACCAGGCTCCACCCCTCAGGATGGTGCCGGCCCAGCCCGGCCGCAGTGCTGAACTGGACGTCTGACAGAGCTTTCGGCTGATGCATACGATGCAGAACGCCCATACTATGCCCACGTGGTGGTTAGTGCTATCGGGCCAGAGGCCCACTCAGATCAAATATCCAAACCGTTAGTACCTTGGTAGTGCGGTAACGAGCAGAGACTCACGATCGATGTGACCCCGTCGCCCCGTCTCGAGGACTTGCGGCAAGGGCCAAGAATGCTCAGCCACGCCTCGTATTCTCACTCGGGCACCACACAGGCAACCCGTCTTCACATCACACGCCATTTAGGCGCACGCGGGTACCCCTCAGGGTCGACCCGCCTTTCCAGTAACAGTGTAAGGTCCAAGTATCCGTGTGTTCATAACATCAGGGGGGATCCGAGGTATCACCCTCGTTAGATTCCTACTCGATGTAACCGTCAAGGTGAACTTAGGAGGAATCACCCTCGATGGGTTCACACTTGGTGTGTTGCACCACAGGGTCGTATCGGAAGTGGAGAAGGAGGAATCACCCTCGATGACCACGACCGAATAGCTACTCTACAGAGTTAACATCAGAAGTGCTACAAGAGGTTTCACCCTCGGCACTCGATAGTATTGTTGCAGTGTCGTTACAACTAGGGGGGGTGATGTGCGGTGCCGGGGCCTAGTCTTCAATCCCGTTGATCGGGTCTTCGGATTATCCAGCGGGGCAGTCGGGATAAGTGGGGGTCACTGATAGGTCTCTACCCAGCCTATACTAAGCAGTTTAGGATATGCAGGTAATTATCAACAGCAGGTTACAATAAACAGGCTATGCATCAAAATAGGTAAAGCAGTAGCAGCAGCAATTCTAATGGAAGCATGAGAAATTAGAATGGGCGATATCAGGATGATCAAAGGGGGGGCTTGCCTGGTTTCTCAGCGGCAAGGGCAAGGTCGTCAATGGTGTCTTCGGCCTCCGGAGCTGCGGCGGTACCGGGAACTGCGTCGGGGTCTAACGAGAGAGAAGAGGGGGAGGAAACAGTATAAATACACAGCAAACAAGAGCAACACAATGTGCGACATGACAATACGCAGCGCCGGGTGTGTCCTAACGTATGGTTGCACGTCACCGAGGAAGGGGGAATCCATTCGGGAATGTTTTCCCGGTTCCGGACATTTGTCGGACAGGTGACCGAAGGGGGAATGTCCCATGTTCAGGTAGTTAGAGACGTGTGACGGACGAACGGATCGCGTATTCGGATTCGTCTCGAAATTCTGAGCAACTTTCATGTACAAAGTTTTTCGATCTGAGCTACGGATTATTTTATATGATTTTCTAAGGTTTTTATTAATTTTTGGAATTTATTCAATTATTTAAATTCGAATTATCCAAAACAGTGTATGCTGACGTCAGCATGACATCAGCATGAGGTCAGCAGACTGTTAGTGTTAATTAGGGTTTGATTAATTCACTTAATTATAGATTAATTAGATTAACTAATTAATTAGTTTAATTAAACAGAGTTAATTAATTAATTACTTAATTAATTAATTATTTTAATTCCTTTTTTTAACAGTGGGCACGGGCACCACCGGTCAGAGGCAGAGCCGCAGCTGGGCGTTCGGGCGCTCGCGAACATGCGCGCGCGGCCGCCACCAGAGGGCGGCGGCGGGCACGACGAGGCCGGGGAGGGCGAGGCGGGGCGCGGCGGGCGAGCGCGGCGCAGGGGAGGCCGGGGCACGGCGGACGAGCACGAGCAGCGGGGCGCGGGACGGCGCGGGGTGGCGAGGCGGCAGGAGGAGGCCACGGGCGCGGCGAGCGCGAGGCGGGCGCATGGGCGAGCGCGGCGAGGCGCGGTGCGGGACGCGACGAGGTACGGCGAGCGCGGGCGGCGCGCGAGCGGGCGACGGCGGCGGGACGGGCGCGCGCGGCGACCAGAGAGAGGGGGGCCGAGGCAAGCGAGAGAGGGGGAAGGTTCACGCGCGCGCAGGGGAACGGGGGTCGGCGACGCTCGAGGACGACGTTGGGGAGGCGGTCGGGGACGGCGGCGACGGCGGCGGGCGCCGGGGAGAGAGGAAGGGGATCGGGGGAGTGGGGGATTAGGGTTAGGGTTTGACTGGGGCGGGCCTTATAGGCCAGTGGGGGGGCGCAGGAGTGGGCCGGCCTGGCTGGGCCGAGGCCCAGTTGGGCCGAGGGGGGGTTTGTTTTATTTTTGTTTCTCTTTTATCTTTACTGTTTTTCTGTTTTGCCCTTTTGTTTTTTTTATTTCAAAACACTTTTGTAAAATATGGAACTTGCCCATATAATATTAGTGCATTATTAGTCACTGCTAGAAATTGGTTTGGTGTCCATATCTTTTTATTTGGATTTTATTTAATTGAAAAAGGATTAAATAGTGCTATTTTGCTGCTGTTTCTTGTTGTTTGAGTCCTTTTACAATTCCAATAAGTGTTGCAATCATTTTTATGAATGCTATGGGAATATTTGCAACATGATGCACATTTTTGTTTTCCAATTTGAACAACTTTTAGTTTCACTTAAGTTTGTATTTCCATTTGAATTTGAATTTGAAAAGAGGTATGATCCCAATGATGATTAAGCATTGTTAATCATGGTGACTTGGCATTATCAAAGGGGGGTTACTGTAACTAACCTCTGGGGGTGTTACACCGTGTCCCCTTCCCTCCCTCCTCCCCCGCTCTCCCTCTCCTTCGCTGCGGCAGTCATGTCCCGCGAGCCGTCGGCGGACCGCAACGCCAATGGCAAGCGGCCCCTGGAGCAGGGGTCGGCCTCGGAGGCCGAGGTGCGCTACGAGGCCGAGCTCCGGGCCAAACTCCTGCGCGATCTGATGGCACGGGAGCGGGAGCGCTGGGGTGCACCGCCGCTATGGTTCGTTGAAGAGGACCGTCGCAAGGATGCGATGGCTGCGCCGCCCCCGCAGGCTGGCTTCGGCTGGGAGGGTGGCTGGGGGTCCCAGGCGCCTGGTGCGGTCCCTGGTGCGGGCGGTTCTGGTGTGGCCTCATTAGGCCCTGGCTTCGACGACCACCCACCTGGCTTCCCCAATGCCATCGCTTTCACCTCCGGTCCTCCGCCGCTGCTTCCCACGCCTCCGGGGCCGGCCATTCCTGCCTTCCCTGCTGCCTCTTTTCAAGGCCCCAACGACAACTGCCGTTTCACTACTTCGGGCTCGGATTCATATCGGGGCTACGGTGGTGCTTCTAGATCTGGTGGTCCCAACCGCACCTACAACAACAATGGCGGCTACGGCAACCAGTTTGGTAACAATCCTAAACCGCGCAAATCTCGCCCTCATGATCTTCCACGCGATGGGGGACAGAGCTTGGGGGCTTTTGGTCCTCCCCTTCCTGCTTCCAAATCTTCATCGGGCTTTGACCTGCCTCCTGCGGCGTCGGGGATGACTTGTTTCGCCTGCCACCGCCCCGACCACTTTCAGGCGGTGTGCAAATTTCCTGCTTTCTACCTGATTTGTCGTTCTGAAGGTCATCTCACGGTTGAATGTCCTAATCACGTTGCCCCCCTCCTTCAAGATGTTCGGGTACGCCCTCCCTGGGTGTGGATTCTTTGGCATGATCGGGTCAATCGATGACCTTGGTCCTCCTGTTGCTCCTCTTAATGCTGCTGTCATGAGGGTGCTCTCCGATGAGGTTCCTATCCAGCTCATCCAGGATGAGCTCAAGGCCTGGGACGCCGATGGCTGGGACTGGCACCTTGAGCAAATGGGTCCCAAGGAATTTTCTCTCATCTTCCCTTCGGCTAAAAGCCTAACGTGGTGCTCCCACGGAGCCAACTTCACTCTGGCCATTAACAACATCTCTGTTAAAATGGTGGCTGCCTCTTCGGAGCCTAAAGCCTTCAACGCCCTCTCTGATCCATGGGTGCTCCTGGACGACGTGCCTCCTTTGCTTCGCAATGCTCCATCCATGCTGGCCTTTGTTGAGCTCATCGGCAAACCCATCGAGGTGGATGAGGACTCACTTGCTCGCCCTGGTCCTGTCCGCGTGAAGGTGTGGTGCCGCTTCCCTGAGCGGATCAGAGGCTTTCTTGAGATTTACCCTCTCACCCAAGGATACTGCATCAATATGTGCTTGGAAACTGCTCCTACTCCCTCTACTCCCAAAATTGTCGCCTCCTTTAAGCCTGATGACAAGAACAATGATGACCCGAAAAAGGACCAGCCCAAGAACAACGATGGCAACTCCAGTGCTTCACCCTTCTCTGAATCGATGTGGAACAATATGGGCTCGGTCGCCAGGGGGCTTTACCCCAACCGCAAGCCAGCCCGCAAGGGGGTGATTGCAATGATGCTGTGGAGGGCGGACCGGAGCCGTTGGGTGCTTCTGTGGATGGGTACGTCTAGGTTTGTTCTAATATGCCGACACGGATGACCTCCCCCTCCCTCTCTGGCATTGTTGATTCACCAGAGCGCGAGCATGAGGGCTCCCCTGTCTATGCGTCAGTCGACCCCTTCAAGGCCCACAATCTGTCTCCCTGCTCCAGGGCTGAGGCTGGGTGGGTGAGCCCTCCCCGTTGGGAGTTCTCGACGGACAAGCTCAAGGAGAAAGTGGATCAATTGGATGAATCCATTGAGGATGTTGAAGATCTACTCGCCTCTCCGTCGCCCAGCCAGAAGATCACAACTCCCACTTCCACCGCTCGCAAGAGTTCCCGCATCCAGCGTTTGGGTGAGACTGCGATGCAGCGGGTGGAGAGGGTGGCGGCGGCGAAAAACCTCGACCCTCCAGGTACAGCCGTTCCCCCCGCCTTTACTGTTCTTGACAAGCTTCTTGATGATCATCTGTTACACGTAGCTCAGGACTCATGCATCCTTTTTAACCCAGCGAACACAGCTTCGATCTCACCCTCCGAATTTTTGTCTATCATTCGTGCCAATGAGCGGGCCCAAGCTTCTTTGGCAGCCGCCAAGGCTGCTATTTCTAACGCCCACCCCCCCCCCCCCCCCGTTGACTTCTGTCACGGACCAGGGTGTGGTGGCACCTACCAACTAGGTGCCGGACAGTAGTGGCCATTCGGCCACCGTGCGATGCAAAAAACGTCGTCTGGCATCTGGACTTCTCCGTTGCAGATCAAGTCTGCGTATCAAGAACCTTTCTTGTTGATGAAGGTACTTTTTTTGGAACATTCGAGGTTTTGGCGCTCGGGGGCGTTGGGATCAACTAAGAGATCTTCATCGTGCCGTTAAACCTGACATTATTTGTCTCCAAGAGACCATTAAATAGTTTCCGACCCCAGGAACTGGATTCGCTGTCCCCTGATCACTTCTCCTGGGTTTGGTCTCCACCTCTTGGTCTGTCTGGGGGTATGTTGATTGGGACTTGCAATGATACGTGTGAACTGCTTTCCTCTTCCCTCGATCAGTTTTTTATTAGTGCGACCATCCGTAACAAGCTTGATAATTTTTCCTGGGAGTTGTTGAACGTCTATGGACCGGCCGACCACTCCCTCTCCCTGTTTTTCCTTGATGAGCTTTATTCCAAGATTGCGGGCTGTACCACACCTATGTTGGTTGGCGGTGATTTTAACCTGCTCCGTGACCCAGCTGACAAGAACAACTCTCATTTCAATTGGAGTCTTGCCCACCGCTTCAATGATTGCATTAATTTAGCTGCTCTGCGCGAGATCTCTAGAGTTGGGGATCGATTCACTTGGTCCAACAGACAGCTTAACCCAGTGTGTTGTGTCCTCGATAGAGTTTTCATGTCTACGGACTGGGAAAGTCACTTCCCCATGGTCTCACTCTCTATGTGCCCTAGTATTCGCTCGGATCACACGCCTCTGGTGGTTGATGGGGGCGTTAGGGCCAGAGGCCTCCCTTCCCTGTTCTGTTTTGAGACGAGTTGGTTTCTAGCTGAAGGTTGTAAGCCACTTCTAGCGAACAGATGGGCTACGCTTGAACATAACTGTGTTAGATCTTTTGGCCTTCTCGATGACTGGCGCTACTGCTATCAGAGGCTGCGCCAATTCCTTCGTGGATGGAGCGACAATCTTCGCGCTGAGTCCCTTCGTGCTAAGGTCACTTTAACCTCCCATCCTTGACACCTTGGCCGATTCCACGGGCCTCGATTCCGCCGGCTGGGAGAGTCAGTACTCTCTTGAATCCCAATTAGTAAAGCTTCACCATGCGGATGAGGTTTATTGGAAACGTAGGTGCAACATCACGTGGATTTTGAAAGGGGACGCGAACACGGCGTATTTTCAGGCTATTGCCAATGGCCGGTGCCATCGCGGCAATATCACTAATCTGATCATAGACGGTGATACATCTCCATCGTATCTACTTTTTCAAACTCTTTTGCCCTTGTTTTGGACTCTAATTTGCATGATTTGAATGGAACTAACCCGGACTGACGCTGTTTTTAGCAGAATTGCCATGGTGTTATTTTTGTGCAGAAATAAAAGTTCTCGGAATGACCTGAAACTTCACGGAGAATATTTTTGGAATAAATAAAAAATATTGGCGAAAGAATCAACCGAGGGGGACCCACCACCTGGCCACAAGGGTGGGGGCGCGCCCCCTGGCTTGTGGGTCCCACGAAGCTCCACTGACCTCAACTCCAACTCCATATATTCATGTTCGGGGAGAAAAAAATCAGAGAGAAGGATTCATCGCATTTTTTGATACGGAGCCGCCGCCACCTCCTGTTCTTCCTCGGGAGGCCAGATCTGGAGTCCGTTCAGGGCTCCGGAGAGGGGAAATCGTCGCCATCATCATCATCATCAACCATCCTCCATCACCAATTTCATGATGATCACCGCCGTGTGTGAGTAATTCCATCATAGGCTTGCTGGACGGTGATGGGTTGGATGAGATTTATCATGTAATCGAGTTAGTTTTGTTAGGGTTTGATCCCTAGTATCCACTATGTTCTAAGATTGATGTTGCTATGACTTTGCTATGCCTAATGCTTGTCACTAGGGCCCGAGTGCCATGATTTCAGATCTGAACCTATTATGTTTTCATGAATATATATGTGTTCTTGATCCTATCTTGCAAGTTATAGTCACCTACTACGTGTTATGATCCGGCAACCCCGGAGTGACAATAGTCGGGACACTTCCCGGTGATGACCGTAGTTTGAGGAGTTCATGTATTCACTAAGTTCTAATGCTTTGGTCCGGTTCTCTATTAAAAGGAGGCATTAATATCCCTTAGTTTCCATTAGGACCCCGCTGCCACGGGAGGGTAGGACAAAAGATGTCATGCAAGTTCTTTTCCATAAGCATGTATGACTATATTAGGAATACATGCCTACATTATATTGATGAATTGGAGCTAGTTCTGTGTCACCCTAGGTTATAACTGTTGCATGATGAATGCCATCCGACATAATTATCCATCATTGATTGATTGCCTATGAGCTTTTCACATATTGATCTTTGCTTCGTTACTTTTCCGTTGCCACTGTTACGATTGCTACAAAACTGCTACTGTTACTTTTGCCACTGTTACCGTTACTTCCATACTACTTTGCTACTAAATACTTTGCTGCAGATATTAAGTCTTCCAGGTGTGGTTGAATTGACAACTCAGCTGCTAATACTTGAGAATATTCTTTGGCTCCCCTTGTGTCGAATCAATAAATTTGGGTTGAATACTCTACCCTCGAATACTATTGCGATCCCCTATACTTGTGGATTATCAAGACCTTTTTATGGCGCCGTTGCTGGGGAGCATAGCTCTATTCTCTGAGTCACTTGGGATTTATATCTGTTGATCACTATGAGGAATTTGAAAGATACTAGAACCAAGATTTTTCCCTCTACTACGAGGGGAGGTAAGGAACTGCCATCTAGCTCTGCACTTGATTCACCTTCTGTTTTGAGTAAGCTTGCGACACCTACACCTGCTAGTAATTCTGATATGTCGCAAGTAATTGATGATGCCACTTCTGCTATGCATGATGCTTATGATGATACTACTGCTTTGCTTGATAATACTGTGCCACTAGGTGAATTTCTTGATGAACAACTTGCTAGGGTTAGAGAAAATGAAATTACTAAAACTGATGATATTATTGAAACTGAAGATTATGATTCTCCCCCTAGATATGAATTGCCTGTTGTACCTAAGGGTTATATTATGGATGAAGAAACTGCTAGAGACTTTATTGCTTGCAATGATAGAGAGGATCTTAAGAAACTATTAGCTAAGCTGAAGGATAAATCTTTGAATGCTAGAATGCAATATGATCCTAAGTTTGCTACTTCACCTATCTTTGTTACTGATAAGGATTATGAATTCTCTTTCGATCCTGAGTTAATTACTATGGTTGAATCTGATCCTTTCTATGGTTATGAATCTGAAACTATTGTGGCACATCTTAGTAAATTGAATGATATAGCCACCCTATTTGCTCATGAGGAAAAAATCCGCTATTACTATATTCTTAAATTGTTTCCTTTCTCGTTATGGTTTAATTCTCTTGCTCCTGGTTGTGTGCGTAGTCCCCAGGATATGATATATTACTTCTCTGAAAAATATTTCCCTGCTCATAAGAAACAAGCTGCTTTAAAGGAAATATTTAACTTTGTGCAAATTGAAGAAGAGAGACTCCCACAAGCTTGGGGGAGGCTTCTCCAATTACTTAATGCTTTGCCTGATCATCCTCTCAAGAAAAATGAAATACTTGATATCTTTTATAATGGACTAACCAATGCTTCTAGGGACCACCTAGATAGTTGTGCTGGTTGTGTTTTCAGGGAACGAACTGTTGAGCAAGCTGAATTGCTATTGAATAATATATTGAGTAATGATAATGATTGGACTCTTCCCAAACCACCACCTAAGCCAACTCCGAAGAAAAGAGGTATTCTATTTCTCAGTCCTGAAGATATGCAAGAGGCAAAGAAATCTATGAAAGAAAAAGGTATTAAAGCTGAAGATGTTAAGAATTTACCGCCTATTGAAGAAATACATGGTCTTGATAACCCGACACAGGTAGTAGAGGTAAACTCTCTTTATAGATTTGATGAAGGTGATATTCCTCATAATAAGTCTACTAGTCAATGCTTGGATGAGTTTGATAATTTTATTGTTAAACAAGAAAATTTCAATGCTTATGTTAGTAGACAATTGAAACGTAATGCTCACATGCTTGACCACTTGGGTGATTATATGAGTAGAACTGTTAATGATCTTAATTTTATTAGTAAACATGCTTCCATGATTAGAACTCAAGTAGAACAAGTACTTAAGGCACAGGATGATTTGCTTAATGAGTTGAATAGTAAGAACAATGATAATGCTATTAGGGTTATGACTAGAGGTGGTAAAATGACCCAGGAACCTTTGTATCCTGAAAGTCATCCTAAGAGAGTTGAGCAAGACTCTCAGAGAATTAATACTGATGCATCTAGTCCTAGTAATAAAAAGAAAAAGAAAACTGATAGGACTTTGCATGCTTCTAGTGAACCTGTTATAGACACACCTGAGAATCCAAATGATATTTCTATTTCTAATGCTGAGACACAATCTGATGATGAACATGAACTTAGTGATAATGCTAATGATGATTTTCATGTCAATACTCAACCTAGTAATGATAATGATGTAGATATTGAACCTGCTGTTGATCTTGATAACCCACAATCAAAGAATCAACGTTATGATAAGAGAGACTTTGTTGCTAGGAAACATGGTAAAGAAAGAGAACCATGAGTTCAGAAACCCATGCCCTTTCCTCCTATGCCATCCAATAAAAGGGATGATGAGGATTTTGAGCGCTTTGCTGAAATGATTAGACCTATCTTCTTGCGTATGCGTTTAACTGATATGCTTAAAATGCCTCCTTATGCTAAGTATATGAAAGATATTGTTACAAATAAAAGAAAGATACCGGAGGCTGAAATTTCCACCATGCTTGCTAATTACACTTTTAAGGGTGGAATACGAAAGAAACTTGAAGACCCAGGAGTACCAACTATACCATGCTCCATTAAAAGAAACTATGTTCAAACTGCTTTATGTGATCTTGGAGTCGGTGTTAGTGTTATGCCTTTCTCTTTATATCATAGACTTGAATTGAATAAGTTGACACCTACTGAAATCTCTTTGCAAATGGCTGATAAATCAACTGCTATACCCATCGGTATTTGTGAGGATGTGCCTGTTGTGGTTGCAAACGTTACTATCTTAACGGACTTTGTTATTCTTGATATTCCCGAGGATGACAGTATGTCGATCATCCTTGGTAGACCCTTTTTGAATAATGCAGGGGCTGTTATTGATTGCAATAAAGGCAATGTCACTTTTCATGTTAATGGTAATGAGCATACGGTACACTTTCCGAAGAAACAACCTCAAGTTCATAGTATCAATTCTATTGGAAAATTTTCAACTATTACTATCGGAGGTTTTGAATTTCCTCTCCCTACTGTCAACAAGAAATATGATATTCTTATTGTTGGGGATATGCATATCCCCGTTGAGGTAACCTAGTGTTATTCAAAAATTCTCCGGTTTCATGTTATTCGAAATAGGTTTATTAATAAGACTTGATCAACCTTGTTAACGGATTCATTTTGATGAGCATGAGATGGATGAATCTAGAAAGCACAACTTTCTGTACTCACTTTTTACTTTCTGTTATTTACAATAAATAAAGCAAAAATAGTATTATCTGTCTGTTTTCTAAATTATCCGTGCAATAAAAAATGTCCCGAAAATAAAAGTTCTCCAAATGCCCTGAAAATTTAGTATGATTTTTTATAGAATATTTTTGAATTTCTGGCACTGAGAATGCACCAGGGGGCTGCACTAGTGGACCACAAGGGTGGAGGGCACGCCCCTGCCTTGTGGGTCCCACATAGGCCCCCCTCACTTATTCCAGCACCCATCCACTTCGTCTTCCTCCAGAAAAAATCATTCTGTAGCTCAAACCCGTGTTCTTGCTCATCTTGCTGCCATTTTCGATCTCCTTGTGTAAAGCTCCATTTGCAAAACTGTTTTGGGGGATTGTTCTTCGGTATGTGACTCCTCCAATGGTCCAATTAGTTTTTGTTCTAGTGCTTTATTTATTGCAATTTTTTGCTGTTGTGGTGACCTTGTTCTTGAGCTTGCATGTCAAATTTATATGGTCCAAAGTAGTTTTGATGCATGATTTAGCCTCTAGACACTTGTAGGAGTAGTTGCTATCAATTTTGTTGAGTTTGGTTCACTTTTATTTTGAGTCACTAAAAATTTCAAAAATTTTCAGAGAAAATGATGAGGAGATTGTTAAGAGGCTCTTCAAGTCGGGGTTCTAAAGAAAAGGAAAATGGAGAGAAGAAGAAACCAAAGTACAACCTTCCTCGCACCGCGAAAGTTCGGCCGTGTGAATGGCCATGTGATGCATTCTTGGAGGAGGCTGGAATTTATGAGGATTTCTATTATTTGGCTGGGAATGCAGGCATCACCGACTTTCTCCATGATAAGTGTGATCAGTACCTCTTACTCACTAATACTTTTGTGCAAAATTTTCACTTTCATGCTAGGAGATCACCACCCACGGTAGAATTTTATTTATATGATGAGCATAAGGAGATGACGCTTTATGACTTTTGTGAGGTTTGCAAATTACCTTATGAAGGTAGCGTCGATGAGCCACGTCCTAGAGATGTGGAAGATTTTATTGATGAAGTTACCGTAGGGGAAAGGAGAAAGGTGCCGGAAGCGAGAGTGGCTAGTTTACATTTTCCTGTTTTGCGCTATTAGTCATTATTTGCGGGGAGATGTTTAATTGGTCGCGGGGAGAGTGGAGGCCTTAGTGCTCCTGACCTTGCTATTTTGCGCCATGCTTTACTTCGTGATAGAACTTTTAGTTTAGGTGCTATGGTTGCTCGACGGTTGAGTTTAAACCGTACGAAGGGTCCTATCTTTGGAGGTATCTATGCCTCCCGCCTTGCTAAACTCTTCGAGATACCCATTAGGCACGATAAGGGAGAGGAGAAGCTGTTGCCCACTATATACTTAGATTATGACAGTATGGTAGCACATGATTTTATTAAGAAAGACGATGACAAGAGACTCATCTATAACCTGGTATTTAGCGAGAAGACTTGTCAGATTATTACCTTGCCTACACCTTCTTTGTTCGATATTCATTCAGGCAGGTACTTCATCATGCCCGCGGACATTTACGCATACTGGGAGGGGACGCGATCTCCAGTTCCTGAGCCAGAGCCATCACCTGATCCGTATCAAGAGTCTATTTATCAGTGGGAGCCGCGGGAGCTCGCTAACCAGTCGAACCCTCAGGATCCTCCTCAGTACATCGGAGAGGGTCACTTTGATCCATGGGCCTAAACCAACTTAGGCCAAAAGCCTAAGCTTGGGGGAGTACGTATTTCTCACCGACATTACATTCATGTTCACACACTCATTCCAGTTGTCGGTGTTCATACTTTTTCATTGTATTATCCATGTTAGTTTACTTTCTTTTTCACGCTTTCTTCTTGTGTGTTTGAAAAAACTTTGAGAAAAAAAAAATTAGTTATAGCTTGTTTCCCTACCATGCTTAGTTGTAGTATTAAAGAAAACCCAAAAATATTTCTCGTTCTTCTTTTGCTTATTGGGAGCTTTCCCGTGTAAATAGTTTTTCTCATTCCTGTTTTACTTTCTTCAGAAAAACAAAAACTCCAAAAACATCTCAGTGTGTTTCTTTGAAATTCTTTTCTTTTCTTTGGGGGTCGAGAGGAGAAGACCACGATGAAAATGATGAGTGGCTCTCATATGCATTATTGTTGATCTAACGAAGAGCCCATATTACCTTGTCTTCTCCTTTGAATAAATGTTTGCAGATTCCAGCTTAGTCCAATGCACGTGCACTATTATTATTATTCACATCGTTCAGTCGTGCAAGTGAAAGGCAATAAACATGATATATGATGAAATGATTGGGATGAGGAAAAGCTGGTATAAACTCGACCTATCTTGTTTTTGTAAATATGATTAGTTCATCGTTCCTGATTCAGCCTATTATGAATGAAACATGTTTGCAATGACAATTAGATATTATAGTTACTCATGCCATGCTTAATTAGCTAGGAGTTTATAATGGTTTACCTTGCATGCCAACATGCTTTTAAAATGGTTGTGATGTAGTATGATAGGATGGTATCCTCCTTTGAATGATTCGAGTGGCTTGACTTGGCACATGTTCACACATGTAGTTGAAAACAAAATCAACATAGCCTCCACGATATTTATGTTCATGGTGATTTATATCTTACTCATGCTTGCACTCAATGTTGGTTACTCTCAATGCATGTTTATGACTGTTGTTGCTCTCTAGTTGGTTGCTCCCCAGTCTTTTGCTAGCCTTCACTTGTACTAAGCGGGAATACTGCTTGTGCATCCACTTCCATAAACCCAAAGTTATTCCATATGAGTCCACCATACCTACATATATGCGGTATTTACTGTAACACCCCCAGATATTAACCCTGTCATCAAGCTAATTAGATTGCCAGGTCATCATGATCATCATAATTAAGTGGCATTCAGAAATTATCAAAACCAAATTCTAATTCAACTTCAAGATTCAAATTAAAGTCAAAAATAAAAGTTGATCAAATAACAAGATAAAAATGTTCATCTTATTCTGAATATTTCCCTAAGTATTTATCATGCTGAAATCAACCTCAACAAAATTCCCAAAATGCCCCTGGACTCTAAAACAGTAGTCCAGCAGCATTTAAATTGTCCTTTTCAATTCCTAAAAATTCCCAACCTTTTCCTTTTGACCCTAAACTTTTTGAGCAACACCAAATTAATGTGCTTGGTTGATGAGCTAAGTTTTCCTCTTAGCAAAAATCGTTTGCTAGCTAAAAGAAAATGCAACAGATAAGAATAAAAGTAAACAGACAGGAAATAAAAAGAAAAGGCCGAAGCTTACTGTGCACTTAGGCCTGCGAGCTGCAGGAGCTGGCCCAGCCCATCTCGCAGCTCATCTCCTTCATCCCGCGCTGTCGGCCGCGCGCGCTGACACGCCAACGACGCCGCACGCATCGAGCATCCGCCGGCTCCCCGACACCGTTAAGGGCTCCCCCGAGCCGCTCTCCCCTCCTCCCGAACCCTAGATGCCCCACTTGCCCCCACGCGCCTCGCCTCTCTCTTTTCCCCCCACCGCGCCCGAGCGCACGTCGCCGTCCACCGCTCGATCCCGCGGCCACTGGTACTTGCTCCTTCCTCCGTGGTGTCCAGAAGCTTCGCCGGCGTCCACTCGTTCACCTGGAGCCCTCTGACGGAGCCGGGGACCCCTGTAGCTGCCGATCGCCATCGCCCCTCTTCGTCTCTGTCTCCGGCACTCGCCGGCGACCTCGAGCCCCTGCTGCTCCTAAGCTCCCACGGGCCTTTCGTGCGCCGCTAGGTGAGCTCCGCCTTCTTCTCCCTCTCTCCCCGCCGTCGATAGAGCCCCCTAGCTCAAGCTTCACCGACGCCCGAGCGCGCCTCCACCTGAGCTCGTCGCCGGTAGCCGTCCGGTGACCGTTTGGTCACGGGCTCGTGCCCATCGAGTTCACCACGCCACGTAGACCACCCCTAGCTGTGCCGTTCGCTCGCTAGCATGATGTTTCGCCGTTCCCCATCGAGGCCCGAACTCGCCGCCGCCGCCTTGCTTCGCCGTCGCGGCCACAGCCGGTCGGGCTCGCATTCGAGCACGGCATCGTGCTCCTGGCACTACCAGGCAGCCTCCTAGCCCGTTCGCTCCTCCTCCCATGCCTCCTGTCACCGTTTCCATCCACGACCAAACTCCGGTGGCCGCCCAAGTCGACGCCGTCGTCTTTTCCGGCCACCTCCGGCCCGACGACTGTCACCGTTGGATGCGCGCCGCACCACTCGTTCGAACGCAAGAGGAACGACGCGAAATGATGCACCGTAGCAGAAACCCGAGCTCGCCGGAGTTGTCGCCATTGTTCAGGCTCGTCGGAGAGCTCCGGCGGCCAGCGCTGACCTGGCCGGCTGGGCCCCACTGGCCGATCCACTGGCTGGTGGGCCCAGGGGCCCCGCTGACCCCACTTTGACCAGTTGACGGTGCTGACTGGGCCGACCCCAGCAGCTGGCATGTGGGTCCACCCCACAGTTTGACTAATTAAGCGTAATTAGATTAGTTAAGTTAATTAATTAAAATTAGTATAGTCACTGACAGTAGGCCCCAGCTAACTAATTAGTCGGTTAGATTAAGTTAAAACGCTGTTAAACCCCCATAGTCACTGACAGGTGGGTCCCACCTGTCAGTTTGACCAGTCAGTTGTTCTGTTGACTGCTGACATCACCATTACATCATGCTGACATCACCCTGCACTGTTCTGGATAATGTTGATTTAAATAAATAAAATAAATTCCAGAAATTCTTTAAAACTTAGAAAAATCATATAAATTAAACCGTAGCTCGGATCGAAAAACTTTCTACACGAAAGTTGCTCAGAACGACAAGACGAATCCAACTGTGCCATCTGTTTCTGTGTCGGGACCCTCTACGGAGGTGAACCCGCAACTTTTTGCCCGTTTCCGGTAGATGAATAGTGCATATACACCGGTTAATAAATCCAACTTTAATCCTATAATAACTAATATGACTTAGACATGTTTTTAGGCAACCCTACACTGCACGTTAGCATAGCCTGCTCTGTGTTGCATATATTTGCCGAGTATTTATTTGTTTCCTCCCCCTCTTCTCTCTCGGTAGATCCCGGTACCGACGTAGTCCCTGAGACCGACGTAGCTCCGGAGATCGACTACGCCCCTGAAGACCAGGCCTTTGCCACAGAGCTTCCAGGCAAGCACCCCCCTTTTGAACATGCCTATATCGCCTATTCTCTTCTCTCTTGTGCTTTCATTAGAATAGCTGCTGTTACTGCTTTACCTATTTTGATGCATGACCTGATTTTTGTAACCTGCTTTTGATAATTACCTGCTTATCCTAAGCTGGTTAGAATAGGCTGGTTAGTGAACCCCAGTGATCCCGCTTGTCCTAGTTGCCCCCACTGGATTATCAGATGACTCGATCAACATGATCGACAACCAGGCCCCAGCACAGCACATCACCCCCTAGTTGTACGACACTGCAGCTTTACTATCGAGTGCCGAGGGTGATACCTCGTTTAGCACTTCTGATGTTAACTCTGTAGAGTAGCTATTCGGTCGTGGTCATCGAGGGTGATTCCTCCTTCACCACTCCCGATAACGACGCTGTCGTGCAACACCTCAAGTGTGAACCTCGAGGGTGATTCCTCCTAAGTTCACCTTGACGGATACATCAAGTAGGAATCCAACGAGGGTGATACCTCGGATTCCCTGATGTTATGGACACACGGATACTTGGAATTTACAACTGTTACTTGGAAAGGCGGGTCGACCCCGAGGGGTACCCGCGAGTGATATGGAGACGGGTTGACCTGGAGGGTACCCGAGAGATAAATACGAGGCATGGCCGGGCATTCTTAGCCCTTGCCGCAAGTCCTCGAGACGGGGAGACCGAGTCACATCGATCGTGAGTCTCTGCTCGTTACCGCGCTACCAATACACTAACGATTTGGATATGTGATCTGAGTGGGCCTCTGGCCCGATAGCACTAACCATCACGCGGGAAAAGTTATGGGCACTCTGCATCGTGGCATCAGCCGAAAGCTCTGTGAGACGTCCAGTTCAGCATGGCGGCCGGGCTGGGCTGGCACCATCCTGTAGTGGTGGAGCCTGGACCCGCCCTGCTCGCAATGACCCGGAGTGCATAGGGTGATGGCCCAAGACCCCTGAGCGCTTAGGGTATAGACCGACGGGGACCTCTCTGCTGAGCTCTAGGTAGGGTTGCGGTGTGTCGTTTGGCCGAGGCCGGGCATGACCCAGAAAAGTGTGTCCGGCCAGAGTTAAGCGAGCGTGGTGGGTAAGTTGGTGAACCCCTGCAGGGAAGAACTAATCTATGCATAGCCGGATCCTCGGTAACGGACGCTCGGAGTTGTATCCCGATCGATACAACTAGAACTGGATACTTGTGATGAGATATGGATAGTAGGGCTCTGGGATTGCTTTCTCGCAGGGAGTCGAGAAATGACCTCTGGCCGAGGTTGGTACTTGGATATTAGGGCTCTGGGATTGCTTTCTCGCAGGGAGTCGAGAAAGGATCTCTGGGCGAGGTTGATAACACTACTACTATGGCTCTGGGATTGCTTCCTCGCAAGGAGTCGAGAAAGGATCTCTTGGCGAGGTTGATTACACTACTACTACTTTACATCATGCTGATCTACCCTCTTCTAATGCTGCAAGACCGCTGAAGATGCTTGAAGATGCTGAAGATGCTAGTCTTCGATAGGACTAGGCCTTCTCTCTATTTCTGGCATTTCTGCAGCCCAGTCCACATATATAGCCTTTCTTTTATAATGTTGCATATGTAGTGTAGATCCTTGCTTGCTGAGTACTACGGATGAGTACTCACGGTTGCTTTGCTTCCTCTTTTTCCCCATATCCGTTTGATGCGACCAGATGACGGAGCCCAGGAGATGGCTGCCCCCGTCGACGACCACTACTACTACCCCGAGGATGGCTACTACTACGAGTTGGTTGACGACTAGGAGTAGGTTCGGAGGATCCCAGGCAAGAGGCCTGCGCCTTTTCGATCGTAGTGTTTTGTTTTGCCCCGCCTTCTTAAGGCCTTTCTATTTTATCTTTTATATCTGTACTCAGATATCTGATGCTTCCGCTGACGCTTGTATGCGAGCTTATGTATTCAAGCCCTCGAGGCCCCTAGCTTGTAATATAAAGCTTGTATGACTTTATTTATGTTTTAGAGTTGTGTTGTGATATCTTCAAGTGAGTCCTTAGGATTGATCATGCGCATTTGCATGTATGATTAGTGCACGATTAAGCCGGGGGTGTCACAGGTTGGTATCAGAGCCGACTGCCTATAGGAACCCCCTTTCCAACTCCTTGGCCGAAGTTGAGTCTAGTCATTGAAATTAATGTTTTTCTAACATGGTTGTGTGGCTTACGGGCCCACGTCGCCATTGGGTGGTATTAGGATCTTTTATTCCTCGTCTATATTCTGGGATTCTGATCTCTCGTCTACTCGGGTTAAAGATTTTGCTAACTCCAACACTAGGTTCTCGTAACCTCTTTCTCCCGGAGAGCCCCCCCCCCCCCTCATTCTAGAAGATGGCATGTCATCATCAGAAGACTCTGAAGATACTCCTCGTAGTTTCCCGAGACCTTTATGCCCACTGCTTTTGCAAGTTCCCTACTACCGATAATCACCGTGGACAGCTACACATCCTTGCCGTTTGAACCTTCTTTCCCAGTTGCTCCGTTGTTCCGAGAATCCTTGGTGCCTACCGCTTTGCAGCTTCTTTCGCACCACAGATAACTCCTCACACTTCCGGGGATTCGCTCATCCCTAGTTGATCATGTGTTTTGCCAAATACTTCATAATACTATCTGACGTTCCGAAAATCCACTGCAACCTATTGCTTTGGAAAGTCTTGCCCGTCTGCATTATGGTTAACGCCATATGACTGGCAATATTCATTAACATCCTCTGTCATAGTCATCCTGAGCCTATTGATTCATAATGTATGCAAATGCTTGATATCATCAATTACTTTCTAGAATTCATTCCTCCGGCTCGGACGTCATTCCGGACATGAGCTGATTCTCGGCAAATCATGCCTTGAAAGATTGTCCATCTAGTTCTATTTAACTTACTCATCTTTTAATCAGAGCGTCTGCCTCTGATTGTTCGTTCTGAAAGTCATAATTTCCTTGTATTCAAACATCAAATTATTCAGCTGTTTCTATAATCCGATGCTTTTGCATTCTTCGTCTTCTGGTTGAGTACCGATACTCACATCAGATCCTTTGCCAACCATCTGATCTTTTGCTGGGTTATTATCCGACAGAGTCTTCCATATTCAATAACCTTGCGAGCCTTTCCTCGGATACATAATGCCTTTGGTAAATTGTATTCTCCGCTTTGTCAACCTTGCTCTGCTTTCGAGCTTGTGTTATTTACTCCTGAAGTTGTGGTATATGTTCCTAAGATGCCCCAACGGGTTGAACCTATGCCTTCTCTAATCTATGTGAACCCGATAATTTTTGCAGGTCATACTCCTCTGGTATTCCACCATGTAGTCTTCACGTTCATATAATTTTTAACAGAGCAGTGAATGAAAGGTTATGCATTGAAGAAGTGGGAGTCGACCTTGAACTTTGTGTTCATGCCCATGGTCCCGATGTAGAACTCATCATGGAAGTTGCTCGTAAAAAAATAATTATTTCCTTGGAATAAGTTTATCTTGTATCTGTGAATTGATCCTTTGCAATCGTGGTTCTGATAACCTTTCGCTTCATCATTCCTTTGACTTGATGTCATCGCCGATCGATTACACCTTCATGAAATCTCTCGACATATGTGTCATGATCAACGTCAACCTTTTGATTTCTTCTGGGATGCCAGTTATATTCAGGGTGAGAAATAACATTCTTACCCCTCGATGATCTGTGTTATCATCGACAACATCCTTGACTTCCTGCCAATACAGACTTGGTCATGTTTTGGTTATATCTTATGTTCCTTGACATTCTTGGAATTGTTCCTTTGTACTTCTTGTGGCCTTCAGATTCAATCTTGCTTGAAACATCATAATAAATGCTACCTCAAAGCATGATTGTGGTATTCCGAATATCAACAAGAACATTGGAGGCACATTGCCAAATGCTTCTTGATCTATTATCCGGACACCGTTGTACGGGTAACATCTTGATTTTTCCTCGCCCCTTTATCTAAATGATTTTGTACCTGTTGTACTGTCAGGTATATCATGTTCTGCTTTTCCTTGGAAAGGATATACTCCTATTTCTTGTGTATAACCACATTTTCCTTTCCATTGGTTTGTTTAACTTTTCTTGTGATCTACATGATATAAGCAGAAATAATTCCCTGCTTATTAAACATCCCGTTGTACAACCTTGTCAGTGAGACCCTGTTACTATTGTTGATGACATTCCGGTAACCACCGATGGACGAGAACTTTGCCTATTGGTCCGCCTCGTTCTTACGAGCAGGAAAATGGTTCTCTTCGTCCCTCGCCCTTGGTACCGATGTTGTCGCCGACATAACTGACAGGCTACCCTCTGACATACCTTGTTGTCGTGACCGGTAAGATATCACCGTTCTCCCTACTTTTGATCGGCACCCCCCCCCCCCACAGTTCCACAGGATCGGAACCTGACTCTCCTGTATATCCTTGATTCCGAAGTATCCTATGCTCTTGGTTTTGTGTGTTGTGTTTAACACGATCCACTCTCCAAGAGGTAATCCATTTCCGATACTCTAAGCCTCTTTTCTCACTCTGTTCAGGTATCGATCGTTGGCCATTCGCTTGAAACTTCTTATTTTTCATACTTTGCTCTCGATGTTTTCTTAAGTTTCAACTCGAGAGATATTTCTGCCACATTCCCTGAATTGTCCACTAGACAATCGACCGTACAGGGTCAGTTCTCCTGAAGTTACCCTTTACTTCCCCACTTAAATCTCGGGACTAGATTTCTTGTAGAGGAGGATATTTGTAACACCCCTAGATATTAACCCTGTCATCAAGCTAATTATTGCCAGGTCATCTGATCATCATAATTAAGTGGCATTCAAAATTATCCAAACCAAATTCTAATTCAACTTCAAGATTCAAATTAAAGTCAAAAATAAAAGTTGATCAAATAACAAGATAAAAATGTTCATCTTTTCTATATTTCCCTAAGTATATATCATGCTGCAATCAACCTCAACAAAATTCCCAAAATGCCCCTGACTCTAAAATAGTAGTCCAGCAGCATTTAAATTGTCCTTTTCAATTCCTAAAAATTCCCAACCTTTTCCTTTTGACCCTAAACTTTTTGAGCAACAACCAATTAATGTGCTTGGTTGATGAGCTAAGTTTTCCTCTTAGCAAAAATCGTTTGCTAGCTAAAGAAAATGCAACAGATAAGAATAAAAGTAAACAGACAGGAAATAAAAAAAAGGCCGAAGCTTACTGTGCACTTAGGCCTGCGAGCTCAGGAGCCGGCCCAGCCCATCTCACGCTCTCTCCTTCACCCCGCTGTCGGCCGCGCGCGCTGACACGTCGACGACGCCGCATGCGTCGGGCATCTGCCGCCCCCAATGCCGTTAAGGCTCCCCCGAGCCGCTCTCCCTCCTCCTCCGAACTCTAGTTGCCCCACTTGCCCCCCGTGCCTTGCCTCTCTCTTTTCCCCCACCACGCTCGAGCGCTCGCCACCGTCCACCGCTCGACTCCTCGGCCACCGGCGCCTGCTCCTTCCTCCGTGGTGTCCAGAAGCTCCGCTGGCGTTCACTCGTTTGCCTGGAGCCCTCTAACGGAGCCGGGACCCCTGTAGCTGCCGATCGCCATCGCCCCTCTTCGTCTCTGTCTCCGGCGCCGCCAGCACCTCGACCCCTGTCTGCTCCTATTCCCACCGCCTTTCATCGCCCTAGGTGAGCTCCGCCTTCTTCTCCCTCTCTCCCTGTCGTCGATAGAGCCCCCTAGCTCAAGCTCATCGACGCCCAAGCGCGGCTCCGCCTGAGCTCGTCGCCGGTAGCCGTCCGGTGACTGTTGGTCACGCGCGTGCCATCGAGTTCCCCACACCACAAGACCACCCCTAGCCGTACCGTTCGCTCGCTACGTGATGTTTCGCCATTCCCCGTCGAGGCCCGAACTCGCCGCCGCCGCCGCGCTTCTTCGCCGTCGCGGCCACAGCCGTCAGGCTCGCATTCGAGCACGGCGTCGTGCTCCTGGCCCTGCCAGGCAGCCTCCTAGCCCGTTCGCCCCTCCTCCATGCCTCCTGTTCGCCGTTTCTGGGGGGGGGGGGTTGCGCATCAAAGTAGGGAGAACGGTGAATCTTACCGTCACGACACACAAGTATGTCAGAGGGTAGCCTGTCAGTTATGCTGCGGCCACATCGGTACCAAGGGCGAGGGACGAAGAGAACCATTTTCCTGCTCGTAAGAACGAGGCGGACCAATAGGCAAAGTTCTCGTCCATCGGTGGTACCGGAATGTCATCAACAATGAACAGGGTCTCACTGACAAGGTTGTACCAACGGATGTTTAATAAAGCAGGAATTATTTCTGCTATATCTCATGTAGATCACAAGAAAAGTTAAACAAACCAATGGAAGGAAATGTGGTTATACCCAAGAAATAGGAGTATATCCTTTCCAAGGAAAAGCAGAACTGATTACCTGACAGTACAACAGGTACAAAATCATTTAGATAAAGGGGCGAGGAAAAATCAAGATGTTACCCGTACAACGGTGTCCGGATAATAGATCGAAGCATTTGGCAATGTGCCTCCAATGTTCTTGTTGATATTCGGAATACCACAATCAGCTTTGAGGTAGCATTTATTATGATGTTTCACAAGCAGATTGAATCTGAAGGCCACAAGAGTACAAAGGAACAATTCCAAGAATGTCAAGGAACATAAGATAACAAAACATGACCAAGTCTGTATTGGCAGGAAGTCAAGGATGTTTCGATGATAACACGATCATCGAGGGTAGAATGTTATTTCTCACCCTGATATACTGGCATCCCAGAAGAAATCAAAAGGTGACGTTGATCATGACACATATGTCGAGAGATTTCATGAAGGTGTAATCGATCGGCGATGACATCAAGTCAAAGGAATGATGAAGCGAAAGGTTATCAAACCACGATTGCAAAGGATCAATTCACAGATACAAGATAACTTATTCCAGGAAATAATTATTTTTTACGAGCACTTCCATGATGAGTTCTACATCGGGACCATGGGCATGAACACAAAGTTCAAGGTCGACTCCCACTTCTTCAATGCATAACTTTCATTCACTGCTCTGTTAAAAATTATATGAACGGTGAAGACTACATGGTGGAATACCAGAGGAGTATGACCTGCAAAAATTATCGGGTTCACATAGATTAAGAAGGCATAGGTTCAACCCGTTGGGCATCTTAGGAACTATACCACAACTTCAGGAGTAAATAACACAAGCTCGAAAGCAGAGCAAGGTTGACAAAGCGGAGAATACAATTTACCAAAGGCATTATGTATCGGCAGAAAGGCTCGCAGAGTTTATTGAATATGGAAGACTCTGTCGATAATAACCCACAAAAGATCAGATGGTTGGCAAAGGATCTGATGTGAGTATCGGTACTCAACCAGAAGACGAAGAATGCAAAAGCATCGGATTATAAAACAGCTGAATAATTTGATGTTTGAATACAAGGAAATTATGACTTTCAGACGAACAATCAGAGGCAGACGCTCGATTAGTGTGTGTGTTTGTTGGACATCTTTCAAGCCTGATTTGCCGAGAATCAGCTCATGTCCGGAATGACTTCCGAGCCGAGTGAATTGAAAGTAATTGATGATATCAGCTTTTGCATATTATAATCATATGCTCAGGATGACATGTACAAGGATGTTAATGAATATTGCCAGTCATATGGCGTTAACCATAATGCAGACGGGCAAGACTTTCCAAAGCAATAGGTTGCGTGGATTTTCGGAACGTCAGATAGTATTAGTATTTGGCAAAACACATGATCAACTAGGGATGAGCGAATCCCCGGAAGTGTGAGGAGTTTATCTGTGGTGCGAAGAAGCTCAAAGCGGTAGGCCACAGGATTCTCGGAACAACGGCAACTGGGAAAGAAGGTTCAAAACGGCAAGGATGTGTAGCTGTCCACGGTGATTATCGGTAGTAGGAACTTGCAAACAGTGGGCAAAAGGTCCGGAAACTACGAGGAGTTCTTCAGAGTCTTCTGATGATGACATGCCATCTTCTAGAATGAGGGGGGGGGGGGCTCTCCGGGAGAAGAGGTTACGAGAACCTAGTGTTGGAGTTAGCAAATCTTTAACCCGAGTAGACGAGAGATCAGAATCCCAGAATATAGACGAGGAATAAAAGATCCTAATACCACCCAATGCGACGTGGGCCCGTAAGCCACACAACCATGTTAGAAAAACATTAATTTCAATGACTAGACTCAACTTCGGCCAAGGAGTTGAAAGGGGTTTCCTATAGCAGTCGGCTCTGATACCAACCTGTGACACCCCCGGCTTAATCGTGCACTAATCATAACTGCAAATGCGCATGATCAATCCTAAGGACTCACTTGAAGATATCACAACACAACTCTAAACATAAATAAGTCATATACAAGCTTTATATTACAAGCTAGGGGCCTCGAGGGCTTGAATACATAAGCTCGCATACAAGCGTCAGCGGAAGCATCAGATATCTGAGTACAGATATAAAAGATAAAATAGAAAGGCCTTAAGAAGGCGGGCAAAACAAAACACTACATCGAAAAGGCGCAGGCCTCTTGCCTGGGATCCTCCGAACCTACTCCTAGTCGTCAACCAACTCGTAGTGTAGCCATCCTCGGGTAGTAGTAGTGGTCGTCGACGGGGGCAGGCCATCTCCTGGGCCCGTCATCTGGTCGCATCAAACGGATATGGGGAAAAAGAGGAAGCAAAGCAACCGTGAGTACCATCCGTAGTACTCAGCAAGCAAGGATCTACACTACATTGCAACATTATAAAAGAAGGCTATATATGTGGACTGGGCTGCAGAATAGCCAGAAATAGAGAGAAGGCCTAGTCCTATCGAAGACTAGCATCTTCAAGCATCTTCAAGCATCTTCAGCGGTCTTGCAGCATTAGAAGAGGGTAGATCAGCATGATGTAAGTAGTATTAGTGTAATCAACCTCGCCAGAGATCCTTTCTCGACTCCTTGCGAGGAAGCAATCCCAGAGCCATAGTAGTAGTGTTATCAACTCGCCCAGAGATCCTTTCTCGACTCCCTGCGAGAAAGCAATCCCAGAGCCCTAATATCCAAGTACCAACCTCGGCCAGAGGTCTTTCTCGACTCCCTGCGAGAGCAATCCCAACCCCTACTATCCATATCTCATCACAAGTATCCAGTTCTAGTTGTATCGATCGGGATACAACTCCGACGTCCGTTACCGAGGATCCGGCTATGCATAGATTAGTTCTTCCCTGCAGGGGTTCACCAACTTACCCACCACGCTCGCTTAACTCTGGCCGGACACACTTTTCTGGTTCATGCCCGGCCTCGGCCAAACGACACACACGCAACCCTACCTAGAGCTCAGCAGAGGTCCCCGTCGGTCTATACCCTAAGCGCTCAGGGGTCTTGGGCCATCACCCTATGCACTCCGGGTCATTGCGAGCAGGGCGGTTCCAGGCTCCACCACTACAGGATGGTGCAGCCCAGCCCGGCCCGCATGCTGAACTGGACGTCTCACAGAGCTTTCGGCTGATGCCACGATGCAGAGTGCCCATAACTTTCCCGCTGTGTGGTAGTGCTATCGGGCCAGAGGCCCACTCAGATCACATATCCAAATCGTTAGTGTATTGGTAGCGCGGTAACGAGCAGAGACTCACGATCGATGTGACTCGTCTCTCCCCGTCTCGAGGACTTGCGGCAAGGTTAAGAATGCCCGGCCATGCCTCGTATTTATCTCTCGGGTACCCTCCAGGTCAACCCTTCTCCATATCACTCGCGGGTACCCCTCGGGGTCGACCCGCCTTCCAGTAACAGTTGTAATTCCAAGTATCCGTGTGTCCATAACATCAGGGAATCCGAGGTATCACCCTCGTTGGATTCCTCCTTGATGTATCCGTCAAGGTGAACTTAGGAGGAATCACCCTCGAGGTTCACACTTGAGGTGTTGCACGACAGCGTCGTTATCGGGAGTGTTGAAGGAGAATCACCCTCGATGACCACGACCGAATAGCTACTCTACAAAGTTAACATCAGAAGTGCTAAACGAGGTATCACCCTCGGCACTCGATAGTAAAGCTGCAGTGTCGTACAACTAGGGGGTGATGTGCTGTGCTGGGGCCTGGTTGTCGATCATGTTGATCGAGTCATCTGATAATCCAGTGGGGGGCAACTAGGACAAGCGGGATCACTGGGGTTCACTAACCAGCCTATTCTAACCAGCTTAGGATAAGCAGGTAATTATCAAAAGCGGTTCAAAAATCAGGTCATGCATCAAAATGTAAGTCAGTAACAGCAGCTATTCTAATGAAGCACAAGAGAGAAGAGAATAGGCGATATAGGCATGTTCAAAAGGGGTGCTGCCTCTGGAAGCTCTGTGGCAAAGGCCTGGTCTTCAGGGGCGTAGTCGATCTCCGGAGCTACGTCGGTCTCAGGACTACTCGGTACCGGGATCTACGCAGAAGAAGAGAAAACAAATAAATACTCGGCAAATATAAACAACACGAGCAGGCTATGCTAACGTGCAGTGTAGGTTTGCCTAAAAACATGTCTAAGTCATATTAGTTATTATAGGATTAAAGTTGGATTTATTAACCGGTGTATATGCACTATTCATCTACCGAAACGGGCAAAAGTTGCGGGTTCACCTCCGTAGGGTCCCGACACAAACAGATGGCACAGTTGGATCTGTCTTGTCGTTCTGAGCACTTTCGTGTAGAAATTTTTTCGATCCGAGCTACGGTTTAATTTATATGATTTTTCTAAGTTTTAAAGAATTTCTGGAATTTATTTATTTATTTAAATCAACATTATCCAGAACAGTGCAGGTGATGTCAGCATGATGTAATGGTGATGTCAGCATTCAACAGAACAACTGACTGGTCAAACTGACAGTGGGACCCCACCTGTCAGTGACTATGGGGGTTTAACAAGCGTTTTAACTTAATCTAACCGCTAATTAGTTAGCTGGGGCCTACTGTCTGACTATACTAATTTTAATATTAACTTAACTAATCTAATTACGCTTAATTAGTCAAACTGTGGGGTGGACCCACATGCCAGCTGCTGGGGTCGGCCAGTCAGCACCGTCAACTGGTCAAGTGGGGTCAGCGGGGCCCCTGGGCCCACCAGCCAGTGGATCGGCCAGTGGGGCCCAGCCGGCCAGGTCAGCGCTGGCCGCCGAGCTCTCCGACAGCCTGAACAATGGCGACAACTCCGGCGAGCTCGGGTTTCTGCTACGGTGCATCATTTCGCGTCGTTCCTCTTGCGTTCGACGAGTGGTGCGGCGCGCATCCAACGGTGACATTCGTCGGGCCGGAGGTGGCCGAAAGAACGACGGCGTCGACTTGGGCGGCCACCGGAGTTTGGTCGTGGATGAAAACGGTGACAAGGAGGCATGGGAGGAGGAGCGAACGGGCTAGGAGGCTGCCTGGTAGTGCCAGGAGGCACGATGCCGTGCTCGAATGCGAGCCCGACCGGCTGTGGCCGCGACGGCGAGCAAGGCGCGGCGGCGAGTTCGGGGCCTCGATGGGGAACGGCGAAACATCATGCTAGCGAGCGAACGGCACAGCTAGGGGTGGTCTACGTGGCGTGGTGAACTCGATGGGCACGAGCCCGTGACCAAACGGTCACACGGACGGCTACCGGCGACGAGCTCAGGTGGAGCGCGCTCGGGCGTCGTGAAGCTTGAGCTAGGGGGCTCTTCGACGACGGGGAGAGAGGGAGAAGAAGGCGGAGCTCACCTAGCGCGCACGAAAGGCCCGTGGGAGCTTAGGAGCAGCAGGGGCTCGAGGTCGCCGGCGAGTGCCAGACAGAGACAGAGGGGGCATGCGATCGGCAGCTACAGGGGTCCCCGGCTCCGTCAGAGGGCTCCAGGTGAACGAGGACGCCGCGAAGCTTCTGACACCACGGAGGAAGGAGCAAGTACGCATGGCCGCGGGATCGAGCGGTGGACGGCGACGTGCCTCGGCGCGGTGGGGGGAAAAGAGAGGCGAGGCGCGTGGGGGCAAGTGGGGCATCTAGGGTGGGAGGAGGGGAGAGCGGCTCGGGGGAGCCCTTAACGGTGTCGGGAGCCGCGATGCTCGATGCGTGCGGCGTCGTTGGCGTGTCAGCGCGCCGGCCCGACAGCGCGGGATGAAGGAGATGAGCTGGAGATGGGCTGGGCCAGCTCCTGCAGCTCGCAGGCCTAAGTGCACAGTAAGCTTCGGCCTTTTCTTTTTATTTCCTGTCTGTTTACTTTTTTCTTATCTGTTGCATTTTCTTTTAGCTAGCAAACGATTTTTGCTAAGAGGAAAACTTAGCTCATCAACCAAGCACATTAATTTGGTGTTGCTCAAAAAGTTTAGGGTCAAAAGGAAAAGGTTGGGAATTTTTAGGAATTGAAAAGGACAATTTAAATGCTGCTGGAACTGTTTTTAGAGTCCAGGGGCATTTTGGGAATTTGTTGAGGTTGATTCAGCATGATAATACTTAGGGAAATATTCAGAATAAGATGAACATTTTATCTTGTTATTTGATCAACTTTTATTTTTGACTTTAATTTGAATCTTGAAGTTGAATTAGAATTTGGTTTTGATAATTTCTGAATGCCACTTATTATGATGATCATGATGACCTGGCAATCTAATTAGCTTGATGACAGGGTTAATATCTGGGGGTGTCAGTAATACCGCATATAGTAGGTATGGTGGACTCATATGGAATACTTTGGGTTTATGGAAGTGGATGCACAAGCAGTATTCCCGCTTAGTACAAGTGAAGGCTAGCAAAAGACTGGGGAGCAACCAACTAGAGAGCAACAACAGTCATAACTTGCATTGAGAGTAACCAACATTGAGTGCAAGCTGAGTAAGATATAATCACCATGACAAAATATCGTGGAGCTATGTTGATTTTGTTTTCAACTACATGTGTGAACATGTGCCAAGTCAAGCCACTCGAATCATTCAAAGGAGGATACCATCCTATCATACTACATCACAACCATTTTAAAAGCATGTTGGCATGCAAGGTAAACCATTATAAACCCTAGCTATTAAGCATGGCATGAGTACATATAAATATCTAATTGTCATTGCAAACATGTTTCATTCATAATGGCTGAATCAGGAACGATGACTAATCATATTTACAAAAACAAGATAGGTCGAGTTTATACCACGCTTTTCCTCATCCCAATCATTTCATCATATATCATTGTTATTGCCTTCACTTGCACGACTGAACGAGTTGAATATATATAATAGTGCACGTGCATTGACTAAGCTGGAATCTGCAAACATTTATTCAAAGGAGAAGACAAGGTAATATGGGCTCTTCGTTAGATCAACATAATGCATATGAGAGCCACTCATCATTTTCATCGTGTCTTCTCCTCTCGACCCCCAAGAAAAGAAAAGAATTTCAAAGAAACACACTGAGATGTTTTTTGGAGTTTTTGTTTTTCTGAAGAAGTAAACAGAATGAGAAAAACTATTTCCCACGGGAAGCTCCCAATAAGCAAAAGAAGAACGAGAAATATTTTTGGGTTTTCTTTAATACTACAACTAAGCATGGTAGGGAAACCAGCTATAACTAATTTTTTTTTTCTCAAAGTTTTTTCAAACACACAGAAGAAACGTGAAAAGAAAGTAAACTAACATGGATAATACAATGAAAAAGTATGAACACCGACACCTGGAATGGTTTGTGAACATGAATGTAATGTCGGTGGAAATACGTACTCCCCCAAGCTTAGGCTTTTGGCCTAAGTTGGTTTAGGCCCATGATCAAAGTGACCCTCTCCATGTACTGAGGGGATCCTGAGGGTTCGACTGGTTAGCGAGCTCCCGCGGCTCCCACTGATAAATAGACTCTTGATACGGATCAGGTGATGGCTCGGCTCAGGAACTGGAGATCGCGTCCCCTCCCAGTATGCTTAAATGTCCGCGGCATGATGAAGTACCTGCCATGAATATCGAACAAAGAAGGTGTGGCAAGGTAATAATCTGACAAGTCTTCTCGCTAAATACCAGTTATAGATGAGTCTCTTGTCATCGTCTTTCTTAAAAAATCATGTGCATACCATACTGTCATAATCTAAGTATATGTGGGCAACAGCTTCTCTCCTCTCCCTTATCGTGCCTAATGGGTATCTCGAAGAGTTTAGCAGCGGGAGGCATAGATACCTCCAAAGATAGGACCCTTCGTACGGTTTAAACTCAACCGTCAGCACCCATAGCACCTAAACTAAAAGTTCTATCACGAAGTAAAGCATGGCGCAAAATAGCAAGGTCAGGAGCACTAAGGCCTCCACTCTCCCCCGCGACCAATTAAACATCTCCCGCAAATATGACTATAGCGCAAAACAGGAAAATGTAACACTAGCCACTCTCCTTCCGGCAACCTTTCTCCTTTCCCCTACGTACTTCATCATAAAATCTTCCACATCTCTAGGACGTGGCTCATCGACGCTACCTTCATAAGGTATTTGCAAACCTCACAAAAGTCAAAAGCCATCTCCTTATGCTCATCATATAAATAAAATCTACCGTGGGTGGTGACTCCTAGCATGAAAAGTGAAAATTTTGCACAAAAGTATTAGTGAGTAAGAGGTACTGATCACACTTATCATGGAGAAAGTCGGTGATGCCTGCATTCCCGCCAAATAATAGAAATCCTCATAAATTCCTAGCCTCCTCCAGAATGCATCACAATGGCCATTCACACGGCCGAACTTTCGCGGTGCGAGGAAGGTTGTACTTTGGTTTTTCTTCTTCTTCTCTCCATTTTCCTTTCTTTAGAACCCCGACTTGAAGAGCCTCTTAACAATCTCCTCATCATTTTCTCTGAAAATTTTTGAAATTTTTATAACTCAAAATAAAAGTGAACCAAACTCAACAAAATTATAGCAACTACTCCTACAAGTGTCTAGAGGCAAATCATGCTCAAAACTACTTTGGACCATATAAATTTGACATGCAAGCTCAAGAACAAGGTCACCACAACAGCAAAAATTGCAATAAATAAAGCACTAGAACAAAACTAATTGGACCATGGGAGGAGTCACATACCGAGAACAATCCCCCAAAACAGTTTTGCAAATGGAGCTTTACACAAGGAGATCGAAAATGGCAGCAAGATGAGCAAGAACACGGGTTTGAGCTACAGAATGATTTTTCTGGAGGAGAACGAAGTGGATGGGTGCTGGAATAAGTGAGGGGGGCCTATGTGGGACCCACAAGGCAGGGGCGTGCCCTCCACCCTGTGGTCCACTAGTGCAGCCCCCTGGTGCATTCTCAGTGCCAGAAATTCAAAAATATTCTATAAAAATCATACTAAATTTTCAGGGCATTTGGAGAACTTTTATTTTCGGGACATTTTTTATTGCACGGATAATTTATAAAACAGACGATAATACTATTTTTGCTTTATTTATTGTAAATAACAGAAAGTAAAAAGTGAGTACAGAAAGTTGTGCTTTCTAGATTCATCCATCTCATGCTCATCAAAATGAATCCGTTAACAGGTTGATCAAGTCTTATTATAAACCTATTTCGAATAACATGAAACCGGAGATTTTTTGAATAACACTAGGTTACCTCACGGGGATATGCATATCCCCAACAATAAGAATATCTATTTCTTGTTGACAGTAGGGAGAGGAAATTCAAAACCTCCGATAGTAATAGTTGAAAATTTTCCAATAGAATGATACTATGAACTTGAGGTTGTTTCTTCGGAAAGTGTACCGTATGCTCATTACCATTAACATGAAAAGTGACATTGCCTTTATTGCAATCATAACAGCCCCTGCATTATTCAAAAGGGTCTACCAAGGATGATCGACATACTGTCATCCTCGGGAATATCAAGAATACAAAGTCCGTTAAGATAGTAACGTTGCAACCACACACGCACATCCTCCACAATACCGATGGGTATAAGCAGTTGATTTATCAGCCATTTGCAAGAGATTCAGTAGGTGTCAACTTATTCAATTCAAGTCTATGATATAAAGAGAAAGGCATAACACTAACACCGACTCCAAGATCACATAAAGCAGTTTGAACTAGTTTTTCTTTAATGGAGCATGGTATAGTTGGTACTCCTGGGTCTTCAAGTTTCTTTCGTATTCCACCCTTAAAGTGTAATTAGCAAGCATGGTGGAAATTTCAGCCTCCGGTATCTTTCTTTTATTTTAACAATATCTTCATATACTTAGCATAAGGAGGCATTTTAACATATCAGTTAACGCATACGCAAGAATAGGTCTAATCATTCCAGCAAAGCGCTCAAATCCTCATCATCCCTTTTATTGGATGGCATAGGAGGAAAGGGCATGGGTTTTTGAACTCATGTTCTCTTTCTTTACCATGTTTCCTAGCAACAAAGTCTCTCTTATCATAACGTTGATTCTTTGATTGTGGGTTATCAAGATCAACAAGAGGTTCATATCTACATCATTATCATTACTAGGTTGAGTATTGACATGAAAATCATCATTAGCATTATCACTAAGTTCATGTTCATCATCAATTGTGTCTCACGCATTAGAAATGAAATATCATTTGGATTCTCATGTGTGTCTATAACAGGTTCACTAGAAGCATGCAAAGTCCTATCAGTTTTCTTTTTCTTTTTTTTACTAGGACTAGATGCATCAGTATTAATTCTCTGAGAGTCTTGCCAACTCTCTTAGGATGACTTTCAGGATACAAGGTTCCTGGGTCATTTTACCACCTCTAGTCATAACCCTAATACATTATCATTGTTCTTACTATTCAACTCATTAGCAAATCATCCTGTGCCTTAAGTACTTGTTTCTACTTGAGTTTCAATCATGGAGCATGTTTACTAATAAAATTAGAATCATTAACAGTTCTACTCATATATCACCCAGTGGTCAAGCATGTGAGCATTACGTTTCAATTGTCTACTAACATACACAATTGAAT